>OZ038379.1:128225739-128231191 GCA_964036045.1 Eutreptiella sp. 'Long Island Sound 2002'
CTGAGGGCCAGGGACCAAGGGACCTGGGAAGGGGGGTATGTGGGGACGAGGGAGGGCGAGCAGACAGGGGGCAGGACAGGGCCAAGGGGCCAGGACAGAGAGAGGGGGCAAAGAGAGGGCGCTGCCACGCGAATTGCTCCGCAATGTGCTCGCGCTGGCCGGAGGGCGGAGGGGCAGAGAAGGCAGGGCAGGGACGAGGGCGTGCCACGGCGGCATGAAGGGGTGGGCGTGGGGCAGAAGCACAAAGGTGCCCCACAGCCGAGCGAGCCGCCCGCAGTACGCGGGGGCACCGGACAAGGCGGAGCGCGGCGTAGAGACATACAACGAGGGCCAGGTGCGTGCGTGCGACTTGCCAACACGGTGGCCAGCAAGAGGAAGAGGGGACACAGGGCAGGGGAGGGAGGGGGAGGCAAGGCGGGCGAAGAGAGACGAAGGCCGCAGGGGGGTGCGGAGCGACCAGCGAGCCACAAGCCTAGAGGCCAGGGCGCCAGGGGGAGGCAAGGGGGAGAGGGAAAGGGAGAGGTGCGTGGCAGGGAGGGTACAGCGAAGACGAGGACAAGGAGACAGGGGCACAAAGGGCTAGCCAGAGCGGAGAGAGGGAGCGACGAGGGAGACAGGGGCAAGCACAGCGTTAGGCGAGCATAGAGGGCGAGGGAGGGAGCAGCGGGGGCAGGGTAGGGGATAGTTGCCAAACGTCGTGCCGTGCGCCGTGCGCGTCCTGCAACCGACTCTGACCTCATCCATGCGTCATGTCATGTCCGTCAAGCCTAGGGCAGGAAGCAGGAAGCGACACGGGGGGACGGGCACCTGCGGCGCCATCCGTAGGGCCTCCCGTGCGATGACCCCACCAGTGGCGCAGAGGGGACACGCGCCGGTGGCGCCATCCACTGGACCCCCTGCGCCTGTTGCAGTGCGTGTGACGCAGAGGGGACGGGCACGAGCGGCGCCAACCGGTGGGCCCCCTGCGGCGTAGATTGAACTGTACTGATTAACTAGGTGGCCAGGGGATGCCACAAATGAATCCCCCATCCGCCTCCCCGCGTCTCTGCCATAGGACCTCAGGGGCCTCCATCGCGCTCGGGGGTGGCAGAGGCCCGGGGGACGAGAGCGCCCGGCCGCTTTGTAGCCGCCACTTCCAGCGGACTGATACCACGGCACCGGTATCAGGCCGCTCGGAAGTGGATACACAGGCACCAGGGAGAGGATGGGAGGTCGGCCCCCCCCGGGCTGTTAGGTGCCGAAACAGGGGCCCTCCCCTCGACCAGGGCAGCGGATGGCGCAAGAAGCCTTCGAGGCGTACGGTAAGTCCTCCCCGCTGCCCGCACTTCTTCATCTTCCGAATCCACCCGGGTACGTACTTCCTCCAGTAAGTATGGGCACAGGAGGGAGCAGGCACGGGACACTGAGCACCATGCGGAGACGTGGCGACTACCGCCGAGGGGGCAACAGCGGCTGGTGATCCTGGAGTGCGGGGCCTATACCATGGAGCAGGGCGGGAAGGCCCAAAGGGAAACCCCCCCCTCCCCCCCGCGGCAGCCAAGTGCCTCGCCCCGTGGTTGTGCTGTGCCTACGACATGCCTGCGACGTGCGTGCAACGGAGGGGAGGCGAAAAGGGCGCCCCACCCCCCCCCAACACCACCGCCCCCCCGAGGGCGAATGCGGGTAGGGAGGGGGCGAAAAGCGCCCCCCCCCCCCCCGAGGACAACGCGGCATAGTGGGGAGGCAGAGGAAGGAGGGTGTGGGACGAGCCACACGACCGTGCCCGTAGAGGGCGCGCGCCTTCCAAGCCCCGGCGGGGGGACCACCGGGGGTGCGGGCGTAGGATAGAAGGGGCGACGGAGGGAGCCGCGAGGCAAACCCCCCCCCCCCCCTGCAGAGGGACGAGAGCCACGCCTCGTGCCTGCGACGCGAGGGCAACGGCAGGAAAACGACAAGGCCCCCCCCCCACAAGCCTCCGCCCCCCCAAGGGTGGGGGTTGCAGGAAGGGAGGGGCGGGCAGCGGCCCCCCCTCTCCAGCGGGGGGGGCACCGGGGGACGGCACGCAGCGTGGACAGGGCGAAGACAAGGGCCACGCGGCGTGCCTCACACCCCAGCAGGAGGACAAGTGCCGTGCCGCGTGCCAGTGCCGTGCCTGCGACGTGCTTACGCCGGAGGAAGGGCAACGAGGGCGCCCCCCCCCCCCCGCCCCCACCTCCCGCACCCACCAAGGACAGAGGCGAGGGCAACGGGGAGAAGGCGAGGGGACAAGAGGGAAGACGGTAGCGGGCGGCGGACCCCCCCCCCCGGGGACGCCGCGGCGGGGTGGAGAGACAGAGGGACGAGACGACCGTGCCCAAGGGGGGCACGCGCCGTGCAAGCCCCCACGGAGGGACCGCTGGGGGTGCAACCGCAAGAAGGGTAGGGTGACGACGGGAGCCACACGGCAACCCCCCCCCCCCAGCGGAGGGACAAGTGCCGTGCCTCGTGCCTGCGCCGTGCTTCCGACGTGCTTGCGCAAAAGGCAGGACAGCGAGAATGCCCCCCCCCCCCCCGCCCCCTTCTCCGACGCCCACCCGCAGAAAGGGCGAGGGCGGCGAGGAGACAGCGAGAGGACATGGAAAAAAAAAACACAAAGCGAGCAACCAAGGACACCAACACGCCAGAGCAGGGACAGGCAGCAGGGGCAGACGGGACATGGCGGGAGCCAAGGGGCACAGCAAGGGGCCAGGGTCAGCGCCCCTGGGGATGAAAGCTGGGAGGCAGGGACCAACGGGCGGGGGCGGGGTGACAAGAGCCCGCGAACAACGCTGGTGAGGTACCCGACCTCTGGGGTTTGGGGGCCCCCCCGGTGTCCGTATCGGCCCCATCTGAGCGCGAGCAATAAGGTGGGTTACGCCCGGGACCGTTGGCCAGCGGCCCGAGGTGGCACCGGCCTGGGGGGGTGGCCAATGGGCCTGACCAAGAGCACTCCCCACGGCACGTACTGCGGTTCGTGTCCTGTGAGGGGCTGCGGGTAGGGCACACCGTCCATCGGGGTAAGCAAGAGACGTGCCTATCCCGCAAGGACTCCCCAGAGACCCACAGTGTACCCGACCCCGGTGTGGGGAAGGGCCGACGTACGTGGATACGACGCAGGTCCATTTGTACGGAGCGGGTACAAATGGACGGCCCGTACAACAGAGTTACACCCTGACGGGGAGTGCATGCATCGGCCCCCCCGTGGGGAAACTCCCGGGGGGAGGGACCAGAGCCAGCGTCGGGCGCCCCCCCCCCCCCCAACCCAAGGGCCAAGGGGCACACCAAGCGAGCACAGCCGGGGGCACAGGAACACGGAGGGGAGAAGGGGCGAGCAAGAGGGGTGCGCAGCTGTGTCGTGCGAAGTGTCGTGCAACCATACGCCAACAGCAAGCGGGACGGGCCATGGAGTCCACCCGTTCTCCCGTGTCCTTAGCTCACACAGCCTTCGTTAGCTAAATGTCGCTATCTGTCCCCACCAATCCCGCGGAGTTGCCAGCCTTCCGGCGACGTGCCCGGCGCCTGGTAGACACAGTGTCTGATCTCGTCAGACACGGGCCGCACACGTATGCGGCGTTCCAGGCGCGCGTGGACGCGGACCGTCCGGCCAGGGACAACCGGTGGGACCACTTCGTCGACGTCTGCTTGCGGCAGATGTTGGCCCGCGATCCCCACCCGTACAACGCGCCCGACGTTCAGGCGCGGTTCGCGGCGGGCACGGTGCCGTTCGGGGTGCACCTGCTCAACCGACTACTCCGATGTCTACAAGATCTCGGGCAGCTCGAGGACGCGCAGCGCGGACGGCCCCCAGTGGGGTCGGCGGGGCAGCCGGGGTATGCGGCGCCGGGTGCGTTACCGATGCCGCCGCCCCCAGGCCTCGGGCCCATGCCCATCCCGCCCTTTGGGACTCACCACCACCACCAACTTCATCTCCATCACCTACTTCATCACCCCGTCGGGTTCCCCATGATGCAGCATCACTTCCCACACCAACACGTACACCCGACAGCTGTGCCACAGCCCCCCGTCCATCCTCACCATCACCACCAACTGGCGGCTATGCCACAGCACCCCGTCCACCTACACCATCACCATCATCATCACCATCCGCACCAGCATGTGGAGTACCCGCATCCCCTGCCCCAGCAGCACCCAAGACCGCCTCAACACACGGTGCCGGTGCCGGAACCGGTGCCGGTGCCTGAGCCGGGGCGGAGTGCCTAGCAGCAGGGGGTGTCGCAAGGGGCTGTGCCACAGCACCTCGTCCACTTTCACCATCACCGTCACCATCACCATCCGCACCAGCAAGTGGAGTACCCACATTCCCTGCCCCAGCAAGCAATCACTGCCGCCTCGGCACACGATGCCGGTGCCGGAGCCGGTGCTGGTGCCTGAGCCGGGGCGGGGCGCCCAGCAGCGGGGGGTGTTGCAAGGAGCTGGGCCACAGCACCCAGTCCACCTTCACCATCACCATCACCAACATCGTCCACACCAGCATGTGGAGTACCCACATCCCCTACCCCAGCAGCACCCACGGCGGCCTCAGTACACAATACCGGTGCTAGAGTCGGTACCGGTGCCTGGGCCGGGGCGGAGCGCCCAACAGCAGGGGGTGTCGCAAGGGGCTGTGCCACAGCACCCCGTTCACCCTCACCGCCACCATCACCATCACCGTCCGCACCTGCATGTGGAATGCCCTCGCCCCCCGCCCCAGCAGCACTCACGGTCGGTGCCTCAGCACACCATGCCGGTGCCGGTACCGGTCCCGGCACCTGGACCGGGGCGGGGCGCCCAGCAGCAGGGGGTGTCGCAAGGGGAGGCACATGGCGTGCCCCCGGGCGAGGCGAAGAGAATGGGGGCACCTGCGCCACCCCTGGCAGAGCCTCAGCCGGAGTTTCCCGCGGCGGGGTCACCACCGCGGACGGTCCAGATGCCGGACCCAGCCGTGCCGCGCGAGGCCCCGCCCGTGGTGCCGACGGGCCCGGAGCCAGTGGTGCCGGGTGGGATGCAGGGCGCGGCCCCCGTGGGGAGGACTACGGCGGGGGAACAAGCGGGGGAGGATGCGGCGCAGGAGGCGGCAGTGGCTGGCCTGCGAGACATCAGCGAGCTGCTCGCGCAGGCCCTGGAGGAGTAACGGCGGACGGCCGTGAGGAGTGGGGGAGCCGCGCCGGAAGGGGCTGACGCCGGCGAGCTGATAGCGCAGGCACTCGCGGCTGTCGCCCCGAGGACGGAAGGGGCCAAGGAGACGTCGACGGAGGCGGTTTCTTCGGGGGGACACGACGCGGGGCGGGGTGTGCCGAAGGCGCAAACGCCGGCGGGGGGCGGCGGGGTTGTGGAGCCCAGTGGGGGACGTGCCAAGGGGGAAGGAGTGGAGGAGTGGATGTGGGAGTGGCGGGAGTGGCGCCAGGTGGCACCCGGTGAGCCGTGTCCGGCGGGGCTGGCGTACCGCATGGATCTC
>OZ038379.1:128231391-128266391 GCA_964036045.1 Eutreptiella sp. 'Long Island Sound 2002'
AAGGGGGAGGGCTCCCGGCGGTGGGGTATGCGGTGGAGAGTGGGGGCCTGACCGAGTGGGCGGTGGCGTTGCCGTGTGGCACGGCGGCCCTGCTCACTCCGTTCCCGGTGATCCCGTGGAGGGACATGGTCACCGTCCAGGAGGCCAACCTGGGATGGGTGTGCATTTGGCACACACACCCCGCCGGCATGGACCCTCGCGAGTGGCAGGCTAAGGCGGTCGTGACGTACCTGTCCTGGTCGTTGCCGGCAGCGCCGGGTGCGTGGGCGCAGTGGTGGGACAGGGCGCTCAGCTGGGCGAGGGATGGCAGTGCTGTGGCGGCCTGCCCTGACCTCGCACGCGAGCCCGTCTCCGTCCAGCCGTGGACTGTCTCCCTGCATCTCCCCACGGTGGCGGCTCGTCTTGCGACCACGGACCCGGAGGTCTCGCTGCTGGGAGACCGAGAGGGGCCAGGGCTTCGCCTGAGTCAGGGGCTGGAAGTTCGCACCGCCCGCCTCCCCAGCCCTGTGGACGGGGACATCCTGGGGGGACTTCAGTTCACGCGGGCTAGCGGGGCTGACGTGTGGACCGCTGTCCATCGCCAGCTCCCAGACGCGTGGCCCCAGGTGTACCGGCCCCCTGGTCACGAGCGTCTGGTGGGAGTGGAATGGCGCGTGTGGGCCGCCAACGGCCCGTGCCCACCGGTGGTGGTCCTGCCCAGGAGAACCAACCACCCCAGCTGGGAGACCGTGGCGGTCTTGTGGGGATGGGTGGCGGTCCGTGGGGCCGATGGCCACGTCTTCACTGCCCCAAGGGGCACGGTGATCGAGACCGACGGGGGGACGGCGTTGCAGCTCACGGCGGAGCCCCTGACCACGCATGCTGTAGTGGCCGTCCTCCAGTGGGGTGCCAACAAGCCGCAGCCCTGGCGCGATCAGGTCGCAGTGGCTGTCTGGCGGGACCTGCCGGTCCTTAGGGCCGCCGTCTGGTCAGGAGGAGCGGGGCGGCATCTCCCGGGCGCACTCCCCTGGCTGCGGGGCTGCGGAGACGCCTCTCCCCCGCCAGCTGAGTTGCGGGGCGCCCTGGAGCGCGTGTACTCCAAGCCCAGGCACCAATTCCTGGTGGCCGCGGACCATGGGGTGGAGCTCAGCGACGACGTGGTCGCGCTGGCAGCCGACGTGGTGCAGTGCCTGGCCCCCCACGCCATGATGCTCCCGAGGGAGGGGTGGGAAGGCCTGCGGCACGACCAAACCCCGGCTGCCCTCCTCATTGCGAGGTACGTCGAGCTGGGGGGCTCAGAGGCGGTGTACCTCGACCGGTTGGAGACGCCGGACATGCGGCACTGGACGGCCCACCACCTCGTGACCCCTGACACGCGGTTGGCAGTGGACCCGCTGGGCCGGCCTGTGGTGTCGGGGGCCCCGCCCCAATGGCCGCACACGTGGGACATGGCGGTCCGGACGATGCGCATGGCACCCAGGGGCCAGAGGGCGGGATGGCCGGGTGCGGAGCGTCTGCTGGCGGAGGCCCGGGCGGCACAGGTGCAGCAGCCGGCCGGCAACACCAAGGACTGTGGCGTGTGCGCCCTCATGTCCGCCGTCGGTACCCTCCTCAGGGTGCCGAGGCCGGGCAACCTCCTGTCCGCGCTAGACAGGCGGTGGGTGGCAGCGGTAGTCCTCAACAGGGACATGGGGCCCATCGCGCGTCTGCCGTCCCTGGGGGAGCTGCCTGCAGCGGTGTTGGAGGCCCTGCCGGCGCCCCGCACGCCCTTGGACCTGGCGAACGTCCCGCACAACGTGGGGCTGCCCGGGGCGCGCATGCAACATGCCCTGCTGTGTATGGCAGCGGCGTCGGACGGGGGGATGTCCATGCTGGCGACAGTGTCCCTGCAGCACGTGCAGGACGCGATGCAGCAGCAGCGGATGCATGCCCCCCAGCCGTGGGAAGAGCGCGCCAGGCGGTGGCTGAGGGTGGAGAGCGTGTCCTCCACCCATACGGTGGGCATGGCGGATATGGGGCGGCTGGTGGTGTTGGAGGGGGCGGAGTATCGGGCCTGTGTTCGGGTGGAAACGGGGGGACTGGAGTGGGTCGTAGTCACCGCGTGCCGGCTCAGGAGGCAGCAGTCCAGGGGCCCGGCCTACTACCGGGTGTTCCAGGAGTGCCTCAGTGGGCTGGGGCCGGTGCGCAGGGCACACAGGTGCACGGCCGAGGACATCCCGCCAGCGCCGGCGGTCTTCGTGGAGGTCACGCGGCCGCCAGTGGTCCATGGGCAGGACGTCTGGCCCGTAGCCCCGAGCAACATGTGGCAGGCTGAGCATGCGGCTGGCATATGCAGGGCGCTGCAGGGTCACGCGGCGGCCCTCCCCAGGGCCCCGGCGGCGCAGTCATCCAGCAACAGGCCGGCAGCCTCGCTGGCACTGCTGCATAGCGCGTCGCGGGCGTGGTACTGGGTTGTGGCGGCGTTGGAGCCCCACTCCTCGGCGCTGCGCCTGTACGATCGCGGGCACGGCACGGTGCTCACGGTCCGCCCCGCCGACCTGGAGGCCCTGCACCTTAGTGCACTGAGTGGCGTCGGGGGCGACGCGCTATACCTCCAAGGGACCGTGGCAGGCGCGGCCGCGACACGCTTCCGCCGGCAGAGCGGAGGAGATGCCCTCCGCCTGGTTATGGCGGAGAACATGGGGCCGTGGCTCCGGGCGTTCTCCACTTCCAGGTGGAGGGTCGAGGGCGACCGGGAGAAGTTCGCCGACGCGTGGCGCCGCTGGGTGGATGAGCAGTTTCCCGTGGGGGGAATGCTGCACCTGCCGCAACCGCCAAGCGTGCCACCAGTGCGGCCTGCGGCGCCCCCGGCCGCGGCGGCGAAGCACGCCCCGAAAGCGGCGCCCAAGCCGCCGCCCAAGAGGAGCCCCCCGCCTCAGTATGGCGCCTATGTCAACATTCGGTACGTGCTGCGGCACTTCGGCGGTGACTTGGCCACGGATCAGCGTGGGACAAAGACGATCAACGTCTGCCCCTGGTCTCGGCTGGATGGGGCTGGTCACTGCACATGGAAAGCTGGCACGCACTGCCGGCCTACCCACCTCCACCCCAAGGACCTGCTGGACCACATCCAGCGGGACCATGTGACTGATCCGGCACAACGGGACCAGGCGCTGGCCATGCTGGCTGGCGTTATGCCGGGGGGCCAGGCGGGGCCTTTCGCGTCGGCCCAGGCGGGGTCCAGAGCGCTCACGCTGCCCACGGGTGCCCGCCCTGCGGCGGGGCGCGGGGCGTCGCCGTCGGCAGCACGGTCTGGAGCGATTGGGTCTGCAGCGCGGCGTGGGGCAGTGACTTCTACGGGGAGTACGGCGGCAAGTACGTCCGGCGGACAGGCAGAGGGGGAGCCCGCCGCATCTGCCGGGTCTCAGCAGGCGACGACATCCTCGGGCGGAGGCCCACGGGGTCAGGGGCCACCTCGCCAGCCGCCCGCGCCGGGTGCGGATGGTCCCCCAGAGCCTGCTGGTGGCCCCTCTCCGTCCAGTGATCCGGATCCGGCGGGGGGCCCCGATCCACACGTGCAGCCATAAAGGGGCCCCGCCTCCGACACCAGAGTGGCGGTGTCCTGGAACGTCCATGGCTCGATGCGGGGGGACGGTGTACCAGTGGCCCCAGGTATGCTTGACGGTGAAGCGGTGGCGGCGGGTATCATGAAGGCCGAGGGTGCCATCCTGGGCCTATTCTAGGAGACTGGCCTGCAGGACCCTCAAGGTGTGGTGCACTCCGAGAACCAGTGGCGTCACCATGGGTATCATACATACCCAGGGGTGTATGCCCAGGCGGCGTCGGCGGCGGTGGTGCGCGGCGGGCTCTTGATTGCCCTTCGGGCGGACGTGTTCGCCGCGGAGGAAGTTCGAGACATCGTGGACATCGTGCCGGGCAAGGCCATGGCCCTAGATGTGGTGACCGCAGGTGGCACCCTCACGGTCATCAACGTCCACGGCCCGGGTAGGGGCGGCGACTCCTGGGCGTCTAAGGCGTCCTTCTGGGCTGACGTGGCCATGTACGCGGCGGCCAAGAGCGCGGGTGGCACCAGGGCCGTGCTCCTTGGAGGGGACTTCAACGTGTGGCTGGAGTCCCCGTGGCACCCTACCACGAGGAGGTTCCAAGCCCTGTGGGAACAGTGTGGCTTCCACAGGGCAGGCCCAGAACGGGAGGAGGACAGGAGGCCCACGAGGGCGGGGCACCGACTAGACTCCTTCCTTCTGAACTCGCCTCTGGTCCCGTGGGCGGCGCGTGAGCGCCCTCACTTGGCGCCGGGGCGGTCTCCAGTGTCGCTGGGGTCGGATCATGGCCCTGTGGTCCTGGACCTCCCGCTGGCGGTGGCCGGCAAAGAGAGGGTCACCAGGATGGCCTACTCGCACGCCCAGGGCAGGCTGCACGCCATACGCCCGGACTCCCCGGGGGTTCGTGAGGTGGTAGCGGCAGTACTGCAGAAGGCCTGCGGGGATCAGCGGCTACAGGCGTGGCTCTCATCGGACCAGGACACTGCCACCATGGGCACGTCGGAGGTGCAAGCGGTCTTTGACCTGCTCTACGCCTTCCGTGATGACGTGTCCAGGGTCACGGGAGTGCGCATGCCTTCCGGCGTGGACCCGCAGTACCCATACGGGCAGGCGGAAACGGAGGCGTCGCTGGACCAGGTCCTCTCGGATCAGCAGGCCCTGGCCTGGCGTGCCCATCAGCTGTGGCAACGGGACGCGGCGGCGGCCGGACTCCACTCCCAGGAAGCGACTGCCCTGCTACAGCACCTCCGGCGAGTGGACCCCGACCTGTCCCCCGCCTCGGTAGAGGACCTGCGTGCCGCATTGGACCAACAGCTCCGCCAGCTGGAGACACGCGTGGAGGAGCTGCGGGACGTCCTCAGGAGCAACAGGCGCCGGTCCATCAAGTACTATTGGCGGGGCAGGGTACCGGACCTGCAGCTCCGATGGACGGCGATACGGGGGGCCATCAACGTGGTGAACTATGCCCCGTCAGGCCTATGGTCCGTACGCGTCCGCGAGTCGGAGAAGGTGCTCTTGGAGGCCTCGGACGTCATTGGCGAGGTCCAGAGGTATTGGGAGGCGCTGTACGCCAAGCGGCCAGTGAACCTGCCGGCCTTCAGGCGGCTGGTCCGGGCCCACATTCCCAAAGGGGTGCCGGAGGAATGGAGGTCGGTACAGGACTACACCATGCAGGACCTTAAAGACGCCGTGAGGCAGGCCGTGGCGGACGACAAAGCTCCGGGGTCCAACCGGGTCACGGCTGCCCTCATAGCAGAGCTGCCTGAACCGGTGCAGGGGCTCCTGGTGCATGCCTACAGGGCAATCCTGCGGGGTGCGGACGTCCCGGAGTCCTGGCACGAGGCCATTATCTGGCTGATGCCCAAGGGCACAGCCACGGGCAACCTGGACGAGTGTAGGCCGATAGCGCTGGGGCAGCAAGACATGCGAATGCTCATGACTCCCCTCATGCGGAGGTTCACAGCTGTTCTGGCACGCAAGGGACTGGCCGCGGACTGGCAGTTCGGAGCCATGCCGGGCTCCACGGCGGCTGCCCCGGTGTTCCTGGCCCAGCGCAGGCTGCAGCGTGGGCTGGAGGAAAACCACGTCCTGGCCTTCGATGTGTCGAAGGCTTTTGACACAGCGCCGCACGGAGCACTGGCGCTCCTCCTGCGCCACATGGGTGTCCCGGAGGAGCTCATCAGGCTCTTCCACACCCTCAGCTGCGGGTCCCTGGTGCGCATCGTCACCGCGCACGGCCCGACGCCGAGCATACGGCTCCACAGGGGCCTGCGGCAGGGCAGTGCGGAGAGCGCTGTGCTCTACCTCCTCCTATTGGAGCCTCTCCTGCGGAGCCTCGCCTGTAAGGCGCGGGGAGATGCTCGCCACGCGGTGCCACCCCTGGTACAGGCGTACTGTGATGACCTCCTGTTGATAGCGCACTCCCTGCCGCAATTCCTGGAGTATGCGGCGGCGATAGCGCGGTATCTCACTGACATGGGCATGTCCCTCAACGTGGGCAAATGCGCCTATGCCAGTACTGCTCGCATCCACTCGATTATGGTATACCTGAACCCGGGGGACACGGCGGCCCCATGGGTATGCTTACGTGCCAAGGGCACGGTACCATACTTGGGCCTGCGCCTCGATCCCAGGGGGATGGCGACCATGAAGGAGAAACATGTACTCCGGTGTGAAGCCCTGCTGGGCTGGTGCAAGAACACGCTGGGGCCGGCGTCGGTGCCTCATGAGGTGATGGCGGCCGTGGTTGAAGGCATCGTGCGGTACGCGGCGCCCTACCTGTCCGACACGGCGGAGGCGGTGATCAAGCTGAATACTGCCATCAAGGCTGCGGCCCTGCAGTTCGAGAAGCTGCCCAAGGACCTGTCCAACGTGGCGGTGCGGTCAGGTCATGGGCTACGGTTGGCGGATGTCCAGGTTATATGCCGCGACTCCGTCGTGGCGACCATGGCTCAGCTCACCCACCACAGGTCGATGACGGTCCGTGATGAGCTGCGGGCCATGCTCCGAGACATGCACGTGCAGTACGGAGTGTGCGGGCAGTTCATGGTGCCCTCTGCGTCATTCGCCACACACGCTGGCAATACGTGGGTGGACAGGGTGCTCAGGGCGATGGGGACGTTGCGCGTGGGGCTTCTCATGCCATCGTCGGTGTACTCGTGTGTACACGCCCATCTGCCGCAAGTGCAGTGGGCGGGGACGGAAGTGGGTATCCCAATCCTACGCCTTCAAGGGTAGGGACATCTGCATTCTCTCGGGGCCCCGCACAGATGCGGCAGTGCAGTCCCTGACTGATCCTGCAAATGACCTCCTGCATGCGCGGCTCCCCTGCCCTGCGCCTGGGCACTGGGCAGTCCAGCTACAGGAGTGCCACGAGGACCACCTGCACCTTCCGCACGCGGAAGTAGGGCCCCACCAGCTGGACCACGTGTGGCTCACGGGGCTTCGCGACGTCTTCCGGCCGCAGCTGCCCGGTCCGTTGACTCACCGACTAATTCACCCGGTGCGCCGAAAGAAGGCCAGCAAACGCAATAGACAGTCCGCTGCGGGGGACGTGTATGTGGTGGGCGGATACAGGGAGGAAGGATGGGACCCGGCCAACCCGGGGCTGTCCATGCCGTTCGTCCCGCTAGCCGCCCTCCTGTTTCTGTTGGGGGACGTCTTTGAGGGCTACCAACAGCAAGACGATCCGGCGTCCGTCCCCCTGCTCACTCCTCACGCCGGGGGCGGCATAAGCCCGTCACCACTGTGGGTTGTGCACGGGCAGCCAGCGTTTTCAAGGGCCTGCGCGGCGGTGCACAAGTGCAGCGAATGGGCAATTGTTCTTCTGCTACCGGCAGGCCCAATCCCGGATCCGGATGAGTACTCGGTCCCGGAAGTGGTCCGGATGTCCAACGTGCCGCATGATCCGCACGTCGCCGTCACGTCGTTGCGTGGTGGTGGCGCAGTGGAGCAGGGGTCTGTCGTGGTATACCAGCCTTCCTGCTCCGCAACGGTTTGGGGGGCGGAATACACCACCGCCGTGGACGCCATAAAGTCAGTCTGCGGATGTGACCTGGCCTGGAGACCACATGCGGTGTATCGACCGAGGGTGGTCCTGTCCCCGAAGCTCACGGCCTCCAGTGCGGCGTCCCTGGGAAAGGTGGTGCAGAGCCCCCACTCCGACGTGGCGTGGCTAGAGCCCCACCGGTACTGCTGGGTGCCGGTGGCGACTAAAGTCACATCGTCTGACGCGTCGCCCCAGGGAGACGACGCCACAAGTGTGGCGGTGGCCAGCCACGAAATCCCCACGTGGACGGGTGCCATCTACGGCACGGTCCCGGAGGCAGAGATCATTGGCGCGGCGGCGTACTTGTTGCACACGCCCCCGTCAGCGTGCACGGTACACGTGGTGGATGCGTCCGTCATAGGAGCGCATCTCCGCAGGGCGCAGGAGGCCCTGTACCGTGGCATCAAGGGGCCGACGTCACATCTGGTCAATCAACATGCACTGAGCTGGATAGTGGAGGGGCTGCGGCGGCTGCCGCGCCGAGTTGGGGGGCCGCACCACTGGGTGGTGAGGCAGAGCTCGCACTTGGCGGCGGTCCCGCTTGAGGCACCGGACTCTGCCGCGGCCCGTGCGATGGCCCCGCCAGTCCATCTTGTCTTGCCGAAGGAGCACGCCATCCTCTTGGTACCGGGGGATAATGGTGAGCTCGAGCCGCGTGTACCATCCATGCAAGCCCTTCAGCAGGTCCGGGAGATAGAGTGGCGTTCGCTAGCGGCACGCACCAGGGCGCACACGCCACTGGCTGGCGCCTGCGAGGCGATGTCCCTGGGAGCTGTGCACCACGGCCCAACGCACAGGAATATGCTGCGGGCACGTGACGGTCGCTTGTCCACAATGCAGGTCATGCGACGGTGGAGACAGAAGCTCACGCGTATGGCAATACCAGCCCACCCCTGTATCTTCTGTGGGCGTGTGGAGGAGTTCACGGCGGAGCTACCCCTGACGGACAGGGCGGTGGAGTTCGTGGCGTGGAGGGAGCACGGCTGCAGGTGGGCCGAATCCCTGATGGCGGGTGTCGTCCCCGGGGACCTGAAGCGGCTGTTCGCTGCGGTGCGAGCGGCGTCGTCCCGGGGCCCTGCCAAGGCCAGGCTCTTTGTGGAGGACATGGTCCAGATTGGGGAAGATGTGTATGCCCGCAGGAACCATCGGCTCACCCAGATCATGCAACTGCCGATGCAAGATCGAAGGAGGGCGGTATACGCGTTCTTGCGCGGTGACACACCCTTCTGCCCGCCGGCAGGGAGGATCCAACGGCGTCCGCCGTGGAACCCGTTTGCCGGCCTCCCCGGCGACCTGCGGGCAACCTTTCTGAGGGCACCGCTGCACGCACTGCTGGTGTCGCGGTCGTGCATCGAGCATGAGGAGGCCTTGTCCTTGTTCCCTCACTGGATGGCGGCGGTGGCGCAGGCCTTCGACCGGTGGATCGGTTCCTGGGTGGCGCGGGACATCACGGCATTGAGGGAGTGGTCCCGCGTGGTGTCGGCGCAGTCGTGGGCCCAGGTGCGTGGTACCAAGGTGAGAAGCCCTGACGGCCAGAGTGATCCCTGGCTCCAGGTGTACGCCAACCACCCAGCTGTGGGGAACGTCATGGGTTGGCCTCACGAGGTGCTGCCAGTCCTTCAGCAACCTCTGTGCGGTCTCCCAGTCCTGGCGGTGGCTGTCGTACTTGACGTGGGTACGTTGTGGCTGTATGACCGGCAGCTGCGACGAGCCGTACCAGCGGTCGCGGAGCAGCGGTCCATGGCACTGTTAGTGGGCTCCAAGCAGCTGGCGCGGGTACAAGGCGACGACGCGCAAGGCCAAGTTACGGAGGCCATGTTCTCTCTGCCAGAGGGGGACGACCACGTGGCTGCCGATGCCCGTCACACCCTTGACACCCTGGGTCTCAAGGCGGTCATTGAGGCTCGGGCGGGAGGGTAACGCTTGGTTCTGGCTTCCGCCAGGGGCCCGGAGCAGGACGGGGTTGGTGTCATCGGGGAGGTCTTGCGGGACTACGGTTGGGAGCTCCTGGCGCATGGCACGCGCGGCCCCAAGGTGGCGCGGTGGCCCCGGCTGCTTGAGAGCCTGCCGGAGATGCCCGACGGACGACCGATACTCCGCCCGGTGTCCACGTGGGAGGAGGCGAGGCGCAGCCTCCTCAGTAGTGCCACAGCAGGCACGCTGACAAGGGCTTTGCTCGGGCTCCAGGACGCGTGCTGCGATGTATGGCAGGACCTGTGGTCGCAGTGTTGTGATGGTAGCTGCGTTCCATCGCGGTCTGTGCTTCCGCAGCGATGCCACGGGTGCGGGGAAACGGTGTCCGTTTGGGTTCATCAGTGTGCCTCCGCCATGCTGTGCGGGACATGTCAGGAGCATGCCGACAGGGGGTGGCCTAAGGCGAGGTGGGCACTGCGGCACTGTGGACGGATTTCCTCAAGTGCCTGGACGACTATCCAGGGTGGCCTGAAGAGCGTCCGAGTGGAAGGGGTACGGTGCCCTGGAGCACCGTCTGCGGCCCTGCCCCTGCTGCTGTGGTGGGCGGCTCTGGAGGGCGACTCACGGATACTCTGGTTGTGGCATCGCGGAGGAAATGGTGACGGAGTGGTGGGGCTCGGGGGTGCAGGTTGATGGGGATGGGAATTGTGGGTGCACCAGCTACCATCCCTACGCTGGACGCAGAGGAGGGAGTGGCGCCTGAGAAGCAGTGCCTACGCGGCCTGATTGTGCGGTACTGGCAGGCGGCGTATGAAGGCCAACGCGATGTGACGGGTCGTGCCGGCCTGATGATGAGCCGTACTGCCCCCGTGCATGAGGGTCGGACAGGGATGCTTCACCCGCCTGCCCCGGGTCGCCGCATACAACAGTGAGGTGTCATGGGTCGTCCCGACCAGGGTAATAAGGCCCAAACCCCTGTAGGGTATTCCCATGGCACCGGGGTCTCTACTGGCGGCCCGGCTACGGCAGTGTTGGGAGTGGTTGCTCGGGATACACCGGGGGTGCACGGAGTTGTATGGGGGTTACAGCGTTGCGGCGCCCCCTGGGAGTGTTACACGGGGTTGCGGGGTCAGCCTGCAGGCCCCAGGAGCGGCGACGGGGCGAAGATGTGTGCGTGGAAGTTTATGACAGTGGGGTCATCAGGGGGACAGTATGGCGGGCGTCGTGGAGACGGCATGGCAGCCTGGAAGGAGCGCTCACAGGGGGCACGTGGAGTTCCAGGTGGCGGAGTACTGGAGTCTTGGGGGTCAACGCGGCGGTACTGGGATCCGTACGGTGGGGGTACGCGGCGGTACTGGGGAGCCGTACAGTGGGGGAGCAGCGGGGAAGTTCCAGATGACGGTGTACTGACATCGTGGGGGTGTACGCGGCGGTACAGGGGACCGTATGGTGGGGGTACGCGGCGGTACTGGGGTCCGTACGGTCGGGGAACGCGGCGGTACTGGGGAACCGTACAGTGGGGGAGCACGGGGATGCATGGCGGTACTGGGGTGTCCCCCTGACCCCTCTAACAACTTAGGGGGAGCGCAGGGGCATCCCCTGGCCCCGTTAACAAACTAGAGGGACCGTGCCTGCAGGCATGTACATAGTCTAACCTCTGACCATGGCCTTGTGGTTGCAGTGGTGAGTGTCGTGGCGGCTAGCAGGTGGCGTCGGCGTGGCAACGGCGGTACTGCGCGGCGTCGTAGTGAAGAGTATGCAGTCGCCTCACCACTGTAACGGCTTACCCCTGGGGGGCGCCAGTCCGGTCGGCTAGAGGCGAGGAGGGCAGGGGAGCGGCATGCTGAGTGGTCCGGGGGGTGACGCGCGGGCCAATGCTATAAGTAGGCTCGCCACGTCGTCGGTGGGGGCCGAACCTGCGGCCTGGCCGCTGCTGTGGCGGAAGAGGCGCAACCACGGAAGCTGGCCAATCAGTGCAGGTAAGGGTCAAGGGTAGGCGCCAGGGCATTGTATGTGGGCCAGATGAGGTGCACCTGGTAACCACGGCCCGGGGCGAGCCTCTGTTGGGTACCCCTACAGGGGGTCGATAACCAAGCTACGGCACCCACCAGCCCGAATCCCAGCCAGCGATATTCACGGGTTGCGCCACTCCCGTCGCGAAGCGGCCGGCGTCCCCCCCTGTAGACCCTCAAGGTATCTTATATGTGGGCAAGTGGATACCTCGAAGCAGGTTGGGCGCTGGCCCCTGACATGGGGTGCCAGCATGGTATATATATGGGGTGTGGGGGCAGCACAGGGCCACGGGGACGTGGAATTGGTAACGTGTTTCTGTACTATACTAGGGGACTGGTGCGGTGGGAAGATGGCGTACAATGTGGAGACATGGGGGCGATGAAAGCTGAGGGCCAGGCTAGGCTGGAGCCTCCCAGAAATCCTGGCTATGCACATACGGGCTATTGCGTGCTGGCAGAGGGATACGTGGAGTCAGGGGTGGTGGGCAGTTTCGAGGACGCGGACGACAATGGATTACGTGGGGTCATGAGTGTTGGGTGTCTCCACAGTGGCGGGGGTACGTGAAAGATGGAGGGTCAGCTCTCGCATCGCCGCATGCGTGCTGCTTTGTTCCTTGGTTGCTGCTTTGCGACGGACAGAGGTGCCCTTGCTTTCTGCTTGTTGCGATGCTGCTGCGCTGCTTTGCCTTGCCCCCTTACCCCCGGCGAACAAACGGGCCAGCGTCCGTCGCCGTTGCTAATGCTAACGCTTTGCAGTTGCCACTGCCCCCAAAGCCTGGTTGCCCGGTATCCCCGGTCCTCTGGGTCCTCCGTCATGCTGTGGGCCACCTCAGGCAGCCCTGGGACCCACGGGATCGAGCGAGGCAGGAACCACCTGTCGGCGCGAGATGCCCGGTAACTCCAGTAGACGGCATGATAAGTGGTTATGACTATGACTATGACTATATATATATATATATATATATCCTCCAATCTACACCCCTCTCCCAACTCTAGGTGGCTCCACCATACGGCTCCAAGGTACGTGCGAAGGGCACAAAGTGGTGCATACATGTGCTGGAAGGGGCTAAACTCGGTCAAAACGGGCTCAAAACGGGCTAAAAACACTTGTTTGAGCATCCCAAATGGTCCGGGATCAATTTTGGAAAATCGCGTTTTGGACCCATTTTTGACCCATTTTTGGTCCCAAAATGGCCCATTTTCACGGCATTTTGGGATTTTCCATGAGCCAAAACCCGTCGCCACGGGCTCAAAAGGGGCTAAAACGACTTGTTTGAGCATCAGAAATGGTCCGGGATCATTTTTGGAAAAACGCGTTTTTGACCCATTTTTGACCCATTTTTGGTCCCAAAATGGCCCATTTTCAAGGCATTTTGGGATTTTCCATGGCCCAAAACTCGCCACCATGGGCTCAAAACGGCCTAAAAACACTTGTTTGAGCATCCCAGGTGGTCTAGGAACAACTTTGGAAAAAATCATTTTTTTCGCCCCGGGGACCCTGGTGGACCCACCGTTGGCCCCCACTGTGCGTGGGCTGGCCGGCCCTCCAGCTGCACCAAGTGACCGCCGGTACGGGGGTCTACGTGTCTCGTTGGGCGATTCTGAGGCTTGGAAACCATAAAAAGTGGGGGGTTGCGGGTGGACTAGGTGCCCTCGGAATTCGGTTTGGAGCCACGTAGTCCAAGATACGGCCCGTTCTTGGGTTCAGGGTGCTGGTGCACATGGCGCAGTTTTTGGGGCTTTTTGGCGCCTTTTTGGGCCGTTTCTCGGACATATCGTGGAGTTAGAGGGCATCAAAGGTCCCTTGGTCGCGAGAAAGTCAAGCCGCACGTGGAGTGTAGCAGCCGTTTGCCTTCGTTTGGCTGGTTTGAGCCCTTACTAGGGCCGTTTTGGGCGAAAAATGGCTGTTTTTGGCGGAAAACTGCGCAGATTTGGGAGGGCACCTCCGGACTTGGCGCCACCGCCCCGGGCCGCCACCGGTGAGTTTTTGGCTCAAAACTTGGATTTGGCAAGGGCACCACCTAGGCTGTAGGATGGCTAAAGTAGAGTCAGGCCCGAGGCGTTGGGAAGGTGCAATGGCCAAAACGGCACGGAGACGTGTTGTTGTTGTTGCTTGCTTGCTTGTTAGCTAAATTTAAGGGGAGAGGGGTGTAGTAATATATATATATATATATATATATATATATATATATATATGTATATATATGTACATGTATATATGTATATGTATATATATGTATATATATATATATATATATATATATGTATATATATATATATATATATATATATATATATATATATATATATATATATATATATATATATATATATATATATATATGTATATATCTATTTTTTTCGATGTCTTGCAGATTTTTGTGATGGATCCCCCCCGGCGACCAGGCGCCGCGGGGGGTACAGCGAAACCCTGGCCGGGGGGC
Organism: Eutreptiella sp. 'Long Island Sound 2002'; assembly: GCA_964036045.1. NCBI lineage: Eukaryota > Euglenozoa > Euglenophyceae > Eutreptiales > Eutreptiaceae > Eutreptiella > Eutreptiella sp. 'Long Island Sound 2002'. The sequence continues at coordinate 128,245,331 of OZ038379.1, forward strand.
AGCCCCGGCCAACCAAGGCCGCGCCCCCCGCGGCATATGAAGTGGCTGCCCGCGGCAGCGGCTCCTGCGGGGGCTGCGGCAGCGGCGGGCGGTCACAGCGTGGGGCCAGCCGGCCCGACGACGCCGTAGATAGGGGCCAGGTGCGTGCCTGCGACATGCGTGCGACATGCCTCCAGAGTGTCATGCGAAGTATACTGCGTAGTGAAGAGAGGGGAAAGGGCAGGGCAGGGAGGGAGTGGCCGGGTGCGTGCCTGCGACATGCGTGCGACTTGCCTACAAAGTGTCCTGCGTAGTGTCCTGCGGAGTATAGAGAGGGAAAAGGGCAGGGGAGGGAGGGGGCGGAAGGGCGGGAGTAGAGGGCCGCAGGCTGCAGGCCGGTGCGGACGGAACCAGGGCGCCTGGGAGTGGCAAGGTGAAGGGGGAGTGGGAGGGGTGCCTCGCGTATTGCTCCGCGAAGTGTATGCCGGGAGGGTACAGGGAGGGCGGGGACAAGGACACCGAGGGCCAGGGTCCAAGGGATCTGGGAAGGGGGGCACGAGAGGACAAGGGAGGGCGAGCAGACAGGGGGCAGGACAGGGCCAAGGGGCCAGGGCAGAGAGAGGGGGCAAAAGAGGAAGCGCTGCCACGCGAATTGCTCCGCAATGTGCTCGCGCTGGCTGGAGGGCAGAGGGACAGAGAAGGCGGGGCAGGGAAGAGGGCGTGCCACGGCGGCATGAAGGAGCGAGCGTGGGGCGGAAACACAAAGGTGCCCCACCACCGAGCGAGCCGCCCGCGGTGCGCGGGGGCACTGGACAAGGCAGAGCACCGTGGCGCGCTGCCGCAAGGCGGACCACCCCCATGGGTGCAGTGTTCTGCGTAGAGTTATACAACAAAGGTCAGGTGCGTGCCTGCGACGTGCGTGCGACATGCCTCCACGGTGTCCTGCGAAGTGTTCTGCGTAAAGAAGAGAGGGGAAAGGGCAGGGCAGGGAGGGAGATGCGTGCCTGCGACATGCGTGCGACCCGCCTACAACGTGTCCTGCGTAGTGTAAACATGTAAGTGTAGAGAGGGAAAAGAGCAGGGGAGGGAGGGAGAGGTAGGGCGGGAGAAGAGGGCCGCAGGCAGCGGGCTGGGGCGCACGGAACCAGAGCGCCTGGGAGCGGCAAGGTGAAGGGGGAGTGAGAGGGGTGCCTCGCTTGTTGCCCCGCGAACGGTGTGCCGGGAGGGTAAAGGGAGGACGAGCACAGAGACACCGAGAGCCAGGGACCAAGGGACCTGGGAAGGGGGGCACAAGAGGACGAGGGAGGGCGAGCAGACAGGGGGCAGGACAGGGCCAAGGGGCCAGGGCAGAGAGGAGGGGCAAAGAGGGAGCGCTGCAACGCGAATTGCCCCACATTGTACATGCGCTGCCCGGAGGGCAGAGGGGCAGAGAAGGCAGGGCAGGGAAGAGGGCGTGCCACGGCGGCATGAAGGAGCAAGCGTGGGGCAGAAGCACAAAGGTGCCCCACAACCGAGCGAGCCGCCAGCAGTGCGCGGGGGCACTGGACAAGGCGGAGCGCCGCGGCGCGCTGCCGCAACGCACGGTCATACAACGAGGGCCAGGTGCGTGCCTGCAACATGCGTGCGAACTGCCGACACAGTGTCCTGCAAGAGGTGGAGGGGTAACAGGGCAGGGGACATAGAGAGACGGAGGCCGCAGGAGGGTGAGGTGCGGCACGCGTGCCACAAACCTAGAGACCAGGGCGCCAGGGGGAGGCAAGGTGAAGAGGGAAAGGGTGGATGCAGGGAGGGTACAGCGAGGACGGGGACAAGGAGACGGAGGGCCAAGGACCCAGGGGCCTGGGAAAGTGGGCGAGGGAGGACGAGGGGGAACGCACCCACGAGGGGCAGGGCTAGGCCAGAGAACGGGAGTGGAGGGGGGCAGCAAGGAGGGAGGGTTGCCTCGCGAATTGCTTCGCCCCGTGCTTGCCAGAGCAGAGAGAGCGACGAGGGAGACAGATGCTCAGCATTAGGCGAGCACAGAGGGCGAGGGAGGGAGCAGCGGGGGCAGGGTAGGGGATAGTTGCCAAACGTCGTGCCGTGCGCCGTGCGCGTCTTGAAACCAACTCTGACCTCAATCATGCGTCACGCCACGTCACGTCAAGCCTGGAGCACGAGGCAGGAAGAGACACGGGTGGACGGGCACCTGCGGCGCCATCCGTAGGGCCTCCCGTGCTATGACCCAACGAGTGGCGCAGAGGGGACACGCGCCAGTGGCGCCATCCACTGGACCCCCTGCGCCTGTTGCAGTAAGTGTGACGCAGAGGGGACGGGCACCAGCGGCGCCAACCGGTGTATCCACTTCCGAGCGGCCTGATACCGGTGCCGTGGTATCAGTCCGCTGGAAGTGGCGGCTACAAAGCGGCCGGGCGCTCTCGTCCCCCGGGCCTCTGCCACCCCCGAGCGCGATGGAGGCCCCTGAGGTCCTATGGCAGAGACGCGGGGAGACGGACGGGGGATTCATTTGTGGGCGGTCGGCCCCCCCCGGGCTGTAGGGTGCCGAAACAGGGGCCCTCCCCTCAACCAGGGCGGCGGATGGCGCAAGAAGCCTTCGAGGCGTACGGTAAGTCCTCCCCGCTGCCCGCACTTCCTCATCTTCCGTTTCCACCCGGGTACGTACCTCCTCCAGTAAGTATGGGCACAGGAGGGAGCAGGCACGGGACACTGAGCACCATGCGGAGACGTGGCGACTACCGCCGAGGGGCAACAGCGGCCGGTTAACCTGGGCTGCGGGGCCTAAACCATGGAGCAGGGCGGGAAGGCCCAAACGAAACCCCCCCCCCCCCCGGCAGCAGCCAAGTGCCTCACCCCGTGACTGTGTCGTGCCTACGTCTTGCCTGCGACGTGCGTGCAACGGAGGGGAGACGAAAAGGGAGCACCTCCCCCCCCCACCCAACCCCGCCCCCCAGAGGGCGGGGAGAGCGGATAAGGGGGAGGCGACAAGCGACCCCCCCCCCGAGGGCAACGCGGCAGAGCGGGGGGGCAGCGGTGGCGGGACGAACCACACGACCGTGCCCGAAGAGGGGACGCGCCGTGCAAGCCCCGGCGGGGGGACCACCGGGAGGGCGGGCGTAGGGTAGAAAGGGCGACAACGGGAGCCACGAGGCGAACCCCCCCCTCCCCCCCTGCAGAGGGATGCCGCACCTCGTGCCTGTGACATGAGAGCGACGAAGGGAAAATGACTAGCCCCCCCCCCCCCACGCGCCTCCGCCCCCCCAAGGGTGGGGGATGCAGGAAGGGGGGGGCGGACAGCGGCCCCCCCTCCCGAGGACAAAGCGGCGAGAAGGGGGGACGGCGGGGAGAGGGTGCGGGACTGACCACACGACCGTGCCCATGGGAAAAAAGCGCCGTGCAGGCCCCGGCGGGGGGGGCACCGGGGGAGCGAACGCAGAGTGGGAAGGGCGAAGACGGGGGCCACGCGGCGTGCCCCACTCCCCAGCAGAAGGACAAGTGCCGTGCCACGTGCCAGTGCCGTGCCCGCGACGTGCTTACGCCGGAAGAAGGGCAACGAGGGCGCCCCCCCCACCCCACCCCCCACACCCGCACCCACCAAGGAAAGGAGCGAGGGCAGCGAGGGGAAGTCGAGGGGACATGGGGGACGACGGTAACGGGAAGCGGACCCCCCCTCCGAGGGCGCCGCGGCAGGGTGGGGAGGCAGAGGAGCGAGAGTGCGGGACGAACCACACGACCATGCCCACAGGGAGCACGCGCCGTGCAGGCCCCAACGGGGGGACCACCAGGGGTGCAACCGCAGGAAGGGTAGGGTGACGGCACGAGCCACACGGCGAGCCCCCCCCTCCCAGCGGAGGGACAAGTGCCGCGCCTCGTGCCCGTGCCGTGCTTACGACGTGCTTGCGCAAAAGGGCGGACAGCGAGGACGCCCCCCCCCCTCCCCCTACTCCTCCACCCACCCACCAAAAGGGCGATGATAGCGAGGAGACAGCGAGGGGACATGGGGGGGGGGCAGTGAAAAAAAAAACAGGCAACAAAGGACACCAACACGCCAGAGCAGGGGCAGACAGCAGGGGCAGACGGGGCATGGCGGGGGCCAGGGGGCACGGCAAGGGGCGCGGAACAGGGGGATGCCCCTGGGGACGAAAGCGAGAAGGCAGGGACAAACACCGCAACGAACGGGGGGGAGCCGGGGTGACAAGAGCCCGCGAAAGACGCTGGTGAGGTACCCGACCTCTGGGGTTTGGGGGCCCCCCCGGTGTCCGTATCGGCCCCACCTGAGCGCAGGCAATAAGGTGGGTTACGCCCGGGACCGTTGGCCAGCGGCCCGAGGTGGCACCGGCCTGGGGGGGTGGCCAATGGGCCTGACCAAGAGCACTCCCCACGGCACGTACTGCGGTTCGTGTCCTCTGAGGGGCTGCGGGTAGGGCACACCGTCCATCGGGGTAGGCAAGAGACGTGCCTATCCTGCAAGGACTCCCCAGAGACCCACAGTGTACCGGACCCCGGTGTGGGGAAGGGCCGACGTACCTGGTTATGACGCAAGTCCATTTGTACTGAGCGGGTACAAATGGACATCCCGTACAACAGAGTTACACCCTGACGGGGAGTGCATGCATCGGCCCCCCCGTGGGGAAACTCCCGGAGAGAGGGACGAGAGCCAGCGTCGGGCGCCCCTCCCCCCCCCCCCCCCCAACCCTGCCTGGCAACAAGCCCGCCAACAACCGGGCTGGGCCAAGGGGCACGCACACCAAGCGGGCACAACCGGAGGCAAAGGAACACGGAAGGGAAGAGGGGGGGGGGGGCGCAACAGGGGTGCGCAACTGTGTCGTGCGAAGTGTCGTGCAACAATAAGCCAGCAGCAAGCGGGACGGGCCACAGAGTCCACCCGTTCTCCCGTGTCCTTAGCTCACACAGCCTTCGTTAGCTAAATGTCGCTATCTGTCCCCGCCAATCCCGCGGAGTTGCCAGCCTTCCGGCGACGTGCCCGGCGCCTGGTAGACACAGTGTCTGATCTCGTCAGACACGGGCAGCACACGTATGCGGCGTTCCAGGCGCGCGTGGACGCGGACCGTCCGGCCAGGGACAACGGATGGGACCACTTCGTCGACGTCTGCTTGCGGCACATGTTGGCCCACGATCCCCACCCGTACAACGCGCCCGACGTTCAGGCGCGGTTCGCAGCGGGCACGGTGCCGTTCGGGATGCACCTGCTCAACCGACTACTCCGATGTCTACAAGATCTCGGGCAGCTCGAGGACGCGCAGCGCGGGCGGCCCCCAGTGGGGTCGGCGGGGCAGCCGGAGTGTGCGCCGCCGGGCGCGTTTCCGATGCCGCCGCCCCCAGGCCTCGGACCCATGCCCATCCCGCCCTTTGGGACTCACCACCACCACCAACTCCATCTCCATCACCTACTTCATCACCCCGTCGGGATCCCCATGATGCAGCATCACCTCCCACACCAACACGTACACCCGACAGCTGTACCACCGCCCCCCGTCCATCTTCACCATCACCACCAACTGGCGGCTGTGCCACAGCACCCCATCCACCTACACCAACACCATCACCATCACCGTCCGCACCAGCATGTGGAGTACCCGCATCCCCTGCCCCAGCAGCACCCACGGCCGCCTCAGCACACAGTGCCGGTGCCGGAGCCGGTACCGGTGCCTGGGCCGGGGCAGAGCGCCCAGCAGCGGGGGGTGCCGCAAGGGGCTGTGCCACAGCAGCCCGTCCACCTTCACCATCACCGTCACCATCACCTTCCGCACCAGCAAGTGGAGTACCCGCATCCCGTGCCCCAGCAGCACTCAAGGCCGCCTCAGCACACAATACCGGTGCCGGAGCCGGTGCTGGTGCCTGAGCCGGGGCGGAGCGCCCAGCAGCAGGGGATGTCGCAAGGGACTGTGCCACAGCACCCGGTCCACCTTCACCATCGCCATCACCATCATCGTCCGCACCAGCATGTGGAGTACCCACATCCCCTGCCCCAGCAGCACCCACGACCGCCTCAGCACACAATGCCGGTGCCGGAACCGGTACCAGTGCCTGGGCCGGGGCGGAGCGCCCAACAGCAGGGGGTGTCGCAAGGGGCTGTGCCGCAACACCCCGTCCAGCCTCACCATCACCATCACCATCACCGTCCGCACCTGCATGTGGAGTACCCTCACCCCCTGCCCCAGCAGCACTCACGGCCGGTGCCTCAGCACGCAATGCCGGTGCCGGTACCGGTACTGGCGCCTGGGCCGGGGCGGGGCGCCCAACGGCAGGGGGTGTCGCAAGGGGAGGCACGTGACGTGCCCCCTGGCGAGGCGAGGAGAATGGGGGCACCTGCGGCTGCGCCACCCCTGGCGGTGCCCTAGCCGGAGTTTCCCGCGGCGGGGTCACCACCGCGGACGGTCCAGATGCCGGACCCAGCCGTGCCGCGCGAAGCCCCGCCCGTGGTGCCGACGGACCTTGAGCCAGTGGTGCAGGGTGGGGGTCTGCCCCCGGCGCAAGGGATGCAGGGCGCGGCCCCCATGGGGAGGACTACGGCGAGGGAACGAGAGGGGGATGCAGCGCGGGAGGCGGCAGTGGCTGGCCCGCGAGACATCAGCGAGCTGCTCGCGCAGGCCCTGGAGCAGTACCGGCGGACAGCCGCGAGGAGTGGGGGAGCCGCGCCGGAAGGGGCTGACGCCAGCGAGCTGATAGCGCAGGCGCTCGCGGCTGTCGCCCCGAGGACGGAAGGGGCCAAGGAGACGCCGACGGAGGCGGTTTCTTCGGGGGGACAGGACGCGGGGCGGGGTGTGCCGAAGGCGCACACGCCGGCGGAGGGCGGCGGGGTTGTGGAACCCAGTGGGGGACGTGCCACGGGGGAAGGAGTGGAGGACTGGATGTGGGAGTGGCGGGACTGGCGCCAGGTGGCACCCGGTGAGCCGTGTCCGGCGGGGCTGGCGTACCGCATGGATCTCCATGCGGGCACCAGCTCGGCCCGGATGCCCGCCAACCTGCTGGCACGGCTGGACGCGGCGGAGGCGGCAAGGGGCGGAGGCGCTGACGAGCGGCCTCTGGCGCCCTTCCCGCCGCGGCCGGACACGCCGCCGGCGGTGGTCACGGATGGAGAAGGGGTGCAGGGGGAGCAGGAGGAGGAGTGCGAGGGGGACGAGGAGGCATACGGGCCCGGAGAGTCGGCGCTGGCCCTCATGTTTAAGGACGACGCCGGGCCCGACGTCTACGCCGGCATGGACGAGGACCCGGCCAACGAGCCGCTGCGGCCCATGCCCACTGCGGTGCCGCCCCCTCCCCTGGGGAGCTGTGAGCGGCGGCACTGCACGTACCATGCGGCCGAGGGCGCCCACAGGCACCGCCTCACGGGCACGGGGCAGCGGGAGGCAGGGATGCTGGCGGACGCCCTGGAGCGCTATGAGCTCCAGCGCCCAGGGCAGGTTGCCCGGGAGTTGGCCCTGGCGGCAGCGTCTCCGGACAACGGCCAGGTCCGCTGTGTCCAACTGGGGGATGCGGCGGTCCTGGGTCACCACCCCGGTGATGTCCGGGCGGCCGAGCCCCAGGAAGGCCTCCCCCTGTCGGTGCGCCTGTCCGTGGGGCGCCTGCTGGGCGAGGCAGGGCTGGAGGACGTGCGGCGGGACGAAGGCCTGTACGTGGCCTTGTGGCTAGGTGGGGCTGACGCTTGGCGTCGCGAGCAGGCCGAAGGGCCCCTCACACCCCAGGCGCTGGGGTCCCATGCGCTCCTGGTGGCGTTGCACCGTGAGGGCGCAGAGGTCGTGTTCGACGCGGACCGCCTGCTGCTGACCGGGGATGGGGCGTTCCTCGTCCCCACAACCAGCAGCTACCGCCTTGAGAGCCGCGGCGGTGACCTCAAGCTGCTGGTGGTGGTGGGCACGCGCCTCGACGGGAGCGCCGCCCCCCGGGGGTCCGAACACGCGATCCTGGTGGGGGGTGACGAGGAAGCAGGCCGTGGCGGTGACGGGGTGGGGCAAGAGCAGCCCACGGGGGAGGAGCAGCAGCAGGATCAGCCGGAGGTGGCCGGGGAGGAGGTGGACGTGCAGGCCATTTTAGCGGCGGCCCTGGCGAGGATCACGGGTGCTGCGGGCCCGCCGCCGACGACGGAGGCACTGGAGGAGGAGGACCAACGCAGGAGGGGTGAGGAGGCACAAGTCGCCATGGAGCAGGACGAGGAGCCGGAGTTCAAGGGTGAAGAGGCACAGGGCGCCGAGGAGCAGGACAAGGAGCTGGTGATCGTGGGGGCGAAGGAGGCGCGTGAGGTGGGTCCACGGGAGCTGGGGGTGGCGGAAAAGGCTGGGCCGAAGACGGGGGAGGTGGAAACCTGCAGGCACTGGGCCAAGGGGTGGTGCATGCGGGCAGATGCCTGCCGGTACGCCCACCCCCAGCCGCCGGTGCCGCAGGGAGTACCCCAGGAATTACTCCTGATCCTCCAGGCCATGGCCCGTGTGGGGGCCCTCAGCCTGGACCGCAGCCAGGACCACGGCCGGGGCCACGGAACGTTGCTGCAGGAAGCGGTGGTAAAGGCGCAAGGGGGAGGGCTCCCGGCGGTGGGGTATGCGGTGGAGAGTGGGGGCCTGACCGAGTGGGCGGTGGCGTTGCCATGTGGCATGGCGGCCCTGCTCACTCCGTTCCCGGTGGTCCCGTGGAGGGACGTGGTCGCTGCCCAGGAAGCCAATCTGGGATGGGTGTGCACGTGGCACACGCACCCCGCCGGCATGGACCCCCGCGAGTGGCAGGCTAAGGCGGTCGTGACGTACCTGTCCTGGTCGTTGCCGGCAGCGCCGGGTTCGTGGGCGCAGTGGTGGGACAGGGCGCCCCGCTGGGCGAGGGATGGCAGTGCTGTGGCGGCCTGCCCTGACCTCCCACGCGAGCCCGTCTCAGTCCAGCCGTGGACTGTCTCCCTGCATCTCCCCGCGGTGGCGGCTCGTCTTGCGGCCACGGAACCGGAGGTCTCGCTGCTGGGAGACCGAGAGGGGCCAGGGCTTGGCCTGGGTCAGGGGCTGGAAGTTCGCACCGCCCGCCTCCCCAGCCCTGTGGACGGGGACATCCTGGGGGGACTCCAGTTCACGCGGGCTGGCGGGGCTGATGTGTGGACCGCTGTCCATCGCCAGCTCCCGGACGCGTGGCCCCAGGTGTACCGGCCCCCTGGTCACGAGCGTCTGGTGGGAGTGGAATGGCGCGTGTGGGCCGCCAACGGCCCGTCCCCACCGGTGGTGGTCCTGCCCAGGAGAACCAACCACCCCAGCTGGGAGACCGTGGCGGTCTTGTGGGGATGGGTGGCGGTCCGTGGGGCCGATGGCCACGTCTTCACTGCCCCAAGGGGCACGGTGATTGAGACCGACGGGGGGACAGCGTTGCAGCTCACGGCAGAGCCCCTGACCACGCATGCTGTGGTGGCCGTCCTCCAATGGGGTGCAAACAGGCCACAGCCCTGGCGCGATCCGGTCGCTAGGGCTGTCTGGCGGGACTTGCCGGTCCTTAAGGCCGCCGACTGGTCAGGAGGAGCGGGGCGGCATCTCCCGGGCGCACTCCCCTGGCTGCAGGGCTGCGGAGACGCCTCTCCCCGGCCAGATGAGTTGCGGGGCGCCCTGGAGCGCGTGTACTCCAGGCCCAAGCACCACTTCCTGGTGGCCGCGGACCATGGGGTGGAGCTCAGCGACGACGTGGTCGCGCTGGCAGCCGACGTGGCGCAGTGCCTGGCCCCCCACGCCATGATGCTCCCGAGGGAGGGGTGGGAGGGCCAGCGGCACGACCAAACCCCGGCTGCCCTCCTCATTGCGAGGTACGTCGAGCTGGGGGGCTCAGAGGCGGTGTACCTCGACCGGTTGGAGACGCCGGACATGCGGCACTGGACGGCCCACCACCTCGTGGCCCCTGATATGCGGTTGGCCGTGGACCCGCTGGGCCGGCCTGTGGTGTCGGGGGCCCCGCCCCAATGGCCGCACATGTGGGACATGGCGGGCCGGACGATGCGCATGGCACCCAGGGGCCAGAGGGCGGGATGGCCAGGTGCAGAGCATCTGCTGGCGGAGGCCCGGGCGGCACAGGTGCAGCAGCCGGCCGGCAACACCAAGGACTGTGGCGTTTCCGCCCTCATGTCCGCCGTCGGTACCCTCCTCAGGGTGCCGAGGCCGGGCAACCTCCTGTCCGCGCTGGACAGGCGGTGCTTGGATCACCGGCGGCCGCATGACCTCCACGAAGACCGCTGGCGCCGGCGGGATGTCCTCGGCCGTGCACCTGTGCGCCCTGCGCACCGGCCCCAGCCCACTGAGGCACTCCCGGAACACCCGGTAGCATGCCGGGCCCCTGGACTGCTGCCTCCTGAGCCGGCACGCGGTGACTACGACCCACTCCAGTCCCCCTGTTTCCACCCGAACACAGGCCCAATACTCCGCCCCCTCCAACACCACCAGCCGCCCCATATCCGCCACGCCCACCGCATGGGTGGAAGGCACGCTCTCCACCCTCAGCCACCGCTTGGCGCTTTCTTCCCACGGCTGGGGGGCATGCATCCGCTGCTGCTGCATCGCGTCCTGCACGTGCTGCAGGGACACCGTCGCCAGCATGGACATCCCCCCGTCCGCCGCCGCTGCCATACACAGCAGGGCATGTTGCATGCGCGCCCCGGGCAGCCCCACGTTGTGCGGGACGTTCGCCAGGTCCAGGGGCGTGCGGGGCGCGGGCAGGGCCTCCAATACCGCTGCAGGCAGCACCCCCAGGGACGGCAGACGCGCGATGGGCCCCATGTCCCTGTTGAGGACGGGCAGGACGTCTGGCCCGTAGCCCCGAGCAACGTGTGGCAGGCTGAGCATGCAGCTGGCATGTGCAGGGCGCTGCGGGGTCACGCGGCGGCCCTCCCCAGGGCCCCGGCAGCACAGTCCTCCAGCAACAGGCCGGCAGCCTCGCTGGCACTGCTGCATGCCGCGTCGCGGGCGTGGTATTGGGTTGTGGCGGCGTTGGAGCCCCACTCCTCGGCGCTGCGCCTATACGATCGCGGAGAGAGCACGGTGCTCACGGTCCGCCCCGCCGACCTGGAGGCCCTGCACCTTAGTGCATTGAGTGGCGACGGGGGCGACGCGCTGTACCTCCAAGGGACCGTGACAGGCGCGGCCGCGACGCGCTTCCGCCGGCAGAGTAGAGGAGATGCCCTCCGCCTGGTCATGGCGGAGAACATGGGGCCGTGGCTCCGGGCGTTCTCCACGTCCAGGTGGAAGGTCGAGGGCGACCGGGAGAAGTTCGCCGACGCGTGGCGCCGCTGGGTGGAGGAGCAGTTCCCCGTGGGGGGAATGCTGCACCTGCCGCAACCACCAAGCGTGCCACCAGTACGGCCTGCGGCACCCCCGGCCGCGGCGGCGAGGCAGGCCCCGAAAGCGGCGCCAAAGCCGCCGCCCAAGAGGAGCCAGCCGCCTCAGTATGGCGCCTATGCCAACATTCGGTACGTGCTGCGGCACTTCGGTGGTGACTTGGCAACGGATCAGCGTGGGACAAAGACGATCAATGTTTGCCCCTGGTCTCGGCTGGATGGGGCTGGTCACTGCACTTGGAAAGCTGGCACGCACTGCCGGCCTACCCACCTCCACCCCAAGGACCTGCTAGACCACATCCTGCGGGACCATGCGACTGATCCGGCGCAACAGGGCCAGGCGATAGCCATGCTGGCTGGCGTTATGCCGGGGGGCCAGGCGGGGCCTTTCGCGTCGGCCCAGGCGGGGTCCAGAGCGCTCACGCTGCCCGCGGGTGCCTGCCCTGCGGCGGAGCGCGGGGCATCGTCGTCGGCGGCACGATCTGGGGCGATTGGGTCTGCAGCACGGAGTGGGGCAGTGACTTCAACGGGGAGTACGGCGGCAAGTACGTCCGGCGGACAGGCAGAGGGGGAGCCAGCCGCGTCTACCGGGCCTCAGCAGGCGACGGCCGCCTCGGGCGGAGGCCCACGGGGTCAGGGGCCACCTCGCCGGCCGCCCGCACCGGGTGCGGATGGTCCCCCTGAACCTGCTGGTGGCCCCTCCCCGTCCAGTGATCCGGATCCGGCGGGGGGCCCCGATCCTCACGTGCAGCCATGAAGGGGCCCAGACTCCGACACCCGAGCGGCGGTGTCCTGGAACGTCCAGGGCTCGATGCGGGGGGACGGCGTACTAGTGGCTCCAGGTATGCTCGACGGTGAAGCGGTGGCGGCGGGCATCATGAAGGCCGAGGGTGCCATCCTGGGCCTATTCCAATAGACCGGCCTGCAGGACCCACAAGGTGTGGTGCACTCCGAGAACCAGTGGCGTCACCACGGGTATCATGCGTACCCAGGGGTGGATGCCCAGGCGGCGTCTGCGGCGGCGCTGCGCGGCGGGCTCTTGATTGCCCTTCGGGCGGACGCGTTCGCCGCGGAGGAAGTTCGAGATATCGTGGACATCGTGCCAGGCAAGGCCATGGCCCTCGATGTGGTGACCGCAGGTGGCACCCTCACGGTCATCAACGTCCACGGCGGCGACTCCTGGGCGTCTAAGGCGTCCTTCTGGGCAGACGTGGCCATGTACGCGGCGGCCAAGAGCGCGGGTGGCACCAGGGCCGTGCTCCTCGGAGGGGACTTCAACGTGTGGCTGGAGTCCCCGTGGCACCCTACCACGAGGAGGTTCCAAGCCCTGTGGGAACAGTGTGGTTTCCACAGGGCAGGCCCGGAACGGGAGGAGGACAGGAGGCCCACGAGAGCAGGGCACCGACTGGACTCCTTCCTTCTAAACTCGCCTCTGGTCCCATGGGCGGCGCGTGAGCGCCCTCACTTGGCGCCGGGGCGGTCTCCTGCGTCACTGGGGTCGGATCATGGCCCTGTGGTACTGGACATCCCGCTAGCGGTGGCCGGCAAGGAGAGGGTCACCAGGATGGCCTACTCGCACGCCCAGGGCAGGCTGCATGCCATACGCCCGGACTCCCCGGGGGTTCGTGAGGCGGCAACGGCAGTACTGCAGAAGGCTTGCGGGGATCGGCGGCTACAGACGTGGCTCTCGTCGGACCAGGACACTGCCACCATGGGCACGTCGGAGGTGCAAGCGGTCTTTGACCTGCTCTACGCTTTCCGTGATGACGTGTCCAGGGTCACGGGTGTGCGCATGCCTTCAGGCGTGGACCCGCAGTACCCGTACGGGCAGGCGGAAACGGAGGCGTCGTTGGACCAAATCCTCTCGGATCAGCAGGCCCTGGCCTGGCGCCCCCATCAGCTGTGGCAACGGGACGCGGCGGCGGCCGGACTCCACTCCCAGGAAGCGACTGCCCTGCTACAGCACCTCCGGCGAGTGGACCCCGACCTGTCCCCCGCCTCGGTGGAGGACTTGCGTGCCGCATTGGACCAACACCTCCACCAGCTGGAGACACGCGTGGAGGAGCTGCGGGATGTCCTCAGGAGCAACAGGCGCCGGTCCATCAAGGACTACTGGCGGGGCAGGGTACCGGATCTGCAGCTCCGATGGACGGCGATACGGGGGGCCATCAACGCGGTGAACTATGCCCCGTCAGGCCTATGGTCCGTACGCGTCCGCGAGTCGGAGAAGGTGCTCATGGAGGCCTCGGACGTCATCGGTGAGGTCCAGAGGTATTGGGAGGCGCTATACGCCAAGCGGCCAGTGAACCTGCCGGCCTTCGAGCGGCTGGTCGGAGCCCACATTCCCACAGGGGTGCCGGAGGAATGGAGGTCGGTACAGGACTACACCATGCAGGATCTTAAAGACGCCGTGAGGCAGGCCGTGGCGGACGACAAAGCTCCGGGGTCCAACCGGGTCACGGCTGCCCTCATAGCAGAGCTGCCTGAACCGGTGCAGGGGCTCCTGGTGCATGCGTACAGGGCAATCCTGCGGGGTGCGCACGTCCCGGAGTCCTGGCACGAGGCCATTATCTGGCTGATGCCCAAGGGCACAGCCACGGGCAACCTGGACGAGTACAGGCCGATAGCGCTGGGGCAGCAAGACATGCTAATGCTCATGACACTCATGCGAAGGTTCACAGCTGTTCTGGCACGCAAGGGACTGGCCGCGGACTGGCAGTTCGGAGCCATGCCGGGCTCCACGGCGGCTGCCCCGGTGTTCCTGGCCCAGCGCAGGCTGCAGCGTGGGCTGGAGGAAAACCACGTCCTGGCCTTCGATGTGTCAAAAGCTTTTGACACAGCGCCGCACGGAGCGCTAGCGCTCCTCCTGCGCCACATGGGTGTCCCGGAGGAGCTCATCAGGCTCTTCCACACCCTCAGCTGCGGGTCTCTGGTGCGCATCATCACCGCGCACGGCCCGACGCCGAGCATACGACTCCACAGGGGCCTGCGGCAGGGCAGTGCGGAGAGCGCTGTGCTCTACCTCCTTCTTTTGGAGCCTCTCCTGCGGAGCCTCGCCTGCAAGGCGCGGGGAGATGCTCGCCATGCGGTGCCACCCCTGGTGCAGGCGTACTGTGATGACCTCCTGTTGATAGCGCACTCCCTACCGCAATTCCTGGAGTATGCGGCGGCGATAGCGCGGTATCTCACTGACATGGGCATGTCCCTCAACGTGGGCAAATGCGCCTATGCCAATACTGCTCGCATCCATTCGATTATGGTATACCTGAACCCGGGGGACACGGCGGCCCCAAGGGTGTGCTTACGTGCCAAGGGCACGGTACCATACTTGGGCCTGCGCCTCGATCCCAGGGGGATGGCGACCATGAAGGAGAAACATGTACTCCGGTGTGAAGCTCTGCTGGGCTGGTGCAAGAACACGTTGGGGCCGGCGTCGGTGCCTCATGAGGTGATGGCGGCTGTGGTTGGAGGCATCATGCGGTACGCGGCGCCCTACCTGTCCGACACGGCGGAGGCGGTGATCAAGCTGAATACTGCCATCAAGGCTGCGGCCCTGCAGTTCGAGAAGCTACCCAAGGACCTGTCCAACGTGGCGGTGCGGTCAGGTCATGGGCTACGGTTGGCAGATGTCCAGGTTATATGCCGCGACTCCGTCGTGGCGACCATGGCTCAGCTCACCCACCACAGGTCGACGACAGTCCGGGATGAGCTGCGGGCCATTCTCCGAGACATGCACGTGCAGTACGGAGTGTGCGGGCAGTTCATGGTGCCCTCTGCGTCATTCGCCACACACGCTGGCAATACGTGGGTGGACAGGGTACTCAAGGCGATGGGGACGTTGCGCGTAGGGCTTCTCATGCCATCGTCGGTGTACTCGTGTGTACACGCCCATCTGCCGCAAGTGCAGTGGGCGGGGCGGAAGTGGGTGTCCCAATCCTATACCTTCAAGGGCAGGGACATCTGCATTCTATCGGGGCCCCGCACAGATGCGACAGTACAGTCCCTGACTGATCCCGCAAATGACCTCCTGCATGCGCGGCTCCCCTGCCCTGCGCCTGGGCACTGGGCGGTCCAGCTTCAGGAGTGCCATGAGGACCACCTGCACCTTCCGCACGCGGGAGTAGGGCCCCACCAGCTGGACCACGTGTGGCTCACGGGGCTTCGCGACGTCTTCCGGCCGCAGCTGCCTAGTCCGTTGACGCACCGGCTAATACACCCGGTGCGCCGAAAGAAGGCCAGCAAACGCAATAGACAGTCCGCAGCGGGGGACGTGTATGTGGTGGGCGGATACAAGAAGGAAGGATGGGACCCGGCCAACCCGGGGCTGTCCATGCCGTTCGTCCCGCTAGCCGCCCTCCTGTTTCTGTTGGGGGACGTCTTTGAGGGCTACCAACAGCAAGACGATCCGGCGTCCGTCCCCCTGCTCACTCCTCACGCCGGGGGCGGCATAAGCCCGCCACCACTGTGGGTTGTGCACGGGCGGCCAGCGTTTTCCAGGGCGTGCGCGGCGGTGCACAAGTGCAGCGAATGGGCAATTGTTCTTCTGCTACCAGCAGGCCCAATCCCGGATCCGGATGAGTACTCGGTCCCGGAAGTGGTCCGGATGTCCAACGTGCCGCACGATCCGCACGTCGCCGTCACGTCGTTGCGTGATGGCGGCGCAGTGGAGCAGGGATCTGTGGTGGTATACCAGCCTTCATGCTCCGCAACAGTTTGGGGAGCGGAGTATACAACCCCCTCGGACGCCATAAAGTCAGTCTGCGGATGTGACCTGGCCTGGAGGCCACATGCGGTGTATCGGCCGAAGGTAGTCCTGTCCCCGGAGCTCACGGCCTCCAGTGCGGCGTCCCTGGGAAAGGTGGTGCAGAGCCCCCACTCCGACGTGGCGTGGCTGGAGCCCCACCGGTACTGCTGGGTGCCGGTGGCGACTGAAGTCACATCGTCTGACGCCTCGCCCCAGGGAGAAGACACCACAAACGTGGCGGTGGCCAGCCACGGAATCCCCACGTGGACGGGTGCCATCTACGGCACGGTCCCGGAGGCAGAGATCATTGGCGCAGCGGCGTACTTGTTGCACACGCCCCCGTCAGCGTGCACGGTACACGTGGTGGATGCGTCCGTCATAGGAGCGCATCTCCGCAGGGCGCAGGAGGCCCTGTACCGTGGCATCAAGGGGCCGACATCACATCTGGTCAATCAGCACGCACTGAGCTGGATAGTGGGGGGGGCTGCGGCGGCTGCCGCGCCGAGTTGGGGGGCCGCACCACTGGGTGGTGAGGCGGAGCTCGCACTTGGCGGCGGTCCCGCTCGAGGCACCGGACTCTGCCGCGGCCCGTGCAATGGCCCCGCCAGTCCATCTTGTCCTGCCAAAGGAGCACGCCATCCTCTTGGTGCCGGGGAATAATGGTGAGCTCGAGCCGCGTGTGCCGTCCATGCAAGCCCTTCAGCAAGTCCGGGAGATTGAGTGGCGTTCGCTGGCGGCTCGCACCAGGGCGCACACGCCACTGGCTGGCGCCTGCGAGGCGATGCCCCTGGGAGCTGTGCACCACGGCCCAACGCACAGGAATATGCTGCGGGCACGTGACGGTCGCTTGTCCACCATGCAGGTCATGCGACGGTGGAGACAAAAGCTCACGCGTATGGTAATACCAGCCCACCCCTGTATCTTCTGTGGGGGGCCGGAGGAGGACATTGGCCACATGCGCTTGCTGTGTGCGCGGGACGAGGAGGTGGCTGGGCTCCTGTGCAGGCGTGTGGAGGAGTTCACGGCGGAGCTACCCCTGACGGACAGGGCGGTGGAGTTCGTGGCATGGAGGGAGCACGGCTGCGAGTGGACTGAATCCCTGATGGCGGGTGTCGTCCCCGGGGACCTGAAGCGGCTGTTCGCCGCGGTGCGAGCGGCGTCGTCCCGGGGCCCTGCCAAGGCCAGGCT
This sequence comes from Eutreptiella sp. 'Long Island Sound 2002', assembly GCA_964036045.1. Lineage (NCBI taxonomy): Eukaryota > Euglenozoa > Euglenophyceae > Eutreptiales > Eutreptiaceae > Eutreptiella > Eutreptiella sp. 'Long Island Sound 2002'. Next base: position 128,262,541 of record OZ038379.1, read on the forward strand.
CTTTGTGGAGGACATGGTCCAGATTGGGGAAGATGTGTATGCCCGTAGGAACCATCGGCTCACCCAGATCATGCAGCTGCCGGTGCAAGATCGAAGGAGAGCGGTTTACGCGTTCCTGCGCGGTGACACACCCTTCTGCCCGCCGGCAGGGAGGATCCAACGGCGTCCGCCGTGGAACCCGTTTGCCGGCCTCCCCGGCGACCTGCGGGCAACCTTTCAGAGGGCACCGCTGCACGCACTGCTGGTGTCGCGGTCGTGCATCGAGCATGACGAGGCCCTGTCCTTGTTCCCTCACTAGATGGCGGCGGTGGCGCAGGCCTTCGACCAGTGGATCGGCTCCTGGGTGGCGCGGGACATCACGACATTCAGAGAGTGGTCCCGCGTGGTGTCAGCGCAGTCGTGGGCCCAGGTGCATGGTACCAAGGTGAGAAGCCCTGACGGCCAGAGTGATCCCTGGCTTCAGATATACGCCAACCATCCAGCTGTGGGGAACGTCATGGGCTGGCCTCGCGAGGTGCTGCCGGTCTTTCAGCAACCTCTGTGCAGTCTCCCAGTCCTGGCGGTGGCTGTTGTACTTGACGTGGGTACGTTGTGGCTGTATGACGGACAGCTGCGACGAGCCATACCAGCGGTCACGGAGCAGCGGTCCATGGCAGTGTTAGTGGGCTCCAAGTAGCTGGCACGGGTGCAGGGCGACGACGCGCAAGGCCACGTCACGGAGGCCATGTTCTCTCTGCCAGAGGGGGACGACCACGTGGCTGTCGATGCCCGTCACACCCTTGACACCCTGGGCCTCGAGGCTCGGGCGGGAGGACAACGCTTGGTTCTGGCTTCCGCCAGGGGCCCGGAGCAGGACGGGGTTGATGTCATCGGGGAGTTCTTGCGGGACTACGGTTGGGAGCTCCTGGCGCATGGCACGCGCAGCCCCAAAGTGGCGCGGTGGCCCCGGCTGCTTGAGAGCCTGCCGGAGATGCCCGACGGGCGACCGATACTCCGCCCGGTGTCCACGTGGGAGGAAGCGAGGCGCAGCCTCCTCAGTAGTGCCACAGCACGCACGCTGGTGGGTGCTTTGCTCAGACTCCAGGACGCATGCTGCGATGTATGGCGGGACCTGTGGTCGCAGTGTTGAGATGGTAGCTGCGTTCCATCGCGGTATGTGCTTCCGCAGCGATGCCACGGGTGCGGGGAAACGGTGTCAGTTTGGGTTCATCAGTGTGCCTCCGCCCCGCTGTGCGGGACATGTAAGGAGCGTGCCGGTAGGGGGTGGCCTAAGGCGAGGTGGGCACTGCGGCACTCTGGACGGATGTCCTCAAGTGCCTGGAAGACTATCCAGGATGGCCTGAAGAGCGTCCGAGTGGAAGGGGTACGGTGCCCTGGAGACCCGTCTGCGGCCCTGCCCCTGATGCTGTGGTGGGCGGCTCTGGAGGGCGACTCACGGATACTCTGGTTGTGGCATCGCGGAGGAAATGGTGACGGCGTGGTGGAGGCCGGGGGTGCAGATTGATGAGGTTGGGAATCGTGGGTGCACCTGCTACCGTCCCTACGCTGGACGCAGCGGAGGGGGTAGCGCCTGAGAAGCAGTGCCTTCGCGGCCTTATTGTGCGGTACTGGCAGGCGGCGTATGACGGCCAACGCGATGTGACAGGTCGTGCCGGCCTGATGGTGAGCCGTACTGCCCCCGTGCATGAGGGTCGGACACGGATGCTTCGCCCGCCTGCCCCGGGTCGCTGCATACAACAGTGAGGTGTCATGGGTCGTCCCGACCAGGGTAATAAGGCCCAAACCCCTGTAGGGTATTCCCATGGCACCGGGGTCTCTACTGGCGGCCCGGCTACGGCAGTATTGGGAGTGGTTGCTCGGGATACACCGGGGGTGCATGGAGTTGTCTAGGGGTTACAGCGTTGCGGCGCCCCCTGGAAGTGTTACACGGGGTTGCGGGGTCAGCCTGCAGGCCCCGGGAGCGGCGACGAGGCGAAGATGTGTGTGTGGAAGGATATGACAGTGGGGTCATCAGGGGGACAGTATGGCGGGCGTCGTGGAGACGGCGTGGCAGCCTGGGAGGAGCACTCACGGGGGGCACGTGGAGTTCCAGGTGACGGCGTACTGGAGTCTTGGGGGTAAACGCGGCGGTACTGGGATCCGTACGGTGGGGGTACGCGGCGGTACTGGGGAACCGTACAGTAGGGGAGCAGCGGGGAAGTTCCAGATGACGGTGTACAGGCGTCGTGGGGGTATACGCGGCGGTACTGGGGACCGTATGGTGAGGGTACGTGGCGGTACTGGAGGGCCGTACAGTGGGGGCGCTACGGGGTTGCATGGCGGTACTGGGGTGTCCCCCTGACCCCTCTAACAACTCAGGGGGAGCGCGGGGGCATCCCTTGGCCCCGTTAACAAACTAGAGGGACCGTGCCTGCGGGCATGTACATAGTCTAACCTCTGACCATGGCCTTGCGGTCGCAGGTGGCATCGGCGTGACAACAGCGGTACTGCGTGGCGTCGTAGCGAAGAGTATGCAGTCGCCTCACCACTGTAACGGCTTACCCCTGGGGGGCGCCAGTCCGGTCGGCTAGAGGCGGGGAGGGCAGAGGAGCGGCATGCTGAGTGGTCCGGGGGGTGAAGCGCGGGCCAATGCTATAAGTAGGCTCGCCACGTCGTCGGTGGGGGCCGAACCTGCGGCCTGGCCGCTGCTGTGGCGGAAGAGGCGCAACCACGGGAGCTGGCCAATCGGTGCAGGTAAGGGTCAAGGGTAGGCGCCAGGGCATTGTATGTGGGCCAGATGAGGTGCACCTGGTTACCACGGCCCGGGGCGAGCCTCTGGTGGGTACCCCTACAGGGGGTCGATAACCAAGCTACGGCACCCACCAGCCCGAATCCCAGCCAGCGATATTCACGGGTTGCGCCACTCCCGTCGCGTAGCGGCCGGCGTCCCCCCCTGTAGACCCTCAAGATATATTATAGGTGGGCAAGTGGATGCCTCGAAGCAGATTGGGCGCTGGCCCCTGACATGGAGTGCCGGCATGGTATATATCTGGGGTGTGGGAGCAGCTCAGGGCCACGGGGACGTGGAATTGGTAACGTGTTTCTGTACTATACTAGGGGACTGGTGCGGTGGGACGGTGGCGTACATTGTGGAGACATGGGGGCGATGAAAGCTGAGGGCCAGGCTAGGCTGGAGCCTCCCACAAATCCTGGCTATGCACATACGGGCTATTGCGTGCTGGCAGAGGGATACGTGGAGTCAGGGGTGGTGGGCAGTTTCGAGGACGCGGACGGCAATGGAGACCATGGGGTCATGAGTGATGGATGTCTCCACGGTGGCGGGGGTACGCGAACGACGGAGGGTCAGCTCTCGCTTCGCCGCATGCGTGCTGCTTTGTTCCTTGGTTGCCGCTTTGCGACAGACAGAGATGCCCTTGCTTTCTGCTTGTTGCGATGCTACTGCGTTGCTTTGCCTTGCCCCCTTACCCCCGGCGAACAAACGGGCCAGCGTCCGTCACCGTTGCTAATGCTAACGCTTTGCAGTTGCCACTGCCCCCAAAGCCTGGTTGACCGGTATCCCCGGTCCTCTGGGTCCTCCGTCATGCTGTGGGCCACCTCAGGCACCCCTGCGACCCACGGGATCGAGCGAGGCAGGAACCACCTATCGGCGCGCGATGCCCGGTAACTCCAGTAGACGGCATGATAAGTGGTTATGACTATGACTATGACTATATATATATATATATATATATATATATATATATATATATATATATATATATATATCCATATATATATATATATATATATATATATATATATATATATATATATATATATACATATATATATATATATATATATATATACAT
>OZ038379.1:128271391-128276391 GCA_964036045.1 Eutreptiella sp. 'Long Island Sound 2002'
TTCCTCCATGATGCCACAACCAGAGTATCCGCGAGTCGCCCTCCACAGCTGCCCACCATAGCAGCAGGGGCAGGGCTGCCGACGGCGCTCCAGGGCACCGTACCCCTTCCACTCGGACGCTCTTCAGGCCATCCTGGATAGTCTTCCAGGCACTTGAGGACATCCGTCCAGAGTGCCGCACTGCCCACCTCGCCTTAGGCCACCCCCTATCGGCACGCTCCTTACATGTCCCGCATAGTGGGACGGAGGCACATTGATGAGCCCAAACTGACGCTGCCTCTCCGCACCTGTGGCATCGCTGCGGAAGCACAGACTGCGACGGAACGCAGCTACTATCACAACACTGCGACCACAGGTCCTGCCATACATCGCAGCACGCGTCCTGGTGTCCGAGCAAAGCACCCGCCAGCGTGCGTGCTGTGGCACAATTGAGTAGGCAGCGCCTCGCTTCCTCCCACGTGGACACCGGGCGGAGTATCGGTCGCCCGTCGGGCATCACCGGCAGGCCCGCAATCAGCCGGGGCCACCGTGCAACTTTAGGGCTGTGTGTGCCATGCGTCAAGAGCTCCCAACCGTAGCTTGTAAGACCTCCCCGATGACATCAACCCCGTCTTGCCCCGGGCCCCTGGCGGATGCTAGAACCAAGCGTTGTCCTCCCGCCCGAGCCTCAATGACCGCCGCGAGGCCCAGGGTTTCAAGGGTGTGACGGGCATCAGCAGCCACGTGGTCGTCCCCCTTTGGCAGAGAGAACATGGCCTCCGCGATGTGGCCTTGCGCGTCGCCGCCCTGTATCCGTGCCAGTTGCTTGGAGCCCACCAACACTGCCATGGACCGCCGCTCCGTGACCGCTGGTATGGCTCGTCGCAGCTGCCGGTCATACAGCCACAACGTACCCACGTCAAGTACGACAGCCACCGCCAGGATTGGGAGACTGCACAGAGGTTGCTGAAGGACCGGCAGCACCTCGCGAGGCCAGCCCATGACGTTCCCCACAGCTGGATGGTTGGCGTACACCTGCAGCCAGGGATCACTGTGGCCGTCAGGGTCCCTCACCTTGGTACCACGCACCAGGGCCCACGATTGCGCCGACACCACGCTGGACCACTCCCTGAATGCCGTGATGTCCCGCGCCACCCAGGAGCCGATCCACAGTTCGAAGGCCTGCGCCACCGCCGCCATCCAGTGAGGGAACAACGACATGGCCTCTTCGTGCACGATGCACGACCGTGGCACCAGCAGTGCGTGCAGCGGTGCCCTCTGAAAGGTGGCCCGCACGTCGCCGGGGAGGCCGGCAAACGGGTTCCACGGCGGACGCCGTTGGATCCTCCCTGCCGGCGGGCAGAAGGGTGTGTCACCTCGCAGGAACGCGTATACCGCCCTCCTTCGATCTTGCATCGGCAGCTGCATGATCTGGGCGAGCCGATGGTTCCTGCGGGCATACACATCTTCCCCAATCTGGAACATGTCCTCCACAAAGAGCCTGGCCTTGGCAGGGCCCCGGGACGACGCCGCTCGCACCGCGGCGAACAGCCGCTTCAGGTCCCCGGGGACGACACCCGCCATCAGGGATTCAGTCGAGGTGCAGCCGTGCTCCCTCCACGCCACGAACTCCACCGCCCTGTCTGTCAGGGGTAGCTCCGCCGTGAACTCCTCCACACGCCTGCACAGGAGCCCAGCCTCCTCCTCGTCCCGCGCACACAGTAGGCGCATGTGGCCAATGTCCTCCTCCGGCCCCCCACAGAAGATACAGGGGTGGGCCGGTATTGCCATACGCGTGAGTTTCTGTCTCCACCGTAGCATGACCTGCATTGTGGACAAGCGACCGTCACGTGCCCGCAGCATATTCCTGTGCGTTGGGCCGTGGTGTACAGCTCCCAGGGGCACCGCCTCGCAGGAGCCAGCCAGTGGCGTGTGCGCCCTGGTGCGTGCCGCTAGCGAACGCCACTCCATCTCCTGGACGTGCTGAAGGGCTTGCATGGATGGCACACGCGGCTCGAGCTCTCCATTATCCCCCGGCACCAAGAGGATGGCGTGCTCCTTTGGTAGGATGAGATGGACAGGCGGGGCCATTGCACGGGCCGCGGCAGAGTCCGGCGGCTCGAGCGGGACCGCCGCCAAGTGCGAGCTCTGCCTCACCACCCAGTGGTGCGGCCCCCCAACTCGGCGTGGCAGCCGCCGCAGCCCCTCCACTATCCAGCTCAGTGCGTGCTGGTTGAACAGATGTGATGTTGGTCCCTTGATGCCACGGTACAGGGCCTCCTGCGCCCTGCGGAGATGTTCCCCTATGATGGACGCATCCACCACGTGCACCGTGCACGCTGACGGGGGCGTGTGCAACAGGTAAGCCGCCGCGCCGATGATCTCTGCCTCCGGGACCGTGCCGTAGATGGCACCCGTCCACGTGGGGATTCCGTGGCTGGCCACCGCCACGTTTGTGGCGTCGTCTCCCTGGGGCGACGCGTCAGACGATGTGACTTTAGTCGCCACCGGCACCCAGCAGTACCGGTGGGGTTTCAGCCACGCCACGTCGGAGTGGGGGCTCTGCACCACCCTTCCAAGGGACGCCGCACTGGAGGCCGTGAGCTCCGGGGACAGGACTACCTTCGGCCGATACACCGCATGTGGTCTCCAGGCCAAGTCACATCCACAGACTCACTTTATGGCGTCCAGGGCGGTGGTATACTCCGCCCCCCAAACCGTTGCGGAGCAGGAGGGCTGGTACACCACCACAGATCCCTGTTCCACCGCGCTGCCATCACGCAATGACGTGACGGCGACGTGCGGATCGTGCGGCACGTTGGACATCCGAACCACTTTCGGGACCGAGTACTCATCCGGATCCGGGATAGGGCCTGCTGTTAGCAAAAGGACAATTGCCCACTCGCTGCACCCGTGCACCGCCGCGCATGCCCTGGAAAACGCCGGCCGCCCGTGCACAACCCACAGTGGTGACGGGCTTATGCCGCCCCCGGCGTGTGGAGTGAGTAGGGGGACGGACGCCGGATCGTCTTGCTGCTGGTAACCCTCAAAGACGTCCCCCAACAGAAACAAGAGGTCGGCTAGCGGGACGAACGGCATGGATAGCCCCGGGTTGGCCGGGTCCCATCCTTCCTCCCTGTACCCGCCCACCACATACACGTCCCCTGCAGTGGACTGTCTATTGCGTTTGCTGGCCTTCTTTCGGCGCACCGGGTGTATTAGCCGGTGAGTCAACGGACTAGGCAGCTGCGGCCGGAAGACGTCGCGGAGCCCCGTGAACCACACGTGGTCCAGCTGATGGGGCCCTACTCCTGCGTGCGGAAGGTGCAGGTGGTCCTCATGGCACTCCTGGGGAGCCGCGCATGCAGGAGGTCATTTGCGGGATCAGTCAGGGACTGTACCGCCGCATTTGTGCGGGGCCCCGAGAGAACGCATATGTCTCTACCCTTGAAGGATTAGGATTGGGACACCCACTTCCGCCCCGCCCACTGCACTTGCGGCAGATGGGCTTGTACACACGAGTACACCGACGATGGCATGAGAAGTCCTACGCGCAACGTCCCCATCGCCCGGAGTACCCTATCCACCCACGTATTGCCAGCGTGCGTGGCGAATGACGCAGAGGGCACCATGAACTGCCCGCACAATCCGTACTGCACGTGCATGTCCCGGAGCATGGCCCGCAGCTCATCCCGGACTGTCGTCGACCTGTGGTGGGTGAGTTGGGCCATGGTCGCCACGACTGAGTCGCGGCAGATAACCTGGACATCCGCCAACCGTAACCCATGACCCGACCGCACCGCTACGTTGGACAGGTCCTTGGGCAGCTTCTCGAATTGCAGGGCCGCAGCCTTGATGGCAGTATTCAGCTTGATCACCGCCTCCGCCGTGTCGGACAGGTAGGGCGCCGCGTACCGCATGATGCCTCCAACCACAGCCGCCATCACCTCATGAGGCACCGACGCCGGCCCCAACGTGTTCTTGCACCAGCCCAGCAGAGCTTCACACCGGAGTACATGTTTCTGCTTCATGGTCGCCACCCCCCTGGGATCGCGGCGCAAGCCCAAGTATGGTACCGTGCCCTTGGCACGTAAGCATACCCATGGGGCCGCCATGTTCCCTGGGCTCAGGCACACCATGATCGAATGGATGCGAGCAGTATTGGCATAGGCGCATTTGCCGACGTTGAGGGACATGCCCATGTCCGTGAGATACCGCGCTATCGCCGCTGCATACTCCAGGAATTGCGGCAGGAAGTGCGCTATCAATAGGAGGTCATCACAGTATGCCTGCACCACGGATGGCACCGCATGGCGAGCATCTCCCCGTGCCTTGCAGGCAAGGCTCCGCAGGAGAGGTTCTAAGAGGAGGAGGTAGAGCACAGCGCTCTCCGCACTGCCCTGCCGCAGGCCCCTGTGGAGCCGAATGCTCGGCGTCGGGCCGTGCGCAGTGACGATGCGCACCAGAGACCCGCAGCTGAGGGTGTGGAAGAGCCTGATGAGCTCTTCCGGGATTACCATGTGGCGCAGGAGTAGCGCCAGCGCCCCGTGTGGCGCCGTGTCAAAAGCTTTTGACACATCGAAGGCCAGGACGTGGTTTTCCTCCTGCCCACGCTGCAGCCTACGTTGGGCGAGGAACACCGGGGCAGCCGCCGTGGAGCCCGGCATGGCCCCGAATTGCCAGTCCGCAGCCAGTCCCTTGCGTGCCAGGACAGCTGTGAACCTCCGCATGAGGGGAGTCATGAGCATTCGCATGTCTTGCTGCCCCAGCGCTATCGGCCTGTACTCGTCCAAATTGCCCGTGGCTGTGCCCTTGGGCATCAGCCAGATAATGGCCTCGTGCCAGGACTCTGGGACGTCCGCACCCCGCAGGATAGCCCTGTACGCGTGCACCAGGAGCCCCTGCACCGGTTGAGGCAGCTCTGCTATGAGGGCAGCCGTGACCCGGTTGGTCCCCGGAGCTTTGTCGTCCGCCACGGCCTGCCTCACGGCGTCTTTAAGGTCCTGCAGGGTGTAGTCCTG
>OZ038379.1:128278891-128556819 GCA_964036045.1 Eutreptiella sp. 'Long Island Sound 2002'
CAGGGGTAAGGGGGCAAGGCACAGCAATGCAGCAGCATCGCAACAAGCAGAAAGCAAGGGCGTCTCCTACGGGCGCAAAGCAGCAACCAAGGTACAAAGCAGCACGCATGCGGCGAAGCAAGAGCGGACCCTCCGTTGTTTGCGTACCCCCGCCACCGTGGAGACGTCCATCAGCCGTGACCCCACGTAATCCATTGCTAGCTGCGTACTCGTAAATGCCCACCACCTCTGACTCCACGTAACCCACTGCCAGCATGCAATAACCCGTAGATGCATAGCCAGGATTTGTGGGAGGCTCCGGCCTAACCTGGCCCTCAGCCTTCATCGCCTCCATGTCCCCATAATGTACGCCGCCGACCCACCGCACCAGTCCCCTAGTATAGTACACAAACATGGTAGCAACGCTACCGTTCTCGTGGCCCTGAGCTGCACCCACACCCCAGATATACACCGTGCCGGCACTCCATGTCAGGGGACAGTACCCAATCTGCTTCGAGGCATCCGCTTGCCCACGTATAATATAACAAGAGGGTCTACAGGGGGGGACCGGCCGCCCCGTGACGGGGCTGGCGCAACCCGTGAATATCGCTAGCTGGGATTCGAGCTGGTGGGTGCCGTAGCTTGATTATCGACCCCCTGCAGGGGTACCCACCAGAGGCTCGCCCCGGGCCGTGGTAACCAGGTGCACCTCATCTGGCCCACATACATTGCCCTGGCGCCTACCATTGACCCTTACCTGCACTGATTGGCCAGCTCCCGTGATTGCGCCTCCTCCGCCACGAGAGCGGCCAAGCCGCAGGTTCGGCCCCCACCGACGACGTGGCGAGCCTACTTATAGCATTGGCCCGCGCGTCACCCCCCGGACCCCTCTGTATGCTGCTCCTCCTCTCTCTCCGCCTCTAGCCGACCGGACAGGCGCCCCCCAGGATTAAGTCGCTACAGTGAAGACTAGATAGATTACACGCATATAGAGGCGACCGCATACTCAGCGCTTCGCCGCCGTGCAGTACCGCCGTCGCCACGCCGATGCCACCTGCGAGCCGCCACCACACGCACCACCGCAACTGCAAGGCCATGGTCAGACGGTTAGACTATGTACATGCCCTCAGGCACGGTCCCTCTAGTTTGTTAACGGGGCCAGAGGATGCCCCTGCGTTCCCCATGAGTTGTTAGAGGGGTCAGGGGGACACCCCAGTACCGCCATGCGACCCCGCGTTGTCCCCACAGTACGGTTCCCCAGTACCGCCGCGTATCCCCTGTACCCCCACCATACGGACCCCAGTACCGCCGCGCATACCCCCATGACGCCAGAACACCGTCACCTTCAACTCCGCGTACCCCTCTTGATAGCTCCTCCCAGACCACCACGCCATCTCAAGTACGCCCGCCATACGGTCCACCTGACGATCACGCCGTCGCAATCCTCGGTGCACACTTCGCCGCTTCCGGGGCCTGCAGGCTGCTCCCGCAACCCCGTGTAACACGCCCAGGGGGTGTCGCAACACATGCACCGTAGCGCCGGTAACGACTTCGCTTGCCCCCACACAAACCTGTGCACCCCCGGAGTATCCCGAGCAACTACCCCCGTTACTGCCGTAGCCAGGCCGCCAGTGGAGACCCCGGTGCCATGGGAATACCCTACAGGGGTTTGGGCCTTATTACCCTGGTCGGGATGACCCATGACACCTCACTGTTGTATGCGGCGACCCGGGGCAGGCGGGTGAAGCATCCCTGTCTGACCCTCATGCACGGGGGCAGTACGGCTTACCATCAGGCCGGCACGACCTGTCACATCGCGTTGGCCGTCATACGCCGCCTGCCAGTACCGCACAATCAGGCCATGAGGGCACTGCTTCTCAGGTGCCACCCCCTCCGCTGCGTCCAGCATAGGGACGGTGGCAGGCGCACCCACATTTCCCATACCCTGTCAATCTGCATTACCCCCGGCCCCCACCGCGCCGTCACCATTTCCTCCGTGATGCCACAACCAAAGTACCCGCGAGTCGCCCTCCAGAGCCGCCCACCACAGCAGCAGGGGCAGAGCTGCCGTCGGCGCATCGGGGCATCGCACCCCTTCCACCCGGACGCTCTTCGGGTCACCCTCGATTGCCTTCCAGGCACTTGAGGACATCTGTCCAGAGTGCCGCAGTGCCCACCTCGCCTTAGGCCACCCCCTACCGGCACGCTCCCGACATGTCCCGCATAGTGGGACGGAGGCACATTGATGAACCCAAACCGACGCCGTCTCTCTGCACCCGTGGCATCGCTGTGGAACGCAGCTACCATCGCGACGGAACGCAGCTACCATCACAACACTGCGACCACAGGTCCTGCCACACATCGCAGCACGCTTCCTGGAGACCGAGCAAAGCACCTGCTAGCGCGCGTGCTGTGGCACAACTGAGCAGGCTGCGTCTCGCTTCATCCCACGTGGACACCGGGCGGAGTATCGGTCGCCCGTCGGGCATCATCGGTAGGCTCTCAAGCAGCCGGGGCCACCGCGCAACTTTGGGGCTGCGTGTGCCATGCGTCAGGAGCTCCCAACCATAGTCCCGCACGATCCCCCCGATGACATCAACCCTGTCCAGCCCCGGGCCCCTGGCGGACGCGAGAACCAAGCGTTGTCCTCCCGCCCGAGCCTCAATGACCGCCGCGAGCCAAAGGTGGGAGATTTCCCTGCCTTCCCGGCCTCCAACCCCGAGGACGTGGCCCAAGATGGGAAGTCAGTGAAGGGCAATGTTAAGGCCCCTCCACAAACCCCGCAGTCCACTTCCTCTTCTAACCCCCCCACAAGTGATGATGCCCGTCCATCCGTGTTCATCTGTCGGAAGTTTTTCAAGGTGCCCGAGGCGTACCCAAAGGGCGCAGAGGGTCGGTTGGTGAACGACAGACAATTTATTCGAGAACTGGAAGAGATGCTTGTGAAGGACATCCGTAACGCTTGTGCGCGGAACACAAATCCGCGTGCAAAGCCGAAGGCATCGGACACAAAGTCTGATTTGATCTACAAGCGTGTGTTTGGCGACTTCTTGTAGTTGGCCCCACGCCATTATGGTTGCATGCGAAGAATGTAGTTCGCCCCAGGTGACCGGACTCAGGTGGTATCACTGGCTTGAGCTTCGTAGCCGGTGGCGCCGGCAGCAATATAGTCATTTTGATACCGCTTGCCAAAGGCCGAAGGGCAAATTGCATTTTTTGTTCGCGGTCATGATTCCGCCGTGTGCCGCACGTTATTTCCGCCGCCATTCGGCGATGAGTATAAAAACCACCCTTCACGCCACGGCTCCATTGCTTTACCCGTGCCGGAGGTACCCAAAATGTCCGTGGGGGCTATATGCTTCACCTCCTCCGGTAGCAATGGCAGTTGTTGGGTGGTTCTTGTGTTTCCCCGCCTTTTTTTTGGAAAAATGGGTTTTTTTTTCCCATATGCGACTTACGCCCAAAAAAAAAAAAGTTTACGCGACTTACACCAAAAAAAAAAAAAATTCCGTCGAAAAAAAAAACGCGACTTACGCCAAAAAAAAAAAAAGCTTACGCGACTTACGCCAAAAAAAAAAAAGTTACGCGACTTACGCCAAAAAAAAAATAAAAAAGCGACTTACGCTTATTTCCACAATCGAGTTACGCTTTGGTTTGGGGATTTACGGCGGTGCGCATGCACATCGTGTGCCCCAAGACCATGGCTCCTTAAGGGCGTCTCTTTTTCTTTTGAGGGCCCTCATCTCCTTCTCAATGTGCATGCTCTGGCTGCATGTTTCTTTGTGTTGAATATTTGCGACCCTGACATCCCGCAGAGAAGGGGCACAGGTACGTGTGATGTATGCCGCTGGCCCACCAACTCGAGGCTTCTGCTCCCACATTTGCGTAGTCTTTTGCTCTTCATTCACTGACTCCTCAAGTCTCCTCCCAGCCTCTCTCATGACCAAACACCTAACACCCTTCATTCTAACTTCTCTGCTACCCCTGTTTGCTCACTGCACACCTCCTAGTGTCACATACTTTCACAGGGCAATGGAGCGGGATCGGGGCACAGTGTTTCTCCGGGTGCACACCACAGAAGTGGAGACCAGTGTTGCCAGTCCCACGCGCACCATCGAGCCGTACCATTCATCTTCTAAGGGCCTTTACAATTACAGACCCAATCAAGTGGTCTACCGAGAGGCAGGCCCATCAGTCCAGCCTTCGTGTGGCGGACATTGGTCACCCGTTCGCAGCAGGTGTGTGCCATGCAAATGCCCTGGTTCTGGGGAGGTTGCGGGTCTGGGCATGGCATCTACAGGGGCAAGCACGCTCTCATTGGTGAACAACACTGGCAAAGAGAATTTGGCAGAAAACCATTCATAGATTGGAGTTTGGAGAAGCTCTGCGACCAGCTCTGTGGACTTGTGTTCATCCCGACACTGAAGTGCTCTGCCCACGGAACCCAGTGCACAGTATTTCACCTCCTTGACTCGCAGCCAGCAGGCGGGCATATCCGATTCGCCAACTAACACCTGGGTCAGGGTCTGGTCAGGCAGCACCAGAGCCATCGTCCGCTAGCTTGCCTGAAGGGACGCCCAGCAGCAGAACATCTGGCCGTGACAAACTAGCACCCAACACGATGCCAATAAAGGCTGCCGCATGCGGGGTCTTAGGTGTGTGCTGTTTTTTTTTTTTTGGCTGTAACACGCGCATGGAAAAAAGTGTGACCTGGATTTTTTTTTCGATGTAAACTGCGTACAGGGGTTACACTTTTTTGGGTTACACCAAAAAACAAAAAGTACTCAGGTTACGCCTTTTTTCCAAATGTGGGTTACACCACAAAAAACAAGTGGACGCGGGTAACTTGAAGAAAAAGTACACGGGTTACACTTTTTTCCGTGTGGTAGTTTCTGTGAAAACGCATGTTCCTATTTCTTCCCCTTATTTGGGGTCACCGAAACGGCAGGTCACCCATGCCGTTTGAGGGACATCCCCACTCATGTACTTCCATCCCCACTCCCGTACTTCCTTCCCCCCTCTTGTACTTCCATCGCCACTCCAATACGTTCTTTGCCACTCCCCTACTTCCATCCCTATCCCCGCAATTCCATCCCTATGCCCGTATATTCCAACGCTTAGTGCAAGGAAAAAATCAGAAGCGGCTACCTCACCCTTGCCGTCTTACGGGCCCAAATAAAAAAGTTTATCTTTGGTGCCTACATTGTGAAGGGTATTGTTTTTGCCCGACCAAGCTTGTGTGTCCACAACGCGGTAGAGCCAACCCCGATGAAGAATTATGGCTTTAGTGGAGATCGGGGATTGATGTTGATCCCCTCCTTGCAACCACATTGCCCCTTGGTCTTTTGGAAAAGGAGGACCCTGACAATGATGAGGAGGCAGTTGCACTGCTTAACAAGGCAAATAGTGCACAGGTTGAAGAGGTGAAGGTGGAAGAGGAGGCCCATTCCCCACCAAAGAATGTGGTGAAAGGCGAACTCTTGGGCAAAGAGGATTACGCTTTGCCCAAATCTGAGTCGCAGATGCCCACCCAAAGTACGCGTGGTGATGACACCACACCTTTGGTTTTGGGGGCTTGGTTGAACAATAGGGACATCACAACGTGGTTGACCGACAAGCTGTATCATTTAGAAGTGGATGAGCCCCGTGAATCAACCTTGTTGGCCACTTTCATTTTGTCCCTCCTCTGCAAGATGAGGGCATATGAACACGGCCAGACATCGTTCGGTGCGGGTTTGGGTTGGTGGCAGCAGCGCAAGGGGCTCTATTGGTTTCTGGGCATTTGCCTGTGCATTTGTAGTGTAGATTTGGGAACCATTGGGTGGGACCTCTTTTGTGCCAACCAATGGTAAGCCAATCGAGAGTCACCGTCCATGCTAAGGCCATGGGGTTTCAAAAAGATGATTGGACATGTGGAGACCAATCTTTGCACCTGTCTAAGCGGGGGGCTCTTCGGAGGTGGTACCAATGGCAGGAGGACGTTCTCCAGGTGTCCAATAAGAGACCTCCTCACCCCAATCATTTTACACGAACAAACTACTTTTTTCCCCATAATTTTTCCCATATGCGGGTTAGATTAAAAAAAAAGGTCCACGGGTTACACTTTTTTCCATATGCAAGGTTTCAACCGGTTTTCTGATCCAACATCGGTGGCATGCACAGCACCAGACACATTGGGCACCCATTCAGCATTGGTGTGCCCGTCTTGATGCATTTGGTGGCAAATAGTTACCAGCACTAAAGCTCTTTGTTGCCAGTTGGAGCAGGCCAGCAACTGTACAGTAATTGAAAGTAAGCCTCGATGCCACTTTTGCACTTCCCATGGGTTTCCCACCAGGTCCAAAATGCAACCCTGAATGATATGCACAGAGGCTTTTGATTGCCTAATGATGTACCCTCAGCCCCTGCCCACCTCCTGTTTCCCCACGTTGCCCCTGTCTGTGTCTCTACTAGTGTGGGAGCTTCCAGTTGCAGCAGCATTTCAAGCTCAACGAGGCAGATTTTATATCGCACAGTGCCGAACCATGGCAAAAAGGGGATTCATGTGCCGCCTTCGGATGAAGTCCGGTATGGTACTGCTGAGCTCCATCCCTCTAAAGGATGGCAGCATACACCAAGGAAGAGATGCCAGACCAGCACCAGCCGTAGTGCTTGTGTTGGAAGGGTGTGGGTTGGTGGGTGTCCGACAGTGTACCCCCAAGCACCAATGGTTGAAGCACGCTGCAGCACTAGATTTTTTTTTGGGGGGGGGTATTTGAAATGAGTGATGCCATTGACAACGTTTGCTTCCAGTTTCATTTTGGACAGTCCAATGTCCGTCTTTTTGTCCATAATTCTGCAGCACATGGTTGCAGCTGCAGAACGCTTTGTCAAAAAATGCTCAGGGTTTCACAATTGAGCTAAATTGAGTACGTTTGCATTGCTGGCCCCACCTGTTTGCCAAGGTGCCTGAAACCCGTGAAGAACTGACTGGGGATGTTGGGGGAAGCCAGATGGTCATGAAAGGGAGAAGCCCCCGGGGGGGGGCGACTCCGCGGGTCCTAGGACGCCAACTACCCCCCCCCCCCCTAGGGGCCTCCGGCCGACAGTTAGTTGTCAAAGGTATGAGCCCAGGGAGCCAACGGGCACCGAAGGCGCCCCGGCGCCGAAGGCGCCCAATGGGGTTATGTAGCCACCTTGCCCACTTGTGGGCCTTTTTCTGATTCTGCCCCCCGCTCTGAGGCGGTGGGGATCCCCTAGGCGGCAGGGGTTATGTAGCCACCTTGCCCACAAGTGGGCCAATTCTGATTCTGCCCCCCCGCTCTATAGCGGTGGGGATCCCCGAGACGGCAGGGGTGACGTATCCAGTTTGCCCACAAGTGGGCCAATTCTGTCCGGTGCTATTGAGGAAACCGGGACAATCTTTGAATCCACGCTTCGTTGCGTGGTGCATCATGGTGACCCCCGGCGTAGGTTTTGAGTTCTGATTTTGTTCCCTTTGTTGGGGACCCCCGAGAATGCAGGGGTGATGTAGCATTTCCGCCCTCTTTTGGGCCCCAACCGTCCTTTGAATCCACGCTTCGTTGCGTGGTGCATCATGGTGTGGATGTAGCCAATTCGCCGAGACCGGCACCTGAAGATCCCTGCCTCGAGCTTTCATACCCCGGCTCGAGAAGGCATTCGGGGGCTTTCTTTCTTCCTTTCCTTTCTCGTAGGCGTAGGCGTAGGCAGGGGTGACGTAGCCACCTTGCCCACAAGTGGGCCACTTCTGATTGTTGCGTCTGTTGCGTCGCGATTTCCCGCGTTTTCTTAGGTAAGCGCGTCAAGGGGCGGTTCCCTTTGCAGAGCCCCCCCCCCCCCCTTACCCCTGTTAGGTTGATGCGTAGAAAGTGTTCCAAGGAGCCACTCTTGGTCTTAGGCCCCTCCCTCTGTTAGGTCGATGCGCAGAAAGTGTTCCAAGGAGCCACTCTTGGTCTTAGGCCCCTCCCTCCTTAGGTCGATCCGTAGAAAGTGTTCCAAGGAATCAATCTTGGTCTCAGGCCCTTCTTTTTCATTCCTCGAAACGTTTGGGGAGAAGGCTGGTGCAAGTGTGGTGTAAGCGGGGAGGGGTGATGTACCATCATGGCGGTGTGGTCCGAGGCCACCGCCCCGAGTTGCTATGACCACACTTTTGCAGCTGCATTCCAACCCCTATATATATAATATATATATAGGGGTACCAATGTACCCAAACATTGTATGCGGAGGCACGTCGTCCACCAATGGGGGCCAGGTGGACAGTTTCAGTATGTGGACGGGCGGCATCGCTAAATCGGTTGTCCGCCTGGGGCAGTGACTGCAGAAATTTCTCAAATTTCACCTTAATGGGAGAACTCCGTGCTGTGTTGCTTGCAGCTTGTTTGCTGGGGCTTTTCATAGGACTCAAGGGGTTGCTCATGGCCGCGGCCGCTTTGGTCTTGGCCACAGACTCAACCACGAACCTTGATATTCCGAAGTAGTGCAAGAACTGTGTTTTGCAAATCTCCCGGCGCATACCCCTGTACGGTACAAAATATTTCGTTCGATGACCCCTCTTGATGGTGTACTTCTCGTAATTGTTGTACTTCACGTTTTTCTCCACATCAACGTCAATGCATGTGGCCAAAAATTCATGTTGCGAAGCCTTGGTGGGGTGCATCTTTTGATCCCAAAACTGGGCAGCAAAAGCGGTGGCCTCAGCGGTCGTCAGAATGTCGTGCTCCTTGTGGGAGCATGCGGGTGGCTGTGAGCGGGCGGTACGGGGTTTTTTTGCCTTGCTACCGGGCACATGTCGAGCCACCCGCACCCACCGTGCACCCCCAGAGCGAGCCCTTTTGCGCGTCAACGGCTTTTGTGGTCCGTCCGGGGAAGCAACAGCCCGTGGTGTAAATTTGTATGAGGACATAGCAGCTGCCTGTTAACAAAAAGAGGCAGCAAGCAACACATGCACCGTCCGAAACGGACGAAAATCTCAGACATGTCGTCAGTCCAGCAAGCAAACCTGGGTGTTCCAAATAGCCCTTTTCAAGGGCTTTCCGGATATGCCCCACATACCCCTACCTCCGGAACACTCAGTTGGCAAAAATGAGGCAACAAGGTCGCCAACCCGCGAAAACCCAGAAAGTTGGCAGGAACGGGGTCGTCCCCGAGAGATATACATATACATATGTATATATATATATATCCTCCAATCTACACCCCTCTCCCAACTCTAGGTGGCTCCACCACACGGCTCTAAGGTACGTGCGAAGGGCACAAAGTGGTGCATACATGTGGTGGAAGGGGCTAAACTCGGTCAAAACGGGCTCAAAACGGGCTAAAAACACTTGTTTGAGCATCCCAAATGATCCGGGATCACTTTTGGAAAAACGCGTTTTTGACCCATTTTTGGCCCATTTTTGACCCATTTTTGGTCCCAAAATGGCCTATTTTCAAGGCATTTTGGGAGTTTCCATGGGCCACAACCCGTCGCCACGGGCTCAAAATGGGCTAAAACCACTTGTTTGAGCATCCCAAATGGTCCAGGATCATTTTTGGAAAAACGCGTTTTTGACCCATTTTTGACCCATTGTTGGTCCCAAAACGGCCCATTTTCAAGGCATTTTGGGATTTTCCATGGCCCAAAACGCGCCACCACGGGCTCAAAACGGCCTAAAAACACTAGTTTGAGCATTCCAAGTGGTCTAGGAACAACTTTGGAAAAAATCATTTTTTTCGCCCCGGGGACCCTGGTGGACCCACCGTTGGCCCCCACTGTGCGTGGGCTGGCCGGCCCTCCGGCTCCACCAAGTGACCACTGGTACGGGGGTCTACGTGGATCGGTCGGCGATTCTGAGGCTTGGAAACCATAAAAAGTGGGGGGTTGCGGGTGGACTAGGTGCCCTCGGAATTCGGTTTGGAGCCACGTAGCCCAAGATACGGCCCGTTCTTGGTTTTGGGGTGCTAGTGCACATTGCGCAGATTTTGGGGCTTTTTGGCGCCTTTTTGGGCCGTTTCTCGGACATATCGTGGAGTTAGAGGGTAACAAAGGTCCCTTGGTCACGAGAAAGTCAAGCTGCACGTGGAGTGTAGCAGCCGTTTGCCTTCGTTTGGCTGTTTTGAACCCGTACTAGGGCCGTTTTGGGCGAAAAATGGCTGTTTTTGGCCCAAAACTGCGCAGGTTTGGGAGGGCACCTCCCGACTTGGCGCCACCGCCCCGGGCCGCCACCGGTGAGTTTCTGGCTCAAAACTTGGATTTGGCAAGGGCACCACCTAGGCTCCAAGATGGCTACATGGGCAAAAGATCCGAAGCGTTGGGACGGAGCAATGGCCAAAACGGCACGGAGACGTGTTGTTGTTGTTGTTGTTAGCTAAATTTAAGGGGAGAGGGGTGTAGTAATATATTTGTGTGTATGTACGTATGTCTTGTGGCATGGTGTAACTCTAATCCCATGGCCGCCTCAGGAGCCCACCCCCCTGAGGTTCCCAGTGTGGCTGGGAATACCCAAGCCGATGATACCCTACCCTCTACTGTGGGATGGGGCAGTGCGAACCGTCGGATCACACCTGGGCCGCATACCCAACTGTTCGGAGGTGCCCGACACCCCCCCCCCCCCGGGAACCGCCCTCCCCGGCGCCCCTACCAGAACCACCCCCTCCCAGAACCCCACCCCCTCCCAAACCCTCCCCCCTCCTAGCCCCCCCCCCCCCCCCAAGGGCCTCCGGCCGACAGTTAGTTGGGGGGGTAGTTGGCGTCCAGAACCGAGGGGTCGCCCCCCCCGGGGAGAAGCCTCTCCCTGTGAAAAGGGCACGGGTTTCTGGTGCCTCTGTGATTTTAGAGAGAGGAGCTGCCCCCCTATCACCACCAACAGCTCTGATTGTGGCAGCTTCCGAGACCCTTTCCTCATCGCAACACTGAAGCAACCTGGCAGATGTTCTGCTTTGGTATGAAAAGGATTGGGAATGCGGAAAATGGGCAGAAAATGTGCAGAAACATGGAAGGAAGGGAAGCCGCGGGGAAATGGGGGGGAGGGTTGAGGGTTTAGGAAACATTCTAGGAAGAGGTTGAGGGAAATGGAATCGGGCTGCAATTGCATACGCGAGCCATCTCAAACCCCAACGCTTGGGCATCTCAAAGAACAAAATGTGGCATCAGTTCCAGTCCGATTCACATCAAATTCGGCCGTTTCTCCATCTCTGGCTTATCCACTCCCTTCCCAGCCCCTGCTCCCAAAAAGCTTTCCCGTTTTTCCATTTCCATGGGAGCGGCTGTAACAAACGCAGTTGCTGCACCGACGGCACCGTTGAAGAGGCATTCGCTCGCTTGTCCCGCTTAGTGTCTGCAATTTGGCAACCCAAGGCAGGCGGTTGAACAAGCAGGCGGTTGAACAACATGATTTATGCTATTTGATACCCTGTATCTACATTGCACGCACATGCGCATTACGTACAGGCGCCGCCGGAACCGTGACGCAGCCGGCAGATTACTGCCTGGATGGGACCGCTCACAGTCTGTTCCGTCCCTGTCTTCTTATGGGCATCGAGATGAAGTCAGTATTGCAAGTGCCAGCATCTCATCGATAGGTTCTTGACGGATACCTGCTTGTGCAACGTCTGTGCACTGCCTGAAGAAGCACGAACCGCTCTGCTTCGGTCTGCATGTGAAATTCAACCTTCCATTTCAAGAATTGTTGTCCTGTCTCCCCCCCCCATTTTTGGCCCTGTGTTATCGATATCTCTATGTGCCAGAATATACATAGACAAACGTGCAAGCTGCATATGGCACCGGCCTGTGGCAAATGCACAGAGACACAGGAATGCACTGCATCTTTCATGCTATTCATGCAGATGCCGTCCATACAGAGGCATCTGATTTGTCGTCATTCCATTGGGACGTTCCCAGGGTGGTGAAGCCGCTGCCAAAATCTTCTGACCAATCTCTTGCTTGCAGGTCACCACATTGCGGCACAATCCCCAAAATTACCAGCTGGTCCCTCAAGGGTGAGGTCCAGCCCCAGAATCCATGAGGCACTCAGCCCCAGGAGCCCCAGGAGCCCTGAAGTAAGGAGCCCTGAAGCAAGGAGCCCTGGGGACTACCAACAAAATGGTATGTCCGAGTTATCATGTACCACCTGCTGAGTTTTTTGGTTGTGTGCAAGCAATTGTCATTATGCATTGTCTTCTGGGTATGTACAGATGAATCTCCAGCATGTATTATGCTGTGGGCATGAAGTCCCCTTCGTGATCGTGTGGGCCTGCACAAAACAACTCCACATTGTGGACTATCCTGTACCCTGGTGGCATGCACCAGCAAGTTCCCTTTCTGATCGCATTTATGCAGTATCATGTGAGCATTCACGAACGATTTCCTGTTACATTCCTGTGGGCCTACACAAGTATGCATTATCTTGTAGCCAGTCACCCAGCAGCGCTCCTGTACTTTCTTGTGGTAGTGATCAGGGTGCAAGACCCTGTGTCAGTACCTGCTTGACATTTGCTGAGCTTGGTTTTGCAGAGCGCTTGTGCAAGTTGTTGTGCTCCATTGTCTAGTGTCTGCTTAAACCGTACGGTGGATGATATTCCTTGTGTTGGTGTGCCACTGTTTGCATTATATTGGGCTTTCGTGGAGTGCACACCATCACTGTTGGCAACACTGTTGCAACATTAGACCATAGGTTGCTTGCGAGAGGTTCTTGATTATTGATGAGTTTCTCATGTCCCAACACGCATGCATTACAACAATGTTCTGTAGCCGGCACAAGAGATACTCTCTCCAACGTGGTTCTGTATATTGGACATGGTGAAAACATTGGTGTAAACAACTCCCCAACCTTCCACAAAATACCAATGTGTTGCACCAGAAAAGGACACCTGTGCAAAATGCTGCGGTTGCCAGAGTGGCTTATGAAATCGAGTTTGTAGTATTTGAAATCTTCGGTGCGGCTTCGCCACTTTCGTGCAACGGATTCTCTTTCTGTTTATACTTCCTCGTCTCGATACTTGTTGGGCTTGCTACTTAATTGACCATGCGCTGTTCCTTTGTTTAAGCATGGTGTGCCATGGTATCACAATTTCAAGTCTGTACAACAAAGCCATTCGGTCCCTCGGCGGCAAACCATCTTCTTGTTTGTGTGGGCAAAATTGAGCTCTTCTGCTCAAGGCTATTGCAGAGACCAATGGCAATTTCCCATGAGTAGACCCACTGTCAGTCGTTCAACCATTAACAAAATCCAAAGGTAGCACACCAACGTCAAAACACAAGTGACCGTGCGTTTCCAGTCATTTTGTACCATTGCATGTGGGAACCAGCAAAAAGCAAGCGGTGGCTGTCCTATGGGCAGACGTGTCTGACGATGCTTTCGCTTTAATAAGAGGGATTTGAGAATGACAGATTGCGGTACAGGATTCATATGTCATGTCAAACCTCATAAGAAAGTATGGGTTGTTCAGTAAAACACAATGATGAATGTGAGATTGAAAGCAGTGGCTGAAAGCAGAGGCATGATCTACTGCAATACACCTATTTGCTGTTGCAAATTATCCACCTTTGCACTAAAGATGTTTGGTGATCATACACTCTCCACCCCGCCCCCCCCCCCATGTCCCCACTACTGCTGGGTTTTGAAAGGGCTTAGAGAATCCACACCCCCTATTTTGGGGTCGAGGAGTTCAAAAAAGCATGTCATGAAAGCATCTTGGAAAGTTGTGGTCAGGTATCAGGCACCTAAAAATAGGGTATGACATCACTGCTGGTAAGATCCTAACCAGAGAACTAGAAACGGCCCCTATCCTTCATCAGTACTATGGTGACACTTTTTTGGGCGCTTTCATCCTTATTTCCCCTTTTTTTGGTGCTCTGCTTAGGATCCTGCTAGCGGTGATGTTTTTTAGCCCTCCTGTACTCCTTCAATTGCCTCAATACCGAGCCCCATCCGTCCAATTACCTTCCAAAACATGTTTTTCTGAGTCCCCCCCCCCCTCAAAATAGGAGGGATGGTCCGCGGGGGGGGGGGGGGATACTGTATAATTGCCAAATTTTGTTTGCTGTGATTTTCATAGTCTTTCAGGAACAAGTTCTACACAACCCTCGTTCCTGCTTGAATTCGTTGTGCAATGCAGGTGCTTACAATACTACTATGGTCCTTGCTGGGAATGGCATTGGGTTGACCGAAAGACCGGTGCTCGAGATTTGAGGAACCTTTGCGTTGCGTTAAACTACCCTTTGACAAGTGTCTTTTTCATTTAGTGCATTTTGCACATTAGAGAGTCTGAGGTGTTTGCTTGGCAAGATTACTCATAAGCAGTTTTACCTGCATGTGGTGTGTAAACTCTCCTGCAGCCCCAGTGCTGCCCCCACAAATGTCGAACTCTCCTGATTGTTGGACCTGTATCTGTCCATTTGCTTGTATTATTCTCTTCATGTTGTCTGCAGTCAAATTAGTTTGCTAACTGACAATTTTGCATGTGTAAGAAGAGATGTGGTTCCACAAGTTTTTTTGTAGCATGAAGTCATGAATATGTTGTGTGCAAAGAAGATCACGCTGAGCAGAAAAGACACAGCTGAGCACCAGACAAGGCAACCTCAAATGGGTGATTCATCAGTTGTATGCATCATGTAAGACATCAAACTGGACAGAATGTCTCCACCTCCTTTCCAATGCACACACATATTATACACTGAGTCTATGACCTCACTGAAGCTAGGAGAATGTAGCTGGTGACACAATTGTGGCAGCATTACACTTTCACATAGCAAACTGGGGAATTGGAGAGCCATTCCATCAAGCTTCAGCAATCATACAGTGCATTAACCAGCAAAACGGTGTGCCCCCTTGTGTTGCATCCTAAGGGCAGCATTGCTCTCCTAACACCGGAGGCTTCACGATTTTGTTGAGTGTTACAACCACCTGCTATACGAGGTGTATGTTGTTGTATGCTCTGATGTTTCAATCTAATATTGCTGGATCCCAAGTTTAGTCATGTGCACAACAATTGCAGACCTTTGAGACATGCAAAATGCTTTGTTCATTCAGAAAATATTTCCTGAGACATTCTGATCACCCCACAGTAATGGCTCAGGATGGGTATCCAACAAAAGGAGCCTCAACAATTCCTGCAAGAGTGCACATATCACTGCTCCAGCACCTCTTGTGTGAGAAGTGTGTGGCGCACCAAGGGACAACGCATACATGAACCCAGTGCCTGTCTTCAGCCTCGCCTCCCACTCCCCATCCCCGCTGCCGCAGCATTTGTCGATGATGATGCTGCATCGTCCTTCGGATCAATTGAAGTCCTCGAGCGGGACAATGACGACTGTGACAATGACGATGACGATACGCGCCTCAGGCACTTGCCGGCAGCACCAAATGTGGTGTCGCCCCCCTATTTGCAGGTCAGCCTTTTGCTGTGGCGCTTTGCGGGTCCCGTTTTCTTTGCATCCAAAACCTCACAGTGCACCTGCGCATTATCAGCCATCAAGTGTGGTTTTGGGGTTGGACGGAATAATCTGGCGCGGTCATTGGCAGCATTTCAGCTCAGTCCAGAGTTCTTTGTGTGTCTACTGTTTCTTGTGCTTCACTTTCATGGATTCCCACCGCTGTGCAGCCCAGCACTACCGATTTTTTTCTGCTTTGGTCATTGCAAACCCCTGAGGTCTAACATGTCATCAGTCACTGTGTTGTTCGCCCGTAAATGAGACTTTCAAGTAATCCTCTTGGTGAGACGACGCAGATAGTGCCCCAGCTGTGCCTCAGCGCCTCCAATCCTTCACTACCTCTCTGGCTGTGGCAATCTTGTGCTGCTTGTTTTTGTTGGAACAAATGTGCATGCTGGTGTGTGGTGACGCTTGTTGTTTATTGCTGGCCTTTCTGTTGCGTTACTGCTCAGATGCCATCTGACAGCATTCGCGAGCGCCAACAGACTGCTGGACGACTGGGTAGCATGGAGTCCATCTCGCCCCCTTATATGGAAATGAGAGGCATGAGTAGCATCCCAGTGGTGTCCTCAGACTATGGCGACGAAACAAATGCTGGGTTCAATGTTCATGCCTCTCCTGCACCTGGTGCCTCTCATGCTGAAGCCCCCATGATCCTTAAGGTGTGGTAAGAGGGTGGCAGCAAGATTCCATTTGAGGACCAGAAGGGGAGAAGAAGGCGGGCTTGCCCCCTGCCCCCCTCCACCCCCTCCCGAAAATTGTTACAATATCTCTCCGGTGTGTTCAGCACAGGTCAACTGATGCTGCAAAAAATTTCCTTGGGCGCTCACCAAATGGTGTTTGTGGGGAACCCCCCAACCCACCCCCACCTCCCTTTAGACCCTGAGACCGGAGACCTTGACATGGTGTGGGGGCCCGGTTGTTATCGCGACACCACTACAGGCCGGAAAAGGGGGCGGAGCTACCCACGGGGGCCAGGAAGACTTTGCTCACACAAGGACAATAATTGGGACCCGCCCCTGTTCTCCATTAAAGTACCACACATGCCATCATCAGTTCCTCACCATGTTCCTCACCCCCGTCGTTCATCCACCGGGCCCTTTGGGTGGAGAGCAATGGGGGTGTGGGTGGTGTCTCCTCCAGCCAATGATGGCAGCAGACATCCCGCGTCAGCCCAAAGGAGCTTGCAGCTGCCTATGCATAACGATCTATACCAAAAATCAGTGGGGTCATCTATAAGAGGTGTCAGGCACTGAGCCCCCAGGTGTGAACAATAGGCAATGCCAATATCACTGTCAAATCAGACTTCCGGCTCTTCATATTTTGCGGTACTATGTGCCCATCATTTTGTGGGGGAATGATCACCAATCTTTCAAATGTTAGTTTTGCTAATGACCATCAATATCAACCTCCACTGGTGAACAACTTCGTCCTTTGTCTTTTAGCTTTTGGTTGATCACATGGTGCTGAAGCCAGAAACTGCATGGCACACTTAACAAAAAGCGTACCTCTGTGCAATGCACCTTGCCCATCTATGAGCACAAAACAATCTATCTCTCCCTAGAACACCGAATGTTGTGAGTGTCCCCAACTCACCGCGCTTTGTATTTTCTGTTGGAGGGAAAGTGACATGAGCAATTAATTTTTGATGATGAAAGTCTAACACTATTCGTATCTTGGCTTAGCTTTTTGACTTGCTCATTATGAATGGAATGTTTTCTCCGCCCATAGGATAGATTGTGGTTGTCGCGGGAAATGGTGTAAGCTATTGTTTACCACAGTGGTTTCAATGTGGCCTCCACACCCGGGACCCCAACAGTGATTGGGAGGTGTCTCTGATGTACACCGAACCCAAATTTGCAAATCCCCCATGACACTTTTTTTTATGATGGCATCCTTTCCATTTGGGTGCTAGCCTCAGCATGAGCCACCTCCACAACTCACATATGCTACACAATGAACCCATGGTATGTTTGCATGTCACCTCATTATCTCCAAAACTTTGGAATTTGGAACATTTCACCGCCAATTCTCTTCTGTGGGGAGGTGGCCCCGCCATGAGCTTGTCACCACGCCACGCAGGACCTCTCGAGGAAGCATGTTAGACATAATTGTACACTCCTCCCGAGGTAGCGTTAAGAGTCCTTTGAATTTTTGTCCGTCTTCTTGCTCGCATGTGCTATATTTGTGTGCACGGCGCTTTTCTTTACTCCTAACAAGCTCCCGCGGATTCGTTAATCTTGTGGTGGTATTGAGGATAACGTTTTCATGAATGCAAGGTTCTTCATTGAACTTGCCAGATTTGTATCTTGTGTCAATCAGGGGTAACATGGCTGCACAGGGTGGGGACGCTGGCAATGCCGCTATAGGTGGTGCCGACAATGAAGGTACCAAAATTAGAGCATGTAGCAGGCAAACCAAAGGCAAAGACACCGACGAAGAAGAAACATACTGAGCCGGAAGCCAGTGCTCCGGAGATTGATGCCAGAGACGTCCAGGATTGCAACGAGCATTGTTGTCGTTGGTCATGATCCCACCAATAACACCCATCCCGATGTGTGGATCTGTCGCAAGAGGTATGCGCTGCCTCCACAATACTCCCACAATGCTAGTGGTCAATTGAAAAATGACCAAGAATTTAGCGGAAAGCTGCCAGGGGATGTGAAAACAAATATCCTTGGGATGTGCGCAATCAATCCCATAATGGCAATCAAACTGATACATAGAGATACCAAGGCCGACTTGATCTTCAAGCGGGTCTTTTGTACGTACTTGTAAGTGGTTGGCACTAACATTGGTTGCGGCCCCACCAGGTTCTGTTTTTTTATCACACCTGATTTTGTTCCCAATGCCGCCGCACTGATGCTGGCCCTGGCAATTTCAGGGCACTTTTCTTGATCGTGATTTTGTTTCCGGTGTCCATTCCCGATTGGATCAAGTAATGCCTAACCGCTTGGTGGTCGCTATTGATGCCGAGTGCTCTCCAAGTGCTCTTGATGGTTCCGCCTCGGATCCACAAACCTCTATAAATTAACGTGTGGGGTTTGGACCCCTCTATTAATTCATGCATGGGGTCTACCTAACCCCGGATAGTGCCTTACTCATGCCCTGTTGTAACCCCTCGGGACCCCACCATCAAGAAATTTACCCCCCCATTGGGCAAGCTATCTACTTGCCATTCGTGATGTGTGCCTGCTGAAGGTGAACACTGGCCTCTTTCAAGTCCGGTGTAGGAACCGTGTGTGCCGCATTCTTGATTGTCCTAGATCAATGAGCATGTCTCTGACTTCTTTCCCCATGATTTTCTTTTGGTCTCAAGAACTGCACACCTACGGAAGGCGAGGCTGCATGCTCCCATCGCCGATGTGTACCTCATTGGTGATGTGGAGCGGCGTTCCATGCTCCCGGTCATACAGTATGTATCGGTCCAAGCGTAACCACGCCCACGTGGTACCACCTCTTGCATTAACCATTGGTAGAATCATGCATTCCGCTTGCCTCGCATTTTGACCCCACGCGTTAAATCATGCATGGGTCAAGTGACAAGGGATGCAAATCCACCGCACCCCTCCCCAGGAAAACCGGGTATCGTCCCAATGGGTAGAGATCACACAAGGTTAGTAGACAGCCTGTCTCCTTGAAGTGGGAAGGTGTATAGCAGCCACAACATAAGGGTGGTTGCCAGCATGCAAACATGGATGCATTGGGTAGGGAGTTAGCGGGCAGTGGGAGCATACCACAAGTGTGTACATGATCCATGGGCTATGCAAAGTGGCAAGGAGAGATATTGATACAGAATCAAACTTAGATTTTGTCTGTTCTAGGCAGCAGGGAGCAATAAGTGAGGAGCGTGAGGCACACATTCAATGAACAGTGCTTGCCGACAACACAGCACTGCTCACCGAGGGTGCAACTCACACACAATAAGTGGGACTTGCACACGCTAGGCTCGTAGGGTTACTGCAATGTAGGTGAGTGTTACCTCTTCGAAACTTGGGGCATTCATCAGAGGGCAATACCCACAAGTCTAGTGCTCATGCTCGAGCAAAAAGTAGCATGGAAAAGACAATGCAAGAGCGACAAGGCAAAGTTGCACCGCTTGCGTAAGCTTTTTGAAGGTTGCAAAGTCTCGATAGTGGATGAAGTCTCAATGGTTGGTTGTCGCATGCTACGGGATATTCATAGCCGCCTTTGTGAGATCATGCAATGCCAAGATAAACCATTTAGCGGTATGTGTGTGCTACTGATGGGTGATTTTGTGCAATTAACGCCGGTTGGTCAAACGAAATTGTTTGGATCCGTAAAAGTCCAAGTCGGCGGGCAAGATTTGAATGATGTATTTGGCCGGGAATTGTTCCAAAAAATTGATGACCTGAGTGTTGTAAAACAACATAGAGCCACGGATCCACAATGAGCTACATCGGTATCCGCCTTCCGTGAATGGAGTGCTAGTGCTCTGCAAACACACATGGAACTCGTGAATACCATCGTGGAAATCACCCCCGAGGAATTCAAGGACCCTACGTGGCAAGAAGCCACAATCGATAGCACTGATCAAAAGACGGTTCACGCTATGAATGAAGTCATGCTTCAACGATTTGCTATGGCTCAAGGATTACCCATTGTAGCTTAGGTTGCCAATGGTCGACAAGTATGAAAAGAAGTTTGGGTACAATTCAAATTTCATATATGACACGGTGAAAGACACGACCGCATACTTCGTCCCAAAAGCACCTTGTTGCCTCGCAAGCAATTTAAGACCAGAGAAAGGGTTGTCCAACGGCATCCAAGGATGGTTGCATCTCATTGTCCTACGGCCCGGTGAAGCGCAAAGTAGAGCGCAAGAGGTCCCTGATGCACATGCTGGTGTTGTAGTGATGTTGGACTTCCCACTGTTTTGTGTCAAAATTGCCATTGACGCTTCGGCCTTGAGTACAAGTGGAATGCAACATGAGGATGCATCAAAGGTGATTGTCCCTTTTTGAACCGCACTTTTGAATGAACATGCACACATCGCTGCGTTTTGGCCTGTTTTGCCCGTTATTCCGTGCCCGTTTGCCCGTTTGCAAAAATTTCAAGAAAATTAAAGCCACGTCAAATGCAGCCTAAGTGGTAGCTAACATCGCTTAGATTCGCGAAAAATTCTTAAATTCACGCACATATTCGCATGCCTCGCTCGCATGTCTCGTTCGCATTCGCATGTAATTTCCATTCGCGCGAAGATCGCGCCAACATGTCCAAGGTTTTTCAAGTACCGCTCCTTTTCATGCTTTTGTTCCCCTGTGCACGTCTCGTTTCTCTTGCAATGGCTCTCTCGCAACATGGTAGCGTACCGGACCCAGGCGCCGACACCCACACCCAATTCTTGGCCCTCCCCCGCCGCCTGCACACGCCGGAGGAGGCCACATACATGGGGGGCCTGCTGGTGGGGGAGGTGGTGGAGTGGGCAAAGGGTTTTTGGACCCCCCCCCACCCTAATCCACATTTACATGAGGGAACCCGTGCGTGCCGGTGGTCTCCGCAAGAAGGGGTGGACCACGGACCTGTTGCACCGGCTGCAGCTGGCCCTCCCCGAGTTGAGCGCCGTCCGCCTTATCCCCGCCTCCACAACGGTTGACTCCCTCCTGGGGGTCATGTCGCAGCACGGGGCGGGGAGGTTGACCGCTAACCTCCTCCATCGCCCTCCCCTGCATGGACATGATTGCGTTGAATGAGTATTTCCATGTCCGTGATCCGCAGGGAGACCATTCTTCTTTCTCCTTTCGGTGGTAGACCGCCACTGCTCCGTGGAGGGATGACTTTGGGCTCTTCCCCGCCCACCCTGAGGTGCCCCCCCCTCCACCACATCCCTGACATCACTCTTCCCACGCTTCGTCACATGCGGGATGAGTTGGTATCGGGGATTGGCCGACCCCCCCCCCCTTTTCATTACCCCCGAACCCCCTTTGCGAACCGCCCCCTTGCCGGACCCCCCACCTATCCAACCCTTGACCCCTCCCTCCACCCTGACCGTCCCGCACCTCCCATGCCTAGGAAATTAGTTGATGGGCTTGGGTATATGGTGACCGGAGACATCTGACTTCCGCCAAATGCAAGGTGCTTTGGGAATGGGTGGAGAAAGTATGGGGCGGGGGGGGGGGGGGGCAATAAAGTTCCACAGGTTTTCGATGTTGTGTTGAGTGTACGAAATGTTGAAAAATAACGGGCCGAACCCTCCCTGCCCCAGCGCTACCAGTCCAGACCGGGTTACACAGACCAGTTGGCTGGTAGCGCTTTCAAAGAGCTTGTTGCCAATCTAAGGGAGAGCATGCCTGACCCCTTTGAGCTTGTTTACCCCATGCCCCCCAGTTTCGTCATCGTGTCCGGTGTGGAGTCCGGCGATCAGGTGGCCCACAGGGACACCTCTACCCCCCCCCCCCCGCCCCCCCCCCGTCCAACCGGTCAAAGTCGGGCTCCCACCTTTCCACCTTTGTGGCCCACCCCCCCCAATACCACCTGCCCCTTCAAGCAGGAACGGCCTTGGGGGAGGCCGAGGTGGAGATGTGGCACAAGGGCCTCCTTAACCAAGGGGAGGTTCTCGTCATGGTCAGCACCGCCCGCCACCATGGTTTTCCATCCCCCGCCGTTCAAGACATGCAAGGGGCCCTGTTCATGGAGTGGACCACCCGACAAAAAGCATGTCAACGTGCTGCCCAACACCACCCACCTCGACGCCCCCCCTGACCCGCTGCTCCAGAAATTTTCGGGGACGCTTGAGCAGCAAGAGGTCCTCACGTTGGCCAACTCCTTTTTGTGTGGGGGGGGGGGTTGGAGGCCCATTCGGCGCTGGCCGTCGAGGACCTCCGGGATGGTTCTTTCCACCCCCTCCCCCAACCCCCGGGTGAAGCAGGCCCCCCCGTGTGCACCCACCAACCCACCTTCGTCACCCGCTCGTCGGCGGGTCTCCACCCCGTGCCGGTCCATGGCGGGGATGTT
This sequence comes from Eutreptiella sp. 'Long Island Sound 2002', assembly GCA_964036045.1. Taxonomy (NCBI): domain Eukaryota; phylum Euglenozoa; class Euglenophyceae; order Eutreptiales; family Eutreptiaceae; genus Eutreptiella; species Eutreptiella sp. 'Long Island Sound 2002'. The sequence continues at coordinate 128,301,255 of OZ038379.1, forward strand.
GTCCTCTGGCGGGGGGGGGGGGGGGTACCAGCTCGCGTTGGCGAAGGACGAGCGGACAGACAGCGAAGCCCCAGTGTAGTGCGTGATTGGCGGGTTCTTGCGGCCTGCACGGCCGGCAAGCGCCTGGCAGCTGCCGAATGCTGCGCCGCCGTTCCGCAGCACCTGGCAGGCGAAGAAAGCGGGATGGAGTATCCGATATCCCTGCGAATGCGAAGTATGCAGACGATGCGTGTGGCAGAACCCAAAATTTGGACAGTTGTCGCGCAATTGTACCATCCGTGCCCATTGTGTACTCCGTTCGCAACTTGCTTCCTGTTTGTGAACTTCGCGCGATTTTTAAGCGATTTTTTGATTTCATAGTCCCGTTTGCTTTTTCGTGATCCCTGTTTGTTTCTAAGAGACATGGAAATGCTGGGAGTCTGACCCTGTTGTGCTGCGTTGTACGCAGCCGCGATTCGGCCCTGCCCTCGGGCCCAGTGGGACGGCGGGTCGCGTCCAGTTTCCTCCTCCCCTGACGTTCATTCCCTCGAGCAACGCTCAGGATGTCTCCGCCTTCCAGGCTGCCCCAGCTGCCCCGCCACCTTCCCACACGACGGTCGTGGCGCAGCCCAACGCGCCAACCGGGGCCATCAGTTACCCGCCCGACGCCCCCCCCAGACAGAGTGCTGAGCATGCTACGCGTCCCGCCCCAGCTATGGGTATAGTAACCCAATGGGCTATCAGACTTCAGACTTCCGACTTTTATGGACCACCCCCCCCAACCCCCAACCCCCCCATGACAGACCTTCCCCCCCCACCCCGTAATATCAGACTAGCGGACAAGTGGAAAATGGGAAAATATGGAACCTCGGAAAACGTTCAACATGGGGGAAAGTATAGAACCCCCCCCCCCGTTTCGAATAATAAAAGTGCAGCCCCCCCCCCCTTGACACATAGGAACTTCATTTCAGGAAAATGGTGATAAAAGTGCAGTACCCCCCCCCCCCCACAGAGACACAGGAACTTTAGGAAAATGGTGGGTTGGGGAAATCATGCTTCATGTGTGCATGTCATGTTGCGTGCTCCCCTTTCGCTTGCAGCGGTAGGTAAGGTGAGTAAGCCCAGGAGGGGCCACCCCCTGGTAGAGTCATTGCGATTGTCCTCAAAATGTGGCTCCTGAGCATGCACATGACGCATTAAAGGGTAGGCCACGTGTGGTGCGCTCGGTAAACCCTTGTTTAGGTTACCCTCTGCCCTACGTTCTATAAGAGAACGGGCGGAGTTCCTTAAGCTTGCTTGCTTGGAAGGACGTGTTTTGGGACAGCGTATTATTTTCCACTCGAGGACCCGTATAATACGGCGAGGGTGGTTAGGTTCCTCAACCCAAAACAGTGCTCGCATGTGAACCTTTCAGGTGGTGTAGGTCACGGTGATTGGTGCACTTCGCTGTCTTCGACAGCGCAATTTTTTGCCCAGCAAAAAGGGCGCAGATCACACCAAACAAATGGGGAAGCAGCGAAGAAGATGATGAACGACTCCGCCATGAACGACACGTACTCACGATGCGCCGCAGTGCACTCCTTCCCTCCAAGCCCTGGCAGGGGTACGCGTCATGGCGTCCCTGTCAGGCCACAACAGCTTAGCAGCTCTGTGTTTTGCTCGCTTCTCACACGAAGGCCAGTAGGGCCTACGACCTCGTTGACAGCAGCACCAAGTAGTGTGTGCGTGTAGCAGTGGAAGGCCTGGATGATGTCATCCTTCGAAGGCTGGGTCCATAGTAGGGTGTGTAGGACCTGCAGTGTGTGTGTCACTATCCCGCCAGTTTCCTAGAATTTTAACAGGGTTTTCGGTGGGTAATGGCAGTGGTACCCTAGGATTTGGCCACATAGCAAACAGGCGTTTTCATGCCTCATAGCTTTTGGCCACCCCTCCCCTGCAGTAGGTAGGTAGTTAGACAAAACCAATACCTTGGCGTTAGCGCTGGGTATTCCCCAAGGTTTTCCGGTGCCAGCACATAAATTGGGCACCTAGGGGTGGAGAGACGTGGGGCGTACCCCAATCGCACCGTGTAAAGACATCCGCCGGGTTTAGCAAGGGTGCAGACTTGGGTATAATTAGGATACCATTTCTGCAGCTTGCTCCAGGACCTCAGGCTAGCACACTGACACAGGCATTTTGCTGTTGTTTCAATGTGATTATGTAGAACACCCTGGAGGTGTTTTGGTTGTGTGTGGTCTAGGCCTTGGCGCCTACGACCATATACCCGTTCAGTGATGATGCTGACAACAGCTCAGAAGGGGTTTTGACATGTTTGTTTTTGCATCCGATCAGAATGTGCTCACAATTTCATTATGCAGAACATCCTTGAGGTGTTTTAGCTGCGTGTGGTCCAGGCCCCGGCGCCTACGACCACGGACCCCTTCGATGAAGAATGTGCTGACAACAACTGAGAAGGGGTTCTGATTTCCTGGTATTTGCATGCACGTATTGCGACCCCGTCCCGATTTGTTGTTAGTAGATGTGGGTTGTGCAATTTCCAACCATTTTCAGCCCCTTCGATGATGGCGACGTTGTGTGTGCACGGGCCTGCTCCGTGGAACTTGGGTCTGGGCTGCAGCAGGGAGCCATGCGCAGACCCTTGCAGGGACCTTTTTCTTAGGCCCTGTTTTGTGTTCCACGGATTTTTTAAAATGCCACTGCCAGTGCCAATGCCCAAATCCTCATCCTAGTACAGCCAATACCGCACCTGATGTGGGTCCCCAAGCAAACAGTTGACACGCTTAGCATGTAACACTGTGGTACAACGCTGTGGTACACCGCTCCCCAAAAAACCATGAATCCAATGCAAGGTCCTTTGTGCACATGCAGGGGTATAGCTGAGAAGGGGCTCTTCTCTGTTGTTGTGTTGCCAAGTCTGTGTTACAGGTGTTATGCATCCCCTTCAATGATTTTTTTGTTTCCGAGGGCGCAAACGCAGGGGGATGCTCCGCCGACATCGGGTCTGTGCTTCCCCCACAGCAGAGGTACTTTGTGTACTATTTGCACATGTCTACCCTTGAACAATGGCCGATTTTGCATCTTAAAATGGCCGGTTTTAGCCCGCTTTGAGGTAGCTTTAAGGACGACCGTCCAGAAAATTGCGGACGAGCACCACTGTGTCTCGAAACTGGCATCGTAGTAGCTCAAAACGATTGCAGAGCAAATGCGCATCCAGACAAACAAGTTTTGTGCTATTTGCAGCTAGCTGTCTAGCCTTGATCTATGGCCGATGTTGCGTCTCAAAATGGCCGTTTACGAGCTGGGTTTACCCTGTGGAGGTTTTACAACCCTACGTAGGGTCTCAGGGTGGGCAACACGTTTTAGCAAGCAACAAGCAAGCAAGCAGCAAGCAACAACAACAAGCAGACGGCGAAAAAGTCGTTTTGTGGACACCGTGTCTCAAAAGCGGCATGCAAGTAGCTCGAAATGACCGGAGAGCAAATACGCATTCAGAGAAACAATATTTGTGCCATTTTGGGCCGTTTAGCCCGTTCTATGGCCGATTCAGTGGTCAAGAATAGCCATTTTCAGTCTGTTTTGATGCAGCTTTCAGGACGATCGTCATGAAAGTTCAGGACGATCGTCAATGTGACTCAACGTTGGCATCCAACTGGCTCCAAAAGACCGAGGAGCAAATGTGCATCACATGCAACAAGCTTTCTGCCATTTCCAGCCGTCTGGGCCATTGTATGGCAAATTTGGTGCCCAAAAATGGCCGTGTTTAGCTCGCTTTGAGGCAGTTTTTAGGACAATTGTCTTGAAAGTTCGGGACCATCACCATCGTGCCAAGCTAGTGACCAAAATGCAACAATGACATCTACCACCCAGCTCGGTCCTAGTAGAAGTCTTGATTTTAGCCCGCTTTGAGGCACCTTTAAGGATGATCGTCCTAAAAATTGAGGACGAGCACCACTATGTCTCGAAATTAGCATCCTAGTAGCTCAAAATGATCGCAGAGCAAATTCACATCTAGAGAAACAAGTTTTATGCTATTTGGAGCTGCTATAGCCTGTTGTATGGCGCATTTAGCGTCCAAATGGCCACTTTTAGCCCACTTTGAGGTAGTTTTCAGGGCGTTCGTCTTGGAAGGTGAGGACCATCACCATTGCGTCCCGAATTTGGCATGCAAGTAGCTTTTTGTTCTACTAGCCGCAAGCAATGGCGAGCAGTTCCATCACCTACCCCCCAAAGAGTCCTCTTGAAACTCTGGTACCGGGGTTGATGGGCCATCAAAGGCATTGACACAGACCTCTAAGGCATGGTAACGAGGGACGACATACTTGGAACAAGTACGTGGCGGACAGTACACTAGGGTGTAGCGAATCTCAGCCGGAGAGGTTCTGCTTTGCCATGCTCCCGCACTGTGTGCCGGTCAGCGCCAGGAAGGAACTCGATGACTTGGTGGAGGACGGGGCCATCACGACATGGCCTTCCGCAAGGGAGAGGTTGCGGACCTACTGCACCACGCCACTGGCCTGAATCCCCTTGACGCGCTTCTTCCAAAAACCCCGTTTTCATTTTTTTGCCGCTTTTATAGGATCTGGGTCACCTCCGAGGTCTAGGGGCACTTTAACGACTCCCGACAAAACTATATAAAGTTGGGGGTCCCGCCAAGAGGTTGTAGGTCGTGTGGCGCCTCACATCTCCGGGCGACCAGTGGGGGGCCGGGAGGCGTGTGACAGTCGCATCCGGCGAGTCAACACAAAAGGCAAGTGGAGCATCGTCTGTAGTGGTGCTTAGGGTGTAGAGCCGTTGGTGATGGGTTGGCGCTTGGGCTGCTGTCCTTGAGCTCTTTGGGCTCTATGCCGGGTTGGGCGTCGGCTAGGGCATGGTGCTTGCGGAGGGCCGCACACTATGGCGCCGGTGTCTGGGTGTGGGTTTCCTTTCTTGGGTTTTTGTGGCCATGGGTTGTTCAACAGACACACAACAGTTGGTTGGCACGGTTGCGGGGGGGATGCATGGTTTGGCATACAACGGCGGAGAGCTTGCTCGCTAAGGGGCGGGGGGGAGGGGGCTTCTTTTCTCCGGGAGTGGGAAAAAAAGGAATAGGATGGCCGCTCACGTAGGAGCTTGGTGGCTGGTGAGAGAAAGACCTTCCATTGGTGTGGGTTGTAGCTGGGGTGTAGAGATTCGCCACGGGGTTGCGGATGGTTGGGTCCCGTGCTTTTTGCCCCGAGCTGGCATAGGCCGGCCTTCGTAGGGGGTCCCCTTAGGGGCAGGTTGCTGCATTGGGGTTTGGCAAGTCCTACAAGCAATGGCATTGCGCAAGTGTCTTTGCCCATATATTCCAGAGATGTAACTTGACAGTCCTTGCTTTTGATTGTGGGGTAATGAAGTGTAAGCATAGGCTGGGCAGCGGTGACAGGGGGCCGTCTTGGTGGTTGGAAGTCTCCATATCCTTGATCACTATGAGCTGCAAGTGGCCCTTGAAGTTTTTGATGGAGATTCGGTTGAGGACATGCAGCGGGTGCTAGCCATCCGTGGGGAAAATCTCCATGAGCAGGTCGAGGCACATGGTGTTGGAGAGCCACCTAGCGGATCTCTTCGTAGGAGCCGTTTTAAGAGGGTTGCTGGAAAACATGCCGTAAAAGTAGTGTGCGGTGTGCCCACGGCGCGAATACTCTCCCAATGAGTTCACTAGTTGACCTGAAACGTGAACGCTTCTTCTTAAGCTGATATGCAACCCCAAACACCTTTTTTGTTATTGTTCCCTACAAGAGGACCGAAGGGGGACTAGCAGCTTGTCTAACGGGCACGTCCAAGCATGTGCGATGCTTGAGCGAACAAGGATCCCACTTTTGGGATTTCCACCTGATGGTAGAAGGCCATAGGGAAAGCAATCTACTTTACACCAAATCCATACCAACTTGTTGGGGTGTAGGCGAACACCCCCCTATTTATTATTCGTTGGGCTTGCGGATAAATTCCTGTAGCTTCGGAACACCGAATGAATGTTAGAGAAAGCCCTAGCAGGTTTATCCCACTCCTGACCAGTGCTCAGTCGAAGATAGGCCTTCTAAGCAAGAGGTACAACGTAGAATACCACCGCAGACCTCCCTAGGCAGGCAAACAACTACTCTTTGATAAAGTGTGACACTTAGTGAGGATGTATGCACTAACAAAATTGCACCTCAACCTTACAAACATCGCTACAGCAAGTACAATGGACCTAGAGTCACCAACATTTGTATTTGGTACCGAGGGGGGCACAAAACAATTGTTTTGTGACAATTAAAATGCCCCTAGCATGCAGCCACAAGTTTGAATACGGCTCGTCTTGGTATACGGCTCGTTCATTGCCCATTTGCACTTTTTTGTTTTTGTTGTTGTGACCTGATCATTGTCAAAGAGGAAGGGCTCAATTTTGAAAGCACCTGCTTGGCACACTAGCCTTCGTCCTAGATTTCCAAGATGAGAATGCTGAAAATGGCCATTTTGGACCCCTTTTGTTGCCACCAAGAGCCGCCAATGTCTTGGTTCAATAAACTGATGGATGACAAGTTGCCTGTTGGCATTGCAACTGGTGTGGATTAACAGTGCTTCAAATTTTGCAATGGGATATTGCAGAAATTGACTGAGTCTCTTGCTAGTAGTTCTTAATGCCTTGTTCTTTTGTTAGTAGTAATACTTACCAAATTGTTCTTACCATAGGAGAATTTGAATTATCATAATTATTATGACCAGAAGGGATGTAACTTTATCTATGAAGTCTTTCTGCCTCCTCCTCCTTCCTTTTCCTCACATCTCTTCTTTCCAAATTTGCATTGCCCTTATATTACGATCATGTTGAAATACCACTGGCACCAGTTTGGCGCACCAGCACTGCCCAAACTTCTGTGGTTGAAATGCAACCAAACATGACTGAAACGGCCATATCGTTTTGGAATGTGGCCCCTCAATGGCTCATTTGCATTCCCTTGATGTCCCATTCATTGTCAAAAACCAATGGCTCCATTTGGAGGTATTCGTGTGACACAACAGCTTCTGTCCTAAATTCTGAGGTTGAAACACAGCCAAAAAGGCTGCTTTTTATCACTGAAACGGCCATACATTGGTGGAGTCGCAGCATGAAATATGCCTCCTCCATGGCTCATTTGCATTCCTTTCGTGTCCCATGTTTTATGGAAAAACAGTGGCTCCACTTGGAAGTATGAGTTTGACACAACAGCTTTTGGTCTAATTCTTAGATTTAGGTGGCCAAAAATGGCTGTTTTTTTCCACTAAACCGGCCATAGCATGGAGTCACAACTTGGAATATGGCTCATCAATGGCTCAATTGCATTCCTGTCATGTCCTGTTTACTGTTGAAACACAATGGATTCATTTGGAAGCACCAGCCTCCGTCCTGAATTCTCAGGATGAAATGTCGAAAAACCTGCTGAAAAATGCCCTTTTTTGACCCAGTTTTTGGTTGTTGCAAGCTGCCAACAGCTCTGTTTTTGGAAGCCAAGTGGGGGAAAGTTGTGTTTTGATATGCCTTTCGATCTGCAAAAGGAATGGTTCAATTTTGAAATGGTATGTTGAAGAAATAATTTTTCCAAGCACTTGTTGTTGCATGTTGCTTGTTGCTTGTTGTTCTATAACGCTCCTCCCACTTGGTTTTCCTTATAGCCACGGGGGGGCCGTCTCCTCAGTTTGGGTACGCGACTCCCCCCCCCCCCCCCCCTAGGGGCCTTTGGCCCACTTCTACTGGGGGGGGGGGGGGGTCGCGTCTAAAAGCGAGGAGACGGCCCACCCGTGCTTATAACCTAATCCTCGTGGAAAAAGAATGGCTCCATTTTGAAGCACCTGCTTGGTGCACCACTAGACACCAGGGGCTAAATGTTTCCATTCTCTAGACAGATCTGAGGAGATCCTTTTGCACCCCTCTTCGCTGGTTGTGCAAGGGTGGCCATGTCACATTGGTAAGGCACAACAAGTCTCAGTTAGGACCTTTTTTTTACCTCAAACACTCCGTCTTGCTGCTTGTACTTGTTTGCTGTCTTGAAAAGCCCCTGATCACTCTTGAACCTACAAAGGCCTCTACACTGATTCCGGGACCCATTTTGTTGAACTGCATTTTGCGGGGGCCAGTGTGTCTTGCATACTGCACTGCTTGCTAATCTGATGCAAAACGTGTAGTAGAACTCGATTTTGGGGCTGACACGTGATGGTTCATGCGATGGTGATGGTCCCTTTGGAGTTTGCTGAGATCTTTTCCTCCTGTCCTCAGAAAAAAACCACCAATCCCCAGAATTTCATAACCTCCTCTCTATTTGTTCTGCAGTTGGACATCGTCGGGACACCCCTCCCTGGGCACACAGTGTCCCTTGAGGCGCAACTTGATTGTCAATACGTAACAGAGCAGCAGAGAATTATCTGGTACCGCTTACTGCCACACCAGAAGCAGTCATATGAGTCGGCCAAGCAGTTGGTGAGGTTTGGTGAGCCCATGTTGGAGTTGCAGAAGGACCATGCAGGATTTCTCATTGCAGGTGCGACATCATAAGTTCATGATTTCAACCTCAGTTTGACCATGTAACACTGAGAAACCGCAAAGATGCTTGGCTATTGCATCTTCGCAACACCACACAGGCTCCCGTAATACAAATTATCCATATGAACCGACATTCGGTGCCACAGCAGTTGGTTGTAAAGTGATAGCGATTGACCACCAGGGTTTTATTGAGGTTAGTCCTAGTGGGTGGGTGGAGGGGCAGGCCACGAGGGCAAGAGCCACCCATTTCCCCCCCACCCTGCACTTTGGAGGACTGCAGAAGGGATACCCCGCTGGTACCCCAAGCGGAACACTAATGGGGGCGCAGCAGTAATAAGTCTGTTCAAGTGTTCAGGCCACTAACGAGGAAAGCTCCCCATCTGAGACCAAAGCACAACAGCAGCCTCCCACCACACTCCCTAGTGCTCCTTAGCAGAAACAACAACTGTGAGTGCCCTGAGGGTCGGGGCTGATTGTTGCTCATGCCGTTCTTGCTGTGTTCACGATTTGGTTAGTGCACCCGCTCTGTAGGTTGTCTGCTGCCCTGAACTATCCTGCAGTGTCACATCCCTCTGCATGTCCCCCAAGGAGGCGGTGCGTGCCTCTCAACGCCCGTGCCAATTTCAGTACGTTAGAAGACCTCCTGCGCGCACACACACATAGGACCCCCCCCCCACCCCACACACAAGGAGCACTATGCATATGCCATGGTTGTTCATCCAGAGGCACAATGTCCCTCATAGTCAGCTGGTGGTGCAGCCCTCTACACACGACAACCAAAACTGCTGCACGCATACCAAAGCATAGAGGCACAAAGGTGTGTGCCAAACAAATGGGTTTTCAGAGGCCCCTCACTCTCCCCTGCCCCTATTTTATGCTGGCACGACCATGCATGCTCCAACAGGAAATTCCGCTTAATTTTGAGTATGCAGACGTCAAACAAGTTTCTGAATGGTTTATATTCACTGAAAAAAAGGGTGCTTGGTCCGTCACGGAAGTCGACTCTGAAAAAGACTTTTACAACATCTGTCCACAAGGGGTCGTGAAGTTGTTTTCCAAGGCATCCTAATGGCTGTACAAGAAAGGACGGTGGCATAAGCATGAGTTGTAGTGGTCCATCCACCGCAATGCTCAAAACCTGACCATGCCGGGTTGGGAATCCAAGAGAAATTTTGGCACCTCCTACACTGCCGCCTCACATCCTTTCTGTCTTTGGAACTCTTGCATAATTATGTGCCCCAAGCTGTGGGCCGGCTTTGGTTCGGAGTGATGAATTTCCCAATTGGCGGGCCATGTTCTGCACAAAATGTGGACCTCCACACACTCTTGGCGGGTCAAGTAGGTGGGGCAATGTATGCACACTCTTGGGGGATCAAACAGGCGGGGCAAGGTATGTGTGACTGGGTCCCTACAGGTCTCATAGGATGGCTACATTTACTAGACCGGGGGGTCCATTTGGTTTCTCCTTGCGCACTTCCGCAATAATGTCCTGCCTGCCGCAAACTTGCCGCCTGGTTGCAACATTGCCCTGGTGCAGTATGTTTGTGACACATTGTGGTGCATGCCTTTCTCACTGTGTTGGAGCCTAAGGGGTTAGCATTGCGCGATGGGTTGGGGGGCGGGCTTGGCCAATGGACACCTCTCCTCCCTTATTGAGGACTCGTCACTATGTCACGGGAAACCCCTTGATGAGCCTCCAAAAGGCGACAAAAAGTTATGTGGATTTCATGATCACAAGTAGTTTGGGTGGCACCCTCCCCTGACAACAACGATGGCCATTGCAAATTCTCTCTGCCTTGGCATGGGCACAGTTGGGTTTGCGGAGAGACTACCCTAGTATGGTCGTGCCGCAAGCCTTGCATGAAGCGGTATCTTGTGTGTATACGGCATCATCTTGGGACGCCAAAAACAGTGTGCACACAGCATTTGTATGAGCATATGTATGAGCACGTCACGTCCCACTGCATGCACCCTAAGGAGGCGGTGCGTGCCTCTCAACGCCCATGCCAATTTCAGTACGTTAGAAGACCTCCTATGTGGACACACCCATACGACCCCGCCCCCCCCCCCCCCCACACACAAGGCGCACCATGCATATGCCATGGTTGTTCATCTAGAGGCACACTTTCGCTCTTAGTCAACGGTTTGTGCCGCCCTCTACACACAACAGCCAAAGTTGCTGCACGCATACCAAAGCATGGAGGCACAAAGGTGTGTGCCAAACAAATGGGTTTCAGAGGCCCCTCACCCTCCGCTCCCCCTAGGTTACGCCGGCATAACCTGGGAGCCGGGTCCCATGCTTTGACATGCGCAGTGCGCATGGTCGAACAGGAAATTCCGCTTAATTTTGAGTATGCCGACGTCAAACAAGTTTCTGAATGGTTTATATTCACTGCAAGAGGGTGCTTGTTCCGTCACGGAAGTCGACTGTAAAAAAGACTTTTACAACATCTGTCCACAAAGGGTCGTGAAGTTGTTTTCCAAGGCATCCTAATGGCTGTACAAGAAAGGACGGTGGCATAAGCATGAGTTGTAGTGGTCCATCCACCGCAACGCTCAAAACCTGACCATGCCGGGTTGGGAATCCAAGAGAAATTTTGGCACCTCCTACACTGCCGCCTCACATCCTTTCTGTCTTTGGAACTCTTGCATAATTATGTGCCCCAAGCTGTGGGCCGGCTTTGGTTCGGAGTGATGAATTTCCCAATTGGCGGGCCATGTTCTGCACAAAATGTGGACCTCCACACACTCTTGGCGGGTCAAGTAGGTGGGGCAATGTATGCACACTCTTGGGGGATCAAACAGGCGGGGCAAGGTATGTGTGACTGGGTCCCTACAGGTCTCATAGGATGGCTACATTTACTAGACCGGGGGGTCCATTTGGTTTCTCCTTGCGCACTTCCGCAATAATGTCCTGCCTGCCGCAAACTTGCCGCCTGGTTGCAACATTGCCCTGGTGCAGTATGTTTGTGACACATTGTGGTGCATGCCTTTCTCACTGTGTTGGAGCCTAAGGGGTTAGCATTGCGCGATGGGTTGGGGGGCGGGCTTGGCCAATGGACACCTCTCCTCCCTTATTGAGGACTCGTCACTATGTCACGGGAAACCCCTTGATGAGCCTCCAAAAGGCGACAAAAAGTTATGTGGATTTCATGATCACAAGTAGTTTGGGTGGCACCCTCCCCTGACAACAACGATGGCCATTGCAAATTCTCTCTGCCTTGGCATGGGCACAGTTGGGTTTGCGGAGAGACTACCCTAGTATGGTCGTGCCGCAAGCCTTGCATGAAGCGGTATCTTGTGTGTATACGGCATCATCTTGGGACGCCAAAAACAGTGTGCACACAGCATTTGTATGAGCATATGTATGAGCACGTCACGTCCCTCTGCATGCACCCTAAGGAGGCGGTGCGTGCCTCTCAACGCCCATGCCAATTTCAGTACGTTAGAAGACCTCCTATGTGGACACACCCATACGACCCCGCCCCCCCCCCCCCCACACACAAGGCGCACCATGCATATGCCATGGTTGTTCATCTAGAGGCACACTTTCGCTCTTAGTCAACGGTTTGTGCCGCCCTCTACACACAACAGCCAAAGTTGCTGCACGCATACCAAAGCATGGAGGCACAAAGGTGTGTGCCAAACAAATGGGTTTCAGAGGCCCCTCACCCTCCGCTCCCCCTAGGTTACGCCGGCATAACCTGGGAGCCGGGTCCCATGCTTTGACATGCGCAGTGCGCATGGTCGAACAGGAAATTCCGCTTAATTTTGAGTATGCCGACGTCAAACAAGTTTCTGAATGGTTTATATTCACTGCAAGAGGGTGCTTGTTCCGTCACGGAAGTCGACTGTAAAAAAGACTTTTACAACATCTGTCCACAAAGGGTCGTGAAGTTGTTTTCCAAGGCATCCTAATGGCTGTACAAGAAAGGACGGTGGCATAAGCATGAGTTGTAGTGGTCCATCCACCGCAACGCTCAAAACCTGACCATGCCGGGTTGGGAATCCAAGAGAAATTTTGGCACCTCCTACACTGCCGCCTCACATCCTTTCTGTCTTTGGAACTCTTGCATAATTATGTGCCCCAAGCTGTGGGCCGGCTTTGGTTCGGAGTGATGAATTTCCCAATTGGCGGGCCATGTTCTGCACAAAATGTGGACCTCCACACACTCTTGGCGGGTCAAGTAGGTGGGGCAATGTATGCACACTCTTGGGGGATCAAACAGGCGGGGCAAGGTATGTGTGACTGGGTCCCTACAGGTCTCATAGGATGGCTACATTTACTAGACCGGGGGGTCCATTTGGTTTCTCCTTGCGCACTTCCGCAATAATGTCCTGCCTGCCGCAAACTTGCCGCCTGGTTGCAACATTGCCCTGGTGCAGTATGTTTGTGACACATTGTGGTGCATGCCTTTCTCACTGTGTTGGAGCCTAAGGGGTTAGCATTGCGCGATGGGTTGGGGGGCGGGCTTGGCCAATGGACACCTCTCCTCCCTTATTGAGGACTCGTCACTATGTCACGGGAAACCCCTTGATGAGCCTCCAAAAGGCGACAAAAAGTTATGTGGATTTCATGATCACAAGTAGTTTGGGTGGCACCCTCCCCTGACAACAACGATGGCCATTGCAAATTCTCTCTGCCTTGGCATGGGCACAGTTGGGTTTGCGGAGAGACTACCCTAGTATGGTCGTGCCGCAAGCCTTGCATGAAGCGGTATCTTGTGTGTATACAGCATCATCTTGGGACGCCAAAAACAGTGTGCGCAAGGCATTTGTATAGGCATATGTATGAGCACGTCACGTCCCTCGGCATGCACCCCAAGGAGGCGGTGCGTGCCTCTCAACGCCCATGCCAATTTCAGTACGTTAGAAGACTTCCCGCGTGCACACACACATACGACCCCCCCCCCCCCCCTGGGTGGCCTTGGGGGAACTACAGGTCATGGTTACAGGTCATGGATACTCATATTCCATGAAACGGTGTATTTCCGATTGAAATTCCCATGACCTTGGGGGGTCTAGATGTCATTGTTTGAGTGCCCTGGGACCACCGTTTTCGAAGTACCCATGTCGTTGCGATTGACAGTACGGGTTTCCATGGCCTTGGAGGGTCTAGATGTCATTGTTTGAGTGCATGTGGACCACCACCGTCCAAAGTAACCATCAATTAGCAAATGAAAGTACGGAGTTCTATGGCCTTGTAGGGCCTAGATGTCATTGTTTGAGTGTTCGGAGTGGGCCAGTTTCAGGTAACCATTGATAAGCACTTGGAAATACGGCTTTCCATGGCCCTGGAGGGCCGACATGTCACTCTTTGAGTGCCCGGGGACGGCCACTTTCTAAATGACCATGAATTAGCAACTGAAGGTGCAGGTTTCTATGGCCTTGGACGGCCTCGGGGTCATTATTTGAGTGTCCAAGCCACACTAGTTGCCAAAGTAACCATGAACTCGCAATTGAAAGCAGGGGCTTCTATGGCCATCGAGGGCCTAGATGTCTTTGCTTGAGTGCCCGGGGACCACCAGCACTTTGCCTGAAGCGACGAATTCGCGATTGAAAATGGGGGTTTCTATGGCCTTGGAGGGCCTGGGTGTCATTGTTTGAGTGCCCGGGAAATAGCAATGTCCAAGTAGCAATGCCTTTGCACGGTTTCTATGAAATTGGAGAGCCTAGATGTCATGGTTTGAGTGCATGGGCACTATCACTTTCTTTGAAACGATGAATTTGCCATTGGAAGTCCAGGTTTTTATGGCCTTGCACGGCTTTGATGTTATTGTTTGAGTGCCCGGGGACCACCAATTAGCATGTGAAAATACAAGTTTATATGGCGTTGGAGCGCCTAGATGTCATTGGTGCAATGGCTGGGGACCACCACTGATGAAGTACCCATGCCTTTGCGATTGAAAGTACGGGTTTCTATGGCCTTGGAGGGCCTAGATGTCATTGTTGTTCTGAGTGCCCAAGGACCACCATTTTCCAAGTAACCATGAGTTTGCGATTGAAAGTACGGGCTGGCCTTGCAGGGCCTAGATGTCAATGTTTGGGTGCCCGAGGATAACCACATTGCAGTAAAAAAACGCATTTGCAACTCAAAATACCAATTCCCATGCCCTTGGGCAGCCTAGATGTCATTGTTTGGGTGCCCGGGGACGACCACTTTTAGAATGATGATGAATTAGCAATTGACAGTTCGCGTTTTTATGGCCTTGGGCGGCCTAGATGTCATTGTTTGAGTGCCCGGAGACCACTTTTTCCAAGTAACCATCAATTAGCAGCGGAAAGTACGGTTTTCTATGGCGTTGGAGGGCGTTGGAGATGTCATTGGTTCAGTGGCTAGAGACCACCAATTTCGAAGTACCCATGCCTTTGCGATTGCAAGTACGGGTTTCTATGGCCTTGGAGGGCCTAGATGTCATTGGTTGAGTGCCCAAGGACCACCACTTTCCAAGTACCCATGAGCTTCCAATGGAAAGTACGGGGTGGCCTTGGAGGGCCTAGAGGTCATGGTTTGTCCGCTGAGGGATCATCACATTCCATGAAACGACGCATTTCCGATTGAAATTCCCATGACCTTGGGGGGTCTAGATGTCATTGTTTGAGTGCCCGGGGACCACCGTTTTCGAAGTGCCCATGTCTTTGCGATTGAAAGTACGGGTTTCTATGGCCTTGGAGGGTCTAGATGTTATTGTTTGAGTGCATGGGGACCACCACTGCCCAAAGTAACCATCAATTAGCAACTGGAAGTATGGAGTTCTATGGCCTTGTAGGGCCTAGATGTCATTGTTTGAGTGTCCGGAGAGCACCAATTTCAGGTAACCATCGATTAGCACTTGGAAATACGGCTTTCCATGGCCCTGGAGGGCCGACATGTCACTCTTTGAGTGCCCGGGGACGGCCACTTTCTAAATGACCATGAATTAGCAACTGAAGGTCCGGGTTTCTATGGCCTTGGACGGCCTCGGGGTGATTATTTGAGTGCCTAGGCCGCACCACTTTCCAAAGTAACCATGAACTCGCAATTGAAAGCAGGGGTTTCTATGGCCATCGAGGGCCTAGATGTCATTGCTTGAGTGCCCGGGGACCACCAGCACTTTCCATGAAACGATGAATTAGCGATTGAAAATGGGGGTTTCTATGGCCTTGGAGGGCCTTGGTGTCATTGTTTGAGTGCCCGGGAAATAGCAATGTCCAAGTAGCAATGCCTTTGCGCGGTTTCTATGAAATTGGAAAGCCTAGATGTCATGGTTTGAGTGCATGGGCACTATCACTTTCTTTGAAACGATGAATTTGCCATTGGAAGTCCAGGTTTCTATGGCCTTGCACGGCTTTGATGTTATTGTTTGAGTGCCCGGGGACCACCAATTAGCATGTGAAAATACAAGTTTATATGGCGTTGGAGCGCCTAGATGTCATTGGTGCAATGGCTGGGGACCACCACCGATGAAGTACCCATGCCTTTGCGATTGAAAGTACAGGTTTCTATGGCCTTGGAGGGCCTAGATGTCATTGTTTGAGTGCCCGACGACCACCATTTTCCAAGTAACCATGAGTTTGCGATTGAAAGTACGGGCTGGCCTTGCAGGGCCTAGATGTCAATGTTTGGGTGCCCGAGGATAACCACATTGCATCAAAAAAACGCATTTGCAACTCAAAATACCAATTCCCATGCCCTTGGGCGGCCTAGATGTCATTGTTTGGGTGCCCGGGGACGACCACTTTTAGAATGAGGATGAATTAGCAATTGATAGTTCGGGTTTTTATGGCCTTGGGCGGCCTAGATGTCATTGTTTGAGTGCCCGGAGACCACCTTTTCCAAGTAACCATCAATTAGCAGTGGAAAGTACGGGTTTCTATGGCGTTGGAGGGCCTAGATGTCATTGGTTTAGTGGCTGGGGACCACCAATTTCGAAGTACCCATGCCTTTGCAATTGAAAGTACGGGTTTCTATGGCCTTGGAGGGCCTAGATGTCATTGGTTGAGTGCCCAAGGACCACCTTTTTCCAAGTACCCATGAGCTTGTAATGGAAAGTACGGGGTGGCCTTGGAGGGCCTAGAGGTCATGGTTTGTGTGCTGAGGGATAATCACATTCCATGAAACGACGCATTTCCGATTGAAATTCCCATGACCTTGGGGGGTCTAGATGTCATTGTTTGAGTGCCCGGGGACCACCGTTTTCGAAGTGCCCATGCCTTTGCGATTGAAAGTACGGGTTTCTATGGCCTTGGAGGGTCTAGATGTTATTGTTTGAGTGCATGGGGACCACCACTGTCCAAAGTAACCATCAATTAGCAAATGGAAGTATGGAGTTCTATGGCCTTTTAGGGCCTAGATGTCATTGTTTGAGTGTCCGGAGAGCACCAATTTCAGGTAACCATCGATTAGCACTTGTAAATACGGCTTTCCATGGCCCTGGAGGGCCGACATGTCACTCTTTGAGTGCCCGGGGACGGCCACTTTCTAAATGACCATGAATTAGCAACTGAAGGTCCGGGTTTCTATGGCCTTGGACGGCCTAGGGGTCATTATTTGAGTGCCTAGGCCGCACCACTTTCCAAAGTAACCATGAACTCGCAATTGAAAGCAGGGGTTTCTATGGCCATCGAGGGCCTAGATGTCATTGCTTGAGTGCCCGGGGACCACCAGCACTTTCCATGAAACGATGAATTTGCGATTGAAAATGGGGGTTTCTATGGCCTTGGAGGGCCTGGGTGTCATTGTTTGAGTGCCCGGGAAATAGCAATGTCCAAGTAGCCATGCCTTTGCGCGGTTTCTATGAAGTTGGAGAGCCTAGATGTCATGGTTTGAGTGCATGGGCACGATCACTTTCTTTGAAACGATGAATTTGCCATTGGAAGTCCAGGTTTCTATGGCCTTGCACGGCTTTGATGTTATTATCTGAGTGCCCGGGGACCACCAATTAGCATGTGAAAATACAAGTTTATATGGCGTTGGAGCGCCTAGATGTCATTGGTGCAATGGCTGGGGACCACCACCGATGAAGTACCCATGCCTTTGCGATTGAAAGTACAGGTTTCTATGGCCTTGGAGGGCCTAGATGTCATTGTTGTTCTGAGTGCCCAACGACCACCATTTTCCAAGTAACCATGAGTTTGCGATTGAAAGTACGGGCTGGCCTTGCAGGGCCTAGATGTCAATGTTTGCGTGCCCGAGGATAACCACATTGCATCAAAAAAACGCACTTGCAACTCAAAATACCAATTCCCATGCCCTTGGGCGGCCTAGATGTCATTGTTTGGGTGCCCGGGGACGACCATTTTTAGAATGACAATGAATTAGCAATTGATAGTTCGGCTTTTTATGGCCTTGGGCGGCCTAGATGTCATTGTTTCAGTGCCCGGAGACCACCTTTTCCAAGTAACCATCAATTAGCAGCGGAAAGTACGGGTTTCTATGGCGTTGGAGGGCGTTGGGGATGTCATTGGTTCAGTGGCCGGGGACCACCAATTTCGAAGTACCCATGCCTTTGCGATTGAAAGTACGGGTTTCTATGGCCTTGGAGGGCCTAGATGTCATTGGTTGAGTGCCCAAGGACCACCACTTTCCAAGTACGCATGAGCTTCCAATGGAAAGTACGGGGTGGCCTTGGAGGGCCTAGAGGTCATGGTTTGTGTGCTGAGGGATAATCACATTCCATGAAACGACGCATTTCCGATTGAAATTCCCATGACCTTGGGGGGTCTAGATGTCATTGTTTGAGTGCCCGGGGACCACCGTTTTCGAAGTGCCCATGTCTTTGCGATTGAAAGTACGGGTTTCTATGGCCTTGGAGGGCCTAGATGTTATTGTTTGAGTGCATGGGGACCACCACTGTCCAAAGTCACCATCAATTAGCAAATGGAAGTATGGAGTTCTATGGCCTTGTAGGGCCTAGATTTCATTGTTTGAGTGTCCGGAGTGCACCAATTTCAGGTAACCATCGATTAGCACTTGGAAATACGGCTTTCCATGGCCCTGGAGGGCCGACATGTCACTCTTTGAGTGCCCGGGGACGGCCACTTTCTAAATGACCATGAATTAGCAACTGAAGGTCCGGGTTTCTATGGCCTTGGACGGCCTAGGGGTCATTATTTGAGTGCCCAAGCCACACTAGTTTCCAAAGTAACCATGAACTCGCAATTGAAAGCAGGGGCTTCTATGGCCATCGAGGGCCTAGATGTCATTGCTTGAGTGCCCGGGGACCACCAACACTTTCCATGAAACGATGAATTTGCGATTGAAAATGGGGGTTTCTATGGCCTTGGAGGGCCTGGGTGTCATTGTTTGAGTGCCCGGGAAATAGCAATGTCCAAGTAGCAATGCCTTTGCGCGGTTTCTATGAAATTGGAGAGCCTAGATGTCATGGTTTGAGTGCATGGGCACTATCACTTTCTTTGAAACGATGAATTTGCCATTGGAAGTCCAGGTTTCTATGGCCTTGCACGGCTTTGATGTTATTGTCTGAGTGCCCGGGGACCACCAATTAGCATGTGAAAATACAAGTTTATATGGCGTTGGAGCGCCTAGATGTCATTGGTGCAATGGCTGGGGACCACCACTGATGAAGTACCCATGCCTTTGCGATTGAAAGTACGGGTTTCTATGGCCTTGGAGGGCCTAGATGTCATTGGTTGAGTGCCCAAGGACCACCATTTTCCAAGTAACCATGAGTTTGCGATTGAAAGTACGGGCTGGCCTTGCAGGGCCTAGATGTCAATGTTTGGGTGCCCGAGGATAACCACATTGCATTAAAAAAACGCATTTGCAACTCAAAATACCAATTCCCATGCCCTTGGGCGGCCTAGATGTCATTGTTTGGGTGCCCGGGGACGACCACTTTTAGAATGAGGATGAATTAGCAATTGACAGTTCGGGTTTTTATGGCCTTGGGCGGCCTAGATGTCATTGTTTGAGTGCCCGGAGACCACCTTTTCCAAGTAACCATCAATTAGCAGTGGAAAGTACGGGTTTCTATGGCGTTGGAGGGCCTAGATGTCATTGGTTTAGTGGCTGGGGACCACCAATTTCGAAGTACCCATGCCTTTGCGATTGAAAGTACGGGTTTCTATGGCCTTGGAGGGCCTAGATGTCATTGGTTGAGTGCCCAAGGACCACCTTTTTCCAAGTACCCATGAGCTTGTAATGGAAAGTACGGGGTGGCCTTGGAGGGCCTAGAGGTCATGGT
This sequence comes from Eutreptiella sp. 'Long Island Sound 2002', assembly GCA_964036045.1. NCBI lineage: Eukaryota > Euglenozoa > Euglenophyceae > Eutreptiales > Eutreptiaceae > Eutreptiella > Eutreptiella sp. 'Long Island Sound 2002'. Next base: position 128,320,935 of record OZ038379.1, read on the forward strand.
TTGTGTGCTGAGGGATAATCACATTCCATGAAACGACGCATTTCCGATTGAAATTCCCATGACCTTGGGGGGTCTAGATGTCATTGTTTGAGTGCCCGGGGACCACCGTTTTCGAAGTGCCCATGTCTTTGCGATTGAAAGTACGGGTTTCTATGGCCTTGGAGGGCCTAGATGTTATTGTTTGAGTGCATGGGGACCACCACTGTCCAAAGTCACCATCAATTAGCAAATGGAAGTATGGAGTTCTATGGCCTTTTAGGGCCTAGATTTCATTGTTTGAGTGTCCGGAGTGCACCAATTTCAGGTAACCATCGATTAGCACTTGGAAATACGGCTTTCCATGGCCCTGGAGGGCCGACATGTCACTCTTTGAGTGCCCGGGGACGGCCACTTTCTAAATGACCATGAATTAGCAACTGAAGGTCCGGGTTTCTATGGCCTTGGACGGCCTAGGGGTCATTATTTGAGTGCCCAAGCCACACTAGTTTCCAAAGTAACCATGAACTCGCAATTGAAAGCAGGGGCTTCTATGGCCTTCGAGGGCCTAGATGTCATTGCTTGAGTGCCCGGGGACCACCAGCACTTTCCATGAAACGATGAATTTGCGATTGAAAATGGGGGTTTCTATGGCCTTGAAGGGCCTGGGTGTCATTGTTTGAGTGCCCGGGAAATAGCAATGTCCAAGTAGCCATGCCTTTGCGCGGCTTCTATGAAATTGGAGAGCCTAGATGTCATGGTTTGAGTGCATGGGCACTATCACTTTCTTTGAAACGATGAATTTGCCATTGGAAGTCCAGGTTTCTATGGCCTTGCACGGCTTTGATGTTATTGTCTGAGTGCCCGGGGACCACCAATTAGCATGTGAAAATACAAGTTTATATGGCGTTGGAGCGCCTAGATGTCATTGGTGCAATGGCTGGGGACCACCACTGATGAAGTACCCATGCCTTTGCGATTGAAAGTACGGGTTTCTATGGCCTTGGAGGGCCTAGATGTCATTGGTTGAGTGCCCAAGGACCACCGTTTTCCAAGTAACCATGAGTTTGAGATTGAAAGTACGGGCTGGCCTTGCAGGGCCTAGATGTCAATGTTTGAGTGCCCGAGGATAACCACATTGCATTAAAAAAACGCATTTGCAACTCAAAATACCAATTCCCATGCCCTTGGGCGGCCTAGATGTCATTGTTTGGGTGCCCGGGGACCACCTTTTCCAAGTAACCATCAATTAGCAGCGGAAAGTACGGGTTTCTATGGCGTTGGAGGGCCTAGATGTCATTGGTTCAGTGGGTGGGGACCACCAATTTCGAAGTACCCATGCCTTTGCGATTGAAAGTACGGGTTTCTATGGTGTTGGAGGGCCTAGATGTCATTGGTTGAGTGCCCAAGGACCACCACTTTCCAAGTACCCATGAGCTTCCAATGGAAAGTACGGGGTGGCCTTGGAGGGCCTAGAGGTCATGGTTTGTGTGTTGAGGGATAATCACATTCCAAGAAACGACGCATTTCCGATTGAAATTCCCATGACCTTGGGGGGTCTAGATGTCATTGTTTGAGTGCCCGGGGACCACCGTTTTCGAAGTGCCGATGCCTTTGCGATTGAAAGTACGGGTTTCTATGGCCTTGGAGGGCCTAGATGTTATTGTTTGAGTGCATGGGGACCACCACTGTCCAAAGTAACCATCAATTAGCAAATGGAAGTATGGAGTTCTATGGCCTTGTAGGGCCTAGATGTCATTGTTTGAGTGTCCGGAGAGCACCAATTTCAGGTAACCATCGATTAGCACTTGGAAATACGGCTTTCCATGGCCCTGGAGGGCCGACATGTCACTCTTTGACTGCCCGGGGACGGCCACTTTCTAAATGACCATGAATTAGCAACTGAAGGTCCGGGTTTCTATGGCCTTGGACGGCCTCGGGGTGATTATTTGAGTGCCCAGGCCGCACCAATTTCCAAAGTAACCATGAACTCGCAATTGAAAGCAGGGGCTTCTATGGCCATCGAGGGCCTAGATGTCATTGCTTGAGTGCCCGGGGACCACCAGCACTTTCCATGAAACGATGAATTTGCGATTGAAAATGGGGGTTTCTATGGCCTTGGAGGGCCTGGGTGTCATTGTTTGAGTGCCCGGGAAATAGCAATGTCCAAGTAGCAATGCCTTTGCGCGGCTTCTATGAAATTGGAGAGCCTAGATGTCATGGTTTGAGTGCATGGGCACTATCACTTTCTTTGAAACGATGAATTTGCCATTGGAAGTCCAGGTTTCTATGGCCTTGCACGGCTTTGATGTTATTATCTGAGTGCCCGGGGACCACCAATTAGCATGTGAAAATACAAGTTTATATGGCGTTGGAGCGCCTAGATGTCATTGGTGCAATGGCTGGGGACCACCACTGATGAAGTACCCATGCTTTTGCGATTGAAAGTACGGGTTTCTATGGCCTTGGAGGGCCTAGATGTCATTGTTGTTCTGAGTGCCCAAGGACCACCATTTTCCAAGTAACCATGAGTTTGCGATTGAAAGTACGGGCTGGCCTTGCAGGGCCTAGATGTCAATGTTTGGGTGCACGAGGATAACCACATTGCATAAAAAAACGCATTTGCAACTCAAAATACCAATTCCCATGCCCTTGGGCGGCCTAGAGGTCATTGTTTGGGTGCCCGGGGACGACCACTTTTAGAATGACAATGAATTAGCAATTGATAGTTCGGCTTTTTATGGCCTTGGGCGGCCTAGATGTCATTGTTTCAGTGCCCGGAGACCACCTTTTCCAAGTAACCATCAATTAGCAGCGGAAAGTACGGGTTTCTATGGCGTTGGAGGGCCTAGATGTCATTGGTTCAGTGGGTGGGGACCACCAATTTCGAAGTACCCATGCCTTTGCGATTGAAAGTACGGGTTTCTATGGTGTTGGAGGGCCTAGATGTCATTGGTTGAGTGCCCAAGGACCACCACTTTCCAAGTACCCATGAGCTTCCAATGGAAAGTACGGGGTGGCCTTGGAGGGCCTAGAGGTCATGGTTTGTGTGTTGAGGGATAATCACATTCCAAGAAACGACGCATTTCCGATTGAAATTCCCGTGACCTTGGGGGGTCTAGATGTCATTGTTTGAGTGCCCGGGGACCACCGTTTTCGAAGTGCCCATGCCTTTGCGATGGAAAGTACGGGTTTCTATGGCCTTGGAGGGCCTAGATGTTATTGTTTGAGTGCATGGGGACCACCACTGTCCAAAGTAACCATCAATTAGCAAATGGAAGTATGGAGTTCTATGGCCTTGTAGGGCCTAGATGTCATTGTTTGAGTGTCCGGAGAGCACCAATTTCAGGTAACCATCGATTAGCACTTGGAAATACGGCTTTCCATGGCCCTGGAGGGCCGACATGTCACTCTTTGACTGCCCGGGGACGGCCACTTTCTAAATGACCATGAATTAGCAACTGAAGGTCCGGGTTTCTATGGCCTTGGACGGCCTCGGGGTGATTATTTGAGTGCCCAGGCCGCACCAATTTCCAAAGTAACCATGAACTCGCAATTGAAAGCAGGGGCTTCTATGGCCATCGAGGGCCTAGATGTCATTGCTTGAGTGCCCGGGGACCACCAGCACTTTCCATGAAACGATGAATTTGCGATTGAAAATGGGGGTTTCTATGGCCTTGGAGGGCCTGGGTGTCATTGTTTGAGTGCCCGGGAAATAGCAATGTCCAAGTAGCAATGCCTTTGCGCGGCTTCTATGAAATTGGAGAGCCTAGATGTCATGGTTTGAGTGCATGGGCACTATCACTTTCTTTGAAACGATGAATTTGCCATTGGAAGTCAGGGTTTCTATGGCCTTGCACGGCTTTGATGTTATTGTTTGAGTGCCCGGGGACCACCAATTAGCATGTGAAAATACAAGTTTATATGGCGTTGGAGCGCCTAGATGTCATTGGTGCATTGGCTGGGGACCACCACTGATGAAGTACCCATGCTTTTGCGATTGAAAGTACGGGTTTCTATGGCCTTGGAGGGCCTAGATGTCATTGTTGTTTTGAGTGCCCAACGACCACCATTTTCCAAGTAACCATGAGTTTGCGATTGAAAGTACGGGCTGGCCTTGCAGGGCCTAGATGTCAATGTTTGGGTGCACGAGGATAACCACATTGCATAAAAAAACGCATTTGCAACTCAAAATACCAATTCCCATGCCCTTGGGCGGCCTAGAGGTCATTGTTTGGGTGCCCGGGGACGACCACTTTTAGAATGACAATGAATTAGCAATTGATAGTTCGGCTTTTTATGGCCTTGGGCGGCCTAGATGTCATTGTTTGAGTGCCTGGAGACCACCTTTTCCAAGTAACCATCAATTAGCAGCGGAAGTACGGGTTTCTATGGCGTTGGAGGGCCTAGATGTCATTGGTTCAGTGGGTGGGGACCACCAATTTCGAAGTACCCATGCCTTTGCGATCGAAAGTACGGATTTCTATGGTGTTGGAGGGCCTAGATGTCATTGTTTGAGTGTCCAGAGAGCACCAATTTCAGGTAACCATCGATTAGCACTTGGAAATACGACTTTCCATGGCCCTGGAGGGCCGACATGTCACTCTTTGACTGCCCGGGGACGGCCACTTTCTAAATGACCATGAATTAGCAACTGAAGGTCCGGGTTTCTATGGCCTTGGACGGCCTAGGGGTCATTATTTGAGTGCCCAAGCCACACGAGTTTCCAAAGTAACCATGAACTCGCAATTGAAAGCAGGGGCTTCTATGGCCATCGAGGGCCTAGATGTCTTTGCTTGAGTGCCCGGGGACCACCAGCACTTTCCATGAAACGATGAATTTGCGATTGAAAATGGGGGTTTCTATGGCCTTGGAGGGCCTGGGTGTCATTGTTTGAGTGCCCGAGAAATAGCGATGTCCAAGTAGCAATGCCTTTGCGCGGTTTCTATGAAATTGGAGAGCCTAGATGTCATGGTTTGAGTGCATGGGCACTATCACTTTCTTTGAAACGATGAATTTGCCATTGGAAGTCAAGGTTTCTATGGCCTTGCACGGCTTTGATGTTATTATCTGAGTGCCCGGGGACCACCAATTGGCATGTGAAAATACAAGTTTATATGGCGTTGGAGCGCCTAGATGTCATTGGTGCAATGGCTGGGGACCACCACTGATGAAGTACCCATGCCTTTGCGATTGAAAGTACGGGTTTCTATGGCCTTGCAGGGCCTAGATGTCATTGTTGTTTTGAGTGCCCAAGGACCACCATTTTCCAAGTAACCATGAGTTTGCGATTGAAAGTACGGGCTGGCCTTGCAGGGCCTAGATGTCAATGTTTGGGTGCACGAGGATAACCACATTGCATAAAAAAACGCATTTGCAACTCAAAATACCAATTCCCATGCCATTGGGCGGCCTAGAGGTCATTGTTTGGGTGCCCGGGGACGACCACTTTTAGAATGACAAAGAATTAGCAATTGATAGTTCGGCTTTTTATGGCCTTGGGCGGCCTAGATGTCATTGTTTGAGTGCCCGGAGACCACCTTTTCCAAGTAACCATCAATTAGCAGCGGAAAGTATGGGTTTCTATGGCGTTGGAGGGCCTAGATGTCATTGTTTGAGTGTCCGGAGAGCACCAATTTCAGGTAACCATCGATTAGCACTTGGAAATACGGCTTTGAATGGCCCTGGAGGGCCGACATGTCACTCTTTGAGTGCCCGGGGACGGCCACTTTCTAAATGACCATGAATTAGCAACTGAAGGTCCGGGTTTCTACGGCCTTGGACGGCCTCGGGGTGATTATTTGAGTGCCCAGGCCGCACCAATTTCCAAAGTAACCATGAACTCGCAATTGAAAGCAGGGGCTTCTATGGCCATCGAGGGCCTAGATGTCATTGCTTGAGTGCCCGGGGACCACCAGCACTTTCCATGAAACGATGAATTAGCGATTGAAAATGGGGGTTTCTATGGCCTTGGAGGGCCTTGGTGTCATTGTTTGAGTGCCCGGGAAATAGCAATGTCCAAGTACCAATGCCTTTGCGCGGCTTCTATGAAATTGGAGAGCCTAGATGTCATGGTTTGAGTGCATGGGCACTATCACTTTCTTTGAAACGATGAATTTGCCATTGGAAGTCAAGGTTTCTATGGCCTTGCACGGCTTTGATGTTATTATCTGAGTGCCCGGGGACCACCAATTAGCATGTGAAAATACAAGTTTATATGGCGTTGGAGCGCCTAGATGTCATTGGTGCAATGGCTGGGGACCACCACTGATGAAGTACCCATGCCTTTGCGATTGAAAGTACGGGTTTCTATGGCCTTGGAGGGCCTAGATGTCATTGTTGTTTTGAGTGCCCAACGACCACCATTTTCCAAGTAACCATGAGTTTGCGATTGAAAGTACGGGCTGGCCTTGCAGGGCCTAGATGTCAATGTTTGGGTGCACGAGGATAACCACATTGCATAAAAAAACGCATTTGCAACTCAAAATACCAATTCCCATGCCCTTGGGCGGCCTAGAGGTCATTGTTTGGGTGCCCGGGGACGACCACTTTTAGAATGACAATGAATTAGCAATTGATAGTTCGGCTTTTTATGGCCTTGGGCGGCCTAGATGTCATTGTTCGAGTGCCTGGAGACCACCTTTTCCAAGTAACCATCAATTAGCAGCGGAAGTACGGGTTTCTATGGCGTTGGAGGGCCTAGATGTCATTGGTTCAGTGGGTGGGGACCACCAATTTCGAAGTACCCATGCCTTTGCGATCGAAAGTACGGATTTCTATGGTGTTGGAGGGCCTAGATGTCATTGTTTGAGTGTCCGGAGAGCACCATTTTCAGGTAACCATCGATCAGCACTTGGAAATACGACTTTCCATGGCCCCGGAGGGCCGACATGTCACTCTTTGACTGCCCGGGGACGGCCACTTTCTAAATGACCATGAATTAGCAGCTGAAGGTCCGGGTTTCTATGGCCTTGGACGGCCTAGGGGTGATTATTTGAGTGCCCAAGCCACACCACTTTCCAAAGTAACCATGAACTCGCAATTGAAAGCAGGGGCTTCTATGGCCTTTGAGGGCCTAGATGTCTTTGCTTGAGTGCCTGGGGACCACCAGCACTTTCCATGAAACGATGAATTTGTGATTGAAAATGGGGGTTTCTATGGCCTTGGAGGGCCTGGGTGTCATTGTTTGAGTGCCCGAGAAATAGCAATGTCCAAGTAGCCATGCCTTTGCGCGGTTTCTATGAAATTGGAGAGCCTAGATGTCATGTTTGAGTGCATGGGCACTATCACTTTCTTTGAAACGATGAATTTGCCATTGGAAGTCAAGGTTTCTATGGCCTTGCACGGCTTTGATGTTATTGTCTGAGTGCCCGGGGACCACCAATTAGCATGTGAAAATACAAGTTTATATGGCGTTGGAGCGCCTAGATGTCATTGGTGCAATGGCTGGGGACCACCACTGATGAAGTACCCATGCCTTTGCGATTGAAAGTACAGGTTTCTATGGCCTTGGAGGGCCTAGATGTCATTGTTGTTTTGAGTGCCCAAGGACCACCATTTTTCAAGTAACCATGAGTTTGCGATTGAAAGTACGGGCTAGCCTTGCGGGGCCTAGATGTCAATGTTTGGGTGCACGAGGATAACCACATTGCATAAAAAAACGCATTTGCAACTCAAAATACCAATTCCCATGCCCTTGGGCGGCCTAGAGGTCATTGTTTGGGTGCCCGGGGACGACCACTTTTAGAATGACAATGAATTAGCAATTGATAGTTCGGCTTTTTATGGCCTTGGGCGGCCTAGATGTCATTGTTTGAGTGCCCGGAGACCACCTTTTCCAAGTAACCATCAATTAGCAGTGGAAAGTACGGGTTTCCATGGCCTTGGAGGGCCTAGATGTTATTGTTTGAGTGCATGGGGACCACCACTGTCCAAAGTAACCATCAATTAGCAAATGGAAGTATGGAGTTCTATGGCCTTGTAGGGCCTAGATGTCATTGTTTGAGTGTCCGGAGAGCACCAATTTCAGGTAACCATCGATTAGCACTTGGAAATACGGCTTTCCATGGCCCTGGAGGGCCGACATGTCACTCTTTGAGTGCCCGGGGACGGCCACTTTCTAAATGACCATGAATTAGCAACTGAAGGTCCGGGTTTCTATGGCCTTGGACGGCCTCGGGGTGATTATTTGAGTGCCCAAGCCACACTAGTTTCCAAAGTAACCATGAACTCGCAATTGAAAGCAGGGGCTTCTATGGCCATCGAGGGCCTAGATGTCATTGCTTGAGTGCCCGGGGACCACCAGCACTTTCCATGAAACGATGAATTTGCGATTGAAAATGGGGGTTTCTATGGCCTTGGAGGGCCTGGGTGTCATTGTTTGAGTGCCCGGGAAATAGCAATGTCCAAGTAGCAATGCCTTTGCGCGGCTTCTATGAAATTGGAGAGCCTAGATGTCATGGTTTGAGTGCATGGGCACTATCACTTTCTTTGAAACGATGAATTTGCCATTGGAAGTCAGGGTTTCTATGGCCTTGCACGGCTTTGATGTTATTATCTGAGTGCCCGGGGACCACCAATTAGCATGTGAAAATACAAGTTTATATGGCGTTGGAGCGCCTAGATGTCATTGGTGCAATGGCTGGGGACCACCACTGATGAAGTACCCATGCTTTTGCGATTGAAAGTACGGGTTTCTATGGCCTTGGAGGGCCTAGATGTCATTGTTGTTTTGAGTGCCCAACGACCACCATTTTCCAAGTAACCATGAGTTTGCGATTGAAAGTACGGGCTGGCCTTGCAGGGCCTAGATGTCAATGTTTGGTCGCACGAGGATAACCACATTGCATAAAAAAACGCATTTGCAACTCAAAATACCAATTCCCATGCCCTTGGGCGGCCTAGAGGTCATTGTTTGGGTGCCCGGGGACGACCACTTTTAGAATGACAATGAATTAGCAATTGATAGTTCGGCTTTTTATGGGCTTGGGCGGCCTAGATGTCATTGTTTGAGTGCCTGGAGACCACCTTTTCCAAGTAACCATCAATTCGCAGCGGAAGTACGGGTTTCTATGGCGTTGGAGGGCCTAGATGTCATTGGTTCAGTGGGTGGGGACCACCAATTTCGAAGTACCCATGCCTTTGCGATCGAAAGTACGGATTTCTATGGTGTTGGAGGGCCTAGATGTCATTGTTTGAGTGTCCTGAGAGCACCATTTTCAGGTAACCATCGATCAGCACTTGGAAATACGACTTTCCATGGCCCTGGAGGGCCGACATGTCACTCTTTGACTGCCCGGGGACGGCCACTTTCTAAATGACCATGAATTAGCAACTGAAGGTCCGGGTTTCTATGGCCTTGGACGGCCTAGGGGTCATTATTTGAGTGCCCAAGCCACACGAGTTTCCAAAGTAACCACGAACTCGCAATTGAAAGCAGGGGCTTCTATGGCCTTTGAGGGCCTAGATGTCTTTGCTTGAGTGCCCGGGGACCACCAGCACTTTCCATGAAACGATGAATTTGCGATTGAAAATGGGGGTATCTATGGCCTTGGAGGGCCTGGGTGTCATTGTTTGAGTGCCCGAGAAATAGCGATGTCCAAGTAGCAATGCCTTTGCGCGGTTTCTATGAAATTGGAGAGCCTAGATGTCATGGTTTGAGTGCATGGGCACTATCACTTTCTTTGAAACGATGAATTTGCCATTGGTAGTCAAGGTTTCTATGGCCTTGCACGGCTTTGATGTTATTATCTGAGTGCCCGGGGACCACCAATTGGCATGTGAAAATACAAGTTTATATGGCGTTGGAGCGCCTAGATGTCATTGGTGCAATGGCCGGGGACCACCACTGATGAAGTACCCATGCCTTTGCGATTGAAAGTACGGGTTTCTATGGCCTTGCAGGGCCTAGATGTCATTGTTGTTTTGAGTGCCCAAGGACCACCATTTTCCAAGTAACCATGAGTTTGCGATTGAAAGTACGGGCTGGCCTTGCAGGGCCTAGATGTCAATGTTTGGGTGCCCGAGGATAACCACATTGCATAAAAAAACGCATTTGCAACTCAAAATACCAATTCCCATGCCATTGGGCGGCCTAGAGGTCATTGTTTGGGTGCCCGGGGACGACCACTTTTAGAATGACAATGAATTAGCAATTGATAGTTCGGCTTTTTATGGCCTTGGGCGGCCTAGATGTCATTGTTTGAGTGCCCGGAGACCACCTTTTCCAAGTAACCATCAATTAGCAGCGGAAAGTACGGGTTTCCATGGCCTTGGAGGGCCTAGATGTTATTGTTTGAGTGCATGGGGACCACCACTGTCCAAAGTAACCATCAATTAGCAAATGGAAGTATGGAGTTCTATGGCCTTGTAGGGCCTAGATGTCATTGTTTGAGTGTCCGGAGAGCACCAATTTCAGGTAACCATCGATTAGCACTTGGAAATACGGCTTTCCATGGCCCTGGAGGGCCGACATGTCACTCTTTGAGTGCCCGGGGACGGCCACTTTCTAAATGACCATGAATTAGCAACTGAAGGTCCGGGTTTCTATGGCCTTGGACGGCCTCGGGGTGATTATTTGAGTGCCCAGGCCGCACCAATTTCCAAAGTAACCATGAACTCGCAATTGAAAGCAGGGGCTTCTATGGCCATCGAGGGCCTAGATGTCATTGCTTGAGTGCCCGGGGACCACCAGCACTTTCCATGAAACGATGAATTTGCGATTGAAAATGGGGGTTTCTATGGCCTTGGAGGGCCTGGGTGTCATTGTTTGAGTGCCCGGGAAATAGCAATGTCCAAGTAGCAATGCCTTTGCGCGGCTTCTATGAAATTGGAGAGCCTAGATGTCATGGTTTGAGTGCATGGGCACTATCACTTTCTTTGAAACGATGAATTTGCCATTGGAAGTCAGGGTTTCTATGGCCTTGCACGGCTTTGATGTTATTATCTGAGTGCCCGGGGACCACCAATTAGCATGTGAAAATACAAGTTTATATGGCGTTGGAGCGCCTAGATGTCATTGGTGCAATGGCTGGGGACCACCACTGATGAAGTACCCATGCTTTTGCGATTGAAAGTACGGGTTTCTATGGCCTTGGAGGGCCTAGATGTCATTGTTGTTTTGAGTGCCCAACGACCACCATTTTCCAAGTAACCATGAGTTTGCGATTGAAAGTACGGGCTGGCCTTGCAGGGCCTAGATGTCAATGTTTGGTCGCACGAGGATAACCACATTGCATAAAAAAACGCATTTGCAACTCAAAATACCAATTCCCATGCCCTTGGGCGGCCTAGAGGTCATTGTTTGGGTGCCCGGGGACGACCACTTTTAGAATGACAATGAATTAGCAATTGATAGTTCGGCTTTTTATGGGCTTGGGCGGCCTAGATGTCATTGTTTGAGTGCCTGGAGACCACCTTTTCCAAGTAACCATCAATTCGCAGCGGAAGTACGGGTTTCTATGGCGTTGGAGGGCCTAGATGTCATTGGTTCAGTGGGTGGGGACCACCAATTTCGAAGTACCCATGCCTTTGCGATCGAAAGTACGGATTTCTATGGTGTTGGAGGGCCTAGATGTCATTGTTTGAGTGTCCGGAGAGCACCATTTTCAGGTAACCATCGATCAGCACTTGGAAATACGACTTTCCATGGCCCTGGAGGGCCGACATGTCACTCTTTGACTGCCCGGGGACGGCCACTTTCTAAATGACCATGAATTAGCAACTGAAGGTCCGGGTTTCTATGGCCTTGGACGGCCTAGGGGTCATTATTTGAGTGCCCAAGCCACACGAGTTTCCAAAGTAACCACGAACTCGCAATTGAAAGCAGGGGCTTCTATGGCCTTTGAGGGCCTAGATGTCTTTGCTTGAGTGCCCGGGGACCACCAGCACTTTCCATGAAACGATGAATTTGTGATTGAAAATGGGGGTTTCTATGGCCTTGGAGGGCCTGGGTGTCATTGTTTGAGTGCCCGAGAAATAGCGATGTCCAAGTAGCAATGCCTTTGCGCGGTTTCTATGAAATTGGAGAGCCTAGATGTCATGGTTTGAGTGCATGGGCACTATCACTTTCTTTGAAACGATGAATTTGCCATTGGTAGTCAAGGTTTCTATGGCCTTGCACGGCTTTGATGTTATTATCTGAGTGCCCGGGGACCACCAATTGGCATGTGAAAATACAAGTTTATATGGCGTTGGAGCGCCTAGATGTCATTGGTGCAATGGCCGGGGACCACCACTGATGAAGTACCCATGCCTTTGCGATTGAAAGTACGGGTTTCTATGGCCTTGCAGGGCCTAGATGTCATTGTTGTTTTGAGTGCCCGACGACCACCATTTTCCAAGTAACCATGAGTTTGCGATTGAAAGTACGGGCTGGCCTTGCAGGGCCTAAATGTCAATGTTTGGGTGCCCGAGGATAACCACATTGCATAAAAAAACGCATTTGCAACTCAAAATACCAATTCCCATGCCATTGGGCGGCCTAGAGGTCATTGTTTGGGTGCCCGGGGACGACCACTTTTAGAATGACAATGAATTAGCAATTGATAGTTCGGCTTTTTATGGCCTTGGGCGGCCTAGATGTCATTGTTTGAGTGCCCGGAGACCACCTTTTCCAAGTAACCATCAATTAGCAGCGGAAAGTATGGGTTTCTATGGCGTTGGAGGGCCTAGATGTCATTGTTTGAGTGTCCGGAGAGCACCAATTTCAGGTAACCATCGATTAGCACTTGGAAATACGGCTTTGAATGGCCCTGGGGGGCCGACATGTCACTCTTTGAGTGCCCGGGGACGGCCACTTTCTAAATGACCATGAATTAGCAACTGAAGGTCCGGGTTTCTACGGCCTTGGACGGCCTCGGGGTGATTATTTGAGTGCCCAGGCCGCACCAATTTCCAAAGTAACCATGAACTCGCAATTGAAAGCAGGGACTTCTATGGCCATCGAGGGCCTAGATGTCATTGCTTGAGTGCCCGGGGACCACCAGCACTTTCCATGAAACGATGAATTTGCGATTGAAAATGGGGGTTTCTATGGCCTTGGAGGGCCTGGGTGTCATTGTTTGAGTGCCCGGGAAATAGCAATGTCCAAGTAGCAATGCCTTTGCGCGGCTTCTATGAAATTGGAGAGCCTAGATGTCATGGTTTGAGTGCATGGGCACTATCACTTTCTTTGAAACGATGAATTTGCCATTGGAAGTCAAGGTTTCTATGGCCTTGCACGGCTTTGATGTTATTATCTGAGTGCCCGGGGACCACCAATTAGCATGTGAAAATACAAGTTTATATGGCGTTGGAGCGCCTAGATGTCATTGGTGCAATGGCTGGGGACCACCACTGATGAAGTACCCATGCCTTTGCGATTGAAAGTACGGGTTTCTATGGCCCTGGAGGGCTTAGATGTCATTGTTGTTTTGAGTGCCCAACGACCACCATTTTCCAAGTAACCATGAGTTTGCGATTGAAAGTACGGGCTGGCCTTGCAGGGCCTAGATGTCAATGTTTGGGTGCACGAGGATAACCACATTGCATAAAAAAACGCATTTGCAACTCAAAATACCAATTCCCATGCCCTTGGGCGGCCTAGAGGTCATTGTTTGGGTGCCCGGGGACGACCACTTTTAGAATGACAATGAATTAGCAATTGATAGTTCGGCTTTTTATGGCCTTGGGCGGCCTAGATGTCATTGTTCGAGTGCCTGGAGACCACCTTTTCCAAGTAACCATCAATTAGCAGCGGAAGTACGGGTTTCTATGGCGTTGGAGGGCCTAGATGTCATTGGTTCAGTGGGTGGGGACCACCAATTTCGAAGTACCCATGCCTTTGCGATCGAAAGTACGGATTTCTATGGTGTTGGAGGGCCTAGATGTCATTGTTTGAGTGTCCGGAGAGCACCAATTTCAGGTAACCATCGATTAGCACTTGGAAATACGACTTTCCATGGCCCTGGAGGGCCGACATGTCACTCTTTGACTGCCCGGGGACGGCCACTTTCTAAATGACCATGAATTAGCAACTGAAGGTCCGGGTTTCTATGGCCTTGGACGGCCTAGGGGTCATTATTTGAGTGCCCAGGCCGCACCAATTTCCAAAGTAACCATGAACTCGCAATTGAAAGCAGGGGCTTCTATGGCCTTTGAGGGCCTAGATGTCTTTGCTTGAGTGCCCGGGGACCACCAGCACTTTCCATGAAACGATGAATTTGTGATTGAAAATGGGGGTTTCTATGGCCTTGGAGGGCCTGGGTGTCATTGTTTGAGTGCCCGGGAAATAGCAATGTCCAAGTAGCCATGCCTTTGCGCGGTTTCTATGAAATTGGAGAGCCTAGATGTCATGGTTTGAGTGCATGGGCACTATCACTTTCTTTGAAACGATGAATTTGCCATTGGAAGTCAAGGTTTCTATGGCCTTGCACGGCTTTGATGTTATTATCTGAGTGCCCGGGGACCACCAATTAGCATGTGAAAATACAAGTTTATATGGCGTTGGAGCGCCTAGATGTCATTGGTGCAATGGCTGGGGACCACCACTGATGAAGTACCCATGCCTTTGCGATTGAAAGTACGGGTTTCTATGGCCTTGGAGGGCCTAGATGTCATTGTTGTTCTGAGTGCCCAAGGACCACCATTTTTCAAGTAACCATGAGTTTGCGATTGAAAGTACGGGCTGGCCTTGCGGGGCCTAGATGTCAATGTTTGGGTGCACGAGGATAACCACATTGCATAAAAAAACGCATTTGCAACTCAAAATACCAATTCCCATGCCCTTGGGCGGCCTAGAGGTCATTGTTTGGGTGCCCGGGGACGACCACTTTTAGAATGACAATGAATTAGCAATTGATAGTTCGGCTTTTTATGGCCTTGGGCGGCCTAGATGTCATTGTTCGAGTGCCCGGAGACCACCTTTTCCAAGTAACCATCAATTAGCAGCGGAAAGTATGGGTTTCTATGGCCTTGGAGGGCCTAGATGTTATTGTTTGAGTGGGTGGGGACCACCAATTTCGAAGTACCCATGCCTTTGCGATTGAAAGTACGGATTTCTATGGTGTTGGAGGGCCTAGATGTCATTGTTTGAGTGTCCGGAGAGCACCAATTTCAGGTAACCATCGATCAGCACTTGGAAATACGACTTGCCATGGCCCTGGAGGGCCGACATGTCACTCTTTGACTGCCCGGGGACGGCCACTTTCTCAATGACCATGAATTAGCAACTGAAGGTCCGGGTTTCTATGGCCTTGGACGGCCTAGGGGTCATTATTCAAGTGCCCAAGCCACACCAGTTTCCAAAGTAACCATGAACTCGCAATTGAAAGCAGGGGCTTCTATGGCCTTTGAGGGCCTAGATGTCTTTGCTTGAGTGCCCGGGGACCACCAGCACTTTCCATGAAACGATGAATTTGCGATTGAAAATGGGGGTTTCTATGGCCTTGGAGGGCCTGGGTGTCATTGTTTGAGTGCCCGAGAAATAGCAATGTCCAAGTAGCAATGCCTTTGCGCGGTTTCTATGAAATCGGAGAGCCTAGATGTCATGGTTTGAGTGCATGGGCACTATCACCTTTTTTGAAACGATGAATTTGCCATTGGAAGTCAAGGTTTCTATGGCCTTGCACGGCTTTGATGTTATTGTCTGAGTTCCCGGGGACCACCAATTAGCATGTGAAAATACAAGTTTATATGGCGTTGTAGTGCCTAGATGTCATTGGTGCAATGGCTGGGGACCACCACTGATGAAGTACCCATGCTTTTGCGATTGAAAGTACGGGTTTCTATGGCGTTGGAGGGCCTAGATGTCATTGTTTGAGTGTCCGGAGAGCACCAATTTCAGGTAACCATCGATTAGCACTTGGAAATACGGCTTTGAATGGCCCTGGAGGGCCGACATGTCACTCTTTGAGTGCCCGGGGACGGCCACTTTCTAAATGACCATGAATTAGCAACTGAAGGTCCGGGTTTCTACGGCCTTGGACGGCCTCGGGGTGATTATTTGAGTGCCCAGGCCGCACCAATTTCCAAAGTAACCATGAACTCGCAATTGAAAGCAGGGACTTCTATGGCCATCGAGGGCCTAGATGTCATTGCTTGAGTGCCCGGGGACCACCAGCACTTTCCATGAAACGATGAATTTGCTATTGAAAATGGGGGTTTCTATGGCCTTGGAGGGCCTGGGTGTCATTGTTTGAGTGCCCGGGAAATAGCAATGTCCAAGTAGCAATGCCTTTGCGCGGCTTCTATGAAATTGGAGAGCCTAGATGTCATGGTTTGAGTGCATGGGCACTATCACTTTCTTTGAAACGATGAATTTGCCATTGGAAGTCAAGGTTTCTCTGGCCTTGCACGGCTTTGATGTTATTATCTGAGTGCCCGGGGACCACCAATTAGCATGTGAAAATACAAGTTTATATGGCGTTGGAGCGCTTAGATGTCATTGGTGCAATGGCTGGGGACCACCACTGATGAAGTACCCATGCCTTTGCGATTGAAAGTACGGGTTTCTATGGCCTTGGAGGGCCTAGATGTCATTGTTGTTTTGAGTGCCCAACGACCACCATTTTCCAAGTAACCATGAGTTTGCGATTGAAAGTACGGGCTGGCCTTGCAGGGCCTAGATGTCAATGTTTGGGTGCACGAGGATAACCACATTGCATAAAAAAATGCATTTGCAACTCAAAATACCAATTCCCATGCCCTTGGGCGGCCTAGAGGTCATTGTTTGGGTGCCCGGGGACGACCACTTTTAGAATGACAATGAATTAGCAATTGATAGTTCGGCTTTTTATGGCCTTGGGCGGCCTAGATGTCATTGTTCGAGTGCCCGGAGACCACCTTTTCCAAGTAACCATCAATTAGCAGCGGAAGTACGGGTTTCTATGGCGTTGGAGGGCCTAGATGTTATTGTTTGAGTGGGTGGGGACCACCAATTTCGAAGTACCCATGCCTTTGCGATCGAAAGTACGGGTTTCTATGGTGTTGGAGGGCCTAGATGTCATTGTTTGAGTGTCCGGAGAGCACCAATTTCAGGTAACCATCGATCAGCACTTGGAAATACGACTTTCCATGGCCCTGGAGGGCCGACATGTCACTCTTTGACTGCCCGGGGACGGCCACTTTCTAAATGACCATGAATTAGCAACTGAAGGTCCGGGTTTCTATGGCCTTGGACGGCCTCCGGGTGATTATTTGAGTGCCCAGGCCGCACCAATTTCCAAAGTAACCATGAACTCGCAATTGAAAGCAGGGGCTTCTATGGCCTTTGAGGGCCTAGATGTCTTTGCTTGAGTGCCCGGGGACCACCAGCACTTTCCATGAAACGATGAATTTGTGATTGAAAATGGGGGTTTCTATGGCCTTGGAGGGCCTGGGTGTCATTGTTTGAGTGCCCGGGAAATAGCAATGTCCAAGTAGCCATGCCTTTGCGCGGTTTCTATGAAATTGGAGAGCCTAGATGTCATGGTTTGAGTGCATGGGCACTATCACTTTCTTTGAAACGATGAATTTGCCATTGGAAGTCAAGGTTTCTCTGGCCTTGCACGGCTTTGATGTTATTATCTGAGTGCCCGGGGACCACCAATTAGCATGTGAAAATACAAGTTTATATGGCGTTGGAGCGCCTAGATGTCATTGGTGCAATGGCTGGGGACCACCACTGATGAAGTACCCATGCCTTTGCGATTGAAAGTACGGGTTTCTATGGCCTTGGAGGGCCTAGATGTCATTGTTGTTTTGAGTGCCCAAGGACCACCATTTTTCAAGTAACCATGAGTTTGCGATTGAAAGTACGGGCTGGCCTTGCGGGGCCTAGATGTCAATGTTTGGGTGCACGAGGATAACCACATTGCATAAAAAAACGCATTTGCAACTCAAAATACCAATTCCCATGCCCTTGGGCGGCCTAGAGGTCATTGTTTGGGTGCCCGGGGACGACCACTTTTAGAATGACAATGAATTAGCAATTGATAGTTCGGCTTTTTATGGCCTTGGGCGGCCTAGATGTCATTGTTCGAGTGCCTGGAGACCACCTTTTCCAAGTAACCATCAATTAGCAGCGGAAAGTATGGGTTTCTATGGCCTTGGAGGGCCTAGATGTTATTGTTTGAGTGGGTGGGGACCACCAATTTCGAAGTACCCATGCCTTTGCGATTGAAAGTACGGATTTCTATGGTGTTGGAGGGCCTAGATGTCATTGTTTGAGTGTCCGGAGAGCACCAATTTCAGGTAACCATCGATCAGCACTTGGAAATACGACTTTCCATGGCCCTAGAGGGCCGACATGTCACTCTTTGACTGCCCGGGGACGGCCACTTTCTCAATGACCATGAATTAGCAACTGAAGGTCCGGGTTTCTATGGCCTTGGACGGCCTAGGGGTCATTATTCGAGTGCCCAAGCCACACGAGTTTCCAAAGTAACCATGAACTCGCAATTGAAAGCAGGGGCTTCTATGGCCTTTGAGGGCCTAGATGTCTTTGCTTGAGTGCCCGGGGACCACCAGCACTTTCCATGAAACGATGAATTAGCGATTGAGAATGGGGGTTTCTATGGCCTTGGAGGGCCTGGGTGTCATTGTTTGAGTGCCCGGGAAATAGCAATGTCCAAGTAGCAATGCCTTTGCGCGGCTTCTATGAAACTGGAGAGCCTAGATGTCATGGTTTGAGTGCATGGGCACTATCACTTTCTTTGAAACGATGAATTTGCCATTGGAAGTCCAGGTTTCTATGGCCTTGCACGGCTTTGATGTTATTATCTGAGTGCCCGGGGACCACCAATTAGCATGTGAAAATACAAGTTTATATGGCGTTGGAGCGCCTAGATGTCATTGGTGCAATGGCTGGGGACCACCACTGATGAAGTACCCATGCCTTTGCGATTGAAAGTACGGGTTTCTATGGCCTTGGAGGGCCTAGATGTCATTGTTGTCTTGAGTGCCCAACGACCACCATTTTCCAAGTAACCATGAGTTTGCGATTGAAAGTACGGGCTGGCCTTGCAGGGCCTAGATGTCAATGTTTGGGTGCACGAGGATAACCACATTGCATAAAAAAACGCATTTGCAACTCAAAATACCAATTCCCATGCCCTTGGGCGGCCTAGAGGTCATTGTTTGGGTGCCCGGGGACGACCACTTTTAGAATGACAATGAATTAGCAATTGATAGTTCGGCTTTTTATGGCCTTTGGCGGCCTAGATGTCATTGTTCGAGTGCCCGGAGACCACCTTTTCCAAGTAACCATCAATTAGCAGCGGAAAGTATGGGTTTCTATGGCCTTGGAGGGCCTAGATGTTATTGTTTGAGTGGGTGGGGACCACCAATTTCGAAGTACCCATGCCTTTGCGATCGAAAGTACGGGTTTCTATGGTGTTGGAGGGCCTAGATGTCATTGTTTGAGTGTCCGGAGAGCACCATTTTCAGGTAACCATCGATCAGCACTTGGAAATACGACTTTCCATGGCCCTGGAGGGCCGACATGTCACTCTTTGACTGCCCGGGGACGGCCACTTTCTAAATGACCATGAATTAGCAACTGAAGGTCCGGGTTTCTATGGCCTTGGACGGCCTCCGGGTGATTATTTGAGTGCCCAGGCCGCACCACTTTCCAAAGTAACCATGAACTCGCAATTGAAAGCAGGGGCTTCTATGGCCTTTGAGGGCCTAGATGTCTTTGCTTGAGTGCCCGGGGACCACCAGCACTTTCCATGAAACGATGAATTTGCGATTGAAAATGGGGGTTTCTATGGCCTTGGAGGGCCTGGGTGTCATTGTTTGAGTGCCCGGGAAATAGCAATGTCCAAGTAGCAATGCCTTTGCGCGGTTTCTATGAAATTTGAGAGCCTAGATGTCATGGTTTGAGTGCATGGGCACTATCACTTTCTTTGAAACGATGAATTTGCCATTGGAAGTCAAGGTTTCTATGGCCTTGCACGGCTTTGATGTTATTATCTGAGTGCCCGGGGACCACCAATTAGCATGTGAAAATACAAGTTTATATGGCGTTGGAGCGCCTAGATGTCATTGGTGCAATGGCTGGGGACCACCACTGATGAAGTACCCATGCCTTTGCGATTGAAAGTACGGGTTTCTATGGCCTTGGAGGGCCTAGATGTCATTGTTGTTTTGAGTGCCCAAGGACCACCATTTTTCAAGTAACCATGAGTTTGCGATTGAAAGTACGGGCTGGCCTTGCGGGGCCTAGATGTCAATGTTTGGGTGCACGAGGATAACCACATTGCATAAAAAAACGCATTTGCAACTCAAAATACCAATTCCCATGCCCTTGGGCGGCCTAGAGGTCATTGTTTGGGTGCCCGGGGACG
Source organism: Eutreptiella sp. 'Long Island Sound 2002' (assembly GCA_964036045.1). Lineage (NCBI taxonomy): Eukaryota > Euglenozoa > Euglenophyceae > Eutreptiales > Eutreptiaceae > Eutreptiella > Eutreptiella sp. 'Long Island Sound 2002'. The sequence goes on from OZ038379.1 coordinate 128,341,217, forward strand.
ACCACTTTTAGAATGACAATGAATTAGCAATTGATAGTTCGGCTTTTTATGGCCTTGGGCGGCCTAGATGTCATTGTTTGAGTGCCCGGAGACCTCCTTTTCCAAGTAACCATCAATTAGCAGCGGAAAGTATGGGTTTCTATGGCCTTGGAGGGCCTAGATGTTATTGTTTGAGTGGGTGGGAACCACCAATTTCGAAGTACCCATGCCTTTGCGATCGAAAGTACGGGTTTCTATGGTGTTGGAGGGCCTAGATGTCATTGTTTGAGTGTCCGGAGAGCACCAATTTCAGGTAACCATCGATCAGCACTTGGAAATACGACTTGCCATGGCCCTGGAGGGCCGACATGTCACTCTTTGACTGCCTGGGGACGGCCACTTTCTCAATGACCATGAATTAGCAACTGAAGGTCCGGGTTTCTATGGCCTTGGGCGGCCTAGGGGTCATTATTCGAGTGCCCAAGCCACACGAGTTTCCAAAGTAACCATGAACTCGCAATTGAAAGCAGGGGCTTCTATGGCCTTTGAGGGCCTAGATGTCTTTGCTTGAGTGCCCGGGGACCACCAGCACTTTCCATGAAACGATGAATTTGCGATTGAAAATGGGGGTTTCTATGGCCTTGGAGGGCCTGGGTGTCATTGTTTGAGTGCCCGAGAAATAGCAATGTCCAAGTAGCAATGCCTTTGCGCGGTTTCTATAAAATTGGAGAGCCTAGATGTCATGGTTTGAGTGCATGGGCACTATCACCTTTTTTGAAACGATGAATTTGCCATTGGAAGTCAAGGTTTCTATGGCCTTGCACGGCTTTGATGTTATTGTCTAAGTTCCCGGGGACCACCAATTAGCATTTGAAAATACAAGTTTATATGGCGTTGGAGCGCCTAGATGTCATTGGTGCAATGGCTAGGGACCACCACTGATGAAGTACCCATGCCTTTGCGATTGAAAGTACGGGTTTCTATGGCCTTGGAGGGCCTAGATGTCATTGGTTGAGTGCCCAAGGACCACCATTTTCCAAGTAACCATGAGTTTGCGATTGAAAGTACGGGCTGGCCTTGCAGGGCCTAGATGTCAATGTTTGGGTGCCCGAGGATAACCACATTGCATTAAAAAAACGCATTTGCAATTTACATACTGCCACATATCCCACTTCGGCCACCTGTGAACCGCCGCAAGGCCCGGGCAACTGTAGAATCAATTGGGTTCATAGCAAATGCAACGCAATAGATTGTTCCCCCAGTGCCAAATGCCATGTTCATCGATCATGTGCGTGTCCCCCCCAAGGATGGTGTACCTGTGATCCGGGCCAAGGATGCTGTAGATGTTGACACCCTCTGTTATGCCGGTTTACGTGTTGTGGCAAGTGAGCCGTTGCGTCAATTTGACCTCATAGATTTGGATTGAACACGAGGGGGGTGGCAGTGTTAACCCCCCCCTAAAAAAAAAGACAGCCCAATCAGTGTTTTGATGTGTACACCCCTATTATTGTGTTCCCCCAAATGTCGAGGCTCTGCAGAGCCCAGCTTTGTCTAAGTCCGAGTTTTGAGGGGTTGTATTTTTGGTTCTTGTTACTCTGGGCCGTGCAGAGCCGAGCGTGTCACGATTGCCCAATATGTGCGCACAATTTGTCCTTTTGTGTTTTTCTATTGGCCTGGGCCAGTCATGGACCATGCCATCACCATGCTGTGATCTATGCACACATGTTCCCGCTTTGATACTGTATTGTGCACCCGGTGCGTCACCTTGTGTGACCCCCGAAGAGGTGTGCGTGCCATTACTGCTGCTATTTCAATGCATTGTTCCGGCTAATTTGCTACCCAGGGTTGCCGATTGCCATCATGGATGGTTGGAATTGTGTGATTGCTGTGTTGTTTTTACTTTCGTGATTTGTTTGGTAAAGTCCGTGTGTTTCTAAGACATGTGTGACATACCAAACGCCATTGCCATGGATGGCAACCTTGCTAACACACCAAGGATGGACACACGGGAAGCCGAGAAAGTGGATGCACTGCAGCTAGAGCCCTCCATGGGGGAAGCTGTGCAAGGCAGCACTGTTGCTAGGGCCAGCCAAGCCTGTAAATCCCCCTCTCAAATGGGGAACAAGCCTCGTGTCACACGGAGAATGGGTAGTGTCAAGGACTCAACAAATGTGCTGCCCATTGCATATTACCCCCGGTGACCTAGATTAAAGTCAATATGGTTAATTTTAATTTTTAATATATGAACCCGTTAATATATTAATCTCTCAAATATTAAGAGGTTAAAGCTCAATTTTTTGACTGGGGCATTTGTACCCATTTTTCCATGCACATATGAGGACCCATAAGGGGTCGGTAAGGGTGTCCCGAGAGAAAGGCATAACAAGGGCTATACAAGGGAACATGGTGGTGTGGAGGGGGGGGGAATGCGGGCAACCGGAAGGGGGATGTACAAGACACCTACCGACACAATATTGGAACCTCTTTACTATACCGTTGTGCAACAATATACCACGTAACACAGCTTAACATAACGCTCGTGCGTTTGAGTGGGGCCAAGAGTTTGCGGGACCCTTTGGTCTTCCGACTCCTTGGTTCGTCGGTGGCTTCATCTCCCTTGGCCCGGGCCCGATGGTCCGAGGCCACGGAGGTTGGCTACCCCTCCTTTATTCGCGACAAGCAAAAGGAGGCGGTGAAGCAATATGCCTCCCACCTCTTACTGGCCCCGGACCTAATCAGCCTCGTTATGGTCTTGAACATACCCAAGCTTGGCTTCCGGCACGTGTCGGAGTACGTGAGCCGCCGGGGGTCGGCCTACACGGCCGCAACGGGCCTCCTGTTCCCCCGCCCCATCCCCACTCGGGATACGTTCACGGACACCTGGAAGTAGTTGGTCACCCCCCTTGACCTACGGCCACCCGTGCCCGTCCCCAATCCCCCCGCGAGTGGGCGCTCTTGGCGGCTACCCTCATGGGCCTGGTACGTTCAATCACGCCCATCGCTACTGGACACCATCGATTGGACGAGGCCCCTCACATTCATTGTGCGTGGGGATGCGTACCCGTGCGCCGGTGGTAGTTGGACCCAACTCTCCATTGGGCACCTCAACCACGGCGCACGGGGCCGCACATCTGCGTACTTGTGGGTGATAGGGATGGCCGTGTGCAGGGAAAAGGACCTGGCGGCACTTGCAACGATATGGGCGGATACTTTGAAGGTTTGTGGCCCATTCGTTGTTTGTTAATTTTTGCGTTAATTTCTTGATATTAATATCTAGATTTCGGTCAATGTTAACGCCGACTGAAAATTTAACATAATATTAATCCCTGGAAAAGAATTCAAATATTAACACGTGGTTTTTTTTGGAGGTGTTGAAGTCTATTGATGACCGCATGGGGTTCTAGTGGGCAACACCTAGGGTGCTCGGTGAGCTAGCCATTTGGGATGACCACCCCCTAGTGCACCGCTTCATTGGCACCTCTAGATGGCCCATAGTGAGCTCTACATACAAAGTATACAAAATCAATGCACCTTTTCTTGTATGGAATGGGAAGAAACAGAGACACACACACAGACACACACACACACACACACACACACAAACAATGAGGTCGGAACCCCCCCACACACCCAACCCCCCCCACACACATCCCTCCTTGCTCCTTCCTCTCTCCTCCCCTTGCCCTTGCGCTTAAGGTTTGAGAGGGTATTCCGTTTGTTTCCACAAATTTCAGTTTCAACATCGAGCAGTGGACATTGAACAAGGAGAAAAAGGTTGTAGGTATGTTTGTGTGTGTGTGTGTGTGTGTTCATTGTGGGTAGGTTGTAGCTTGTAGACTGCCCCAAAGCAGATAAAGGGGCTGCTTTAGGTTTCATTGGCAATGCCACCCTCCCTCCTCTTGGGATTGTGGTGTGTTGGGGTGGGCTGTGGTGTGTGGAGGTGTGGTGTGTGGGGTTCTGGGGTGTGGGGGTGTAGGTTTTGGGGCTGTGGTGTGTGGAGGTGTGATGTTTGGGGCTGTGGGGTGTGGGGCTGTGGTCCCCCCCAAAAAAAGCACCATGAAATTTGTGTCTAAGCCCCGCAATATGCAACACCCCCACACCCCTAAAGCCCCCCCCCCCCGGAAGTCTCCCCCCCCCGGGGTGCGTGAAATGGTGAGGGCCAACAAGTACGCATGCCCCGTGGTGTGTGTGGTTGTGCGTTGTGCACTTTTTTTCACGTTAATTTTTGGATCCATGCCATCATCGGGTACCCTTGTCCACCTACCAGGGTGCGCAGGAATCGTTCTAGAATGGAATTCATGAACGCAACAGCTAGCGTGCCCCGGTTCCCTTTTCGGGGAATGCATCTGTTGTGTCTCTTTTTGCCTGAACCACAGTGACTTGACCCGAGGACCAACTCAAAATACCAATTCCCATGCCCTTGGGCGGCCTAGAGGTCATTGTTTGGGTGCCCGGGGACGACCACTTTTAGAATGACAATGAATTAGCAATTGATAGTTCGGCTTTTTGTGGCCTTGGGCGGCCTAGATGTCATTGTTTCAGTGCCCGGAGACCACCTTTTCCAAGTAACCATCAATTAGCAGCGGAAAGTACGGGTTTCTATGGCGTTGGAGGGCCTAGATGTCATTGGTTCAGTGGGTGGGGACCACCAATTTCGAAGTACCCATCCCTTTGCGATCGAAAGTACGGGTTTCTATGGTGTTGGAGGGCCTAGATGTCATTGTTTGAGTGTCCGGAGAGCACCAATTTCAGGTAACCATCGATCAGCACTTGGAAATACGACTTTCCATGGCCCTAGAGGGCCGACATGTCACTCTTTGACTGCCCGGGGACGGCCACTTTCTAAATGACCATGAATTAGCAACTGAAGGTCCGGGTTTCTATGGCCTTGGACGGCCTAGGGGTCATTATTCAAGTGCCCAAGCCACACCAGTTTCCAAAGTAACCATGAACTCGCAATTGAAAGCAGGGGCTTCTATGGCCTTTGAGGGCCTAGATGTCTTTGCTTGAGTGCCCGGGGACCACCAGCACTTTCCATGAAACGATGAATTTGCGATTGAAAATGGGGGTTTCTATGGCCTTGGAGGGCCTGGGTGTCATTGTTTGAGTGCCCGAGAAATAGCAATGTCCAAGTAGCAATGCCTTTGCGCGGTTTCTATGAAATTGGAGAGCCTAGATGTCATGGTTTGAGTGCATGGGCACTATCACTTTCTTTGAAACGATGAATTTGCCATTGGAAGTCCAGGTTTTTATGGCCTTGCACGGCTTTGATGTTATTGTTTGAGTGCCCGGGGACCACCAATTGGCATGTGAAAATACAAGTTTATATGGCGTTGGAGCGCCTAGATGTCATTGGTGCAATGGCTAGGGACCACCACTGATGAAGTACCCATGCCTTTGCGATTGAAAGTACGGGTTTCTATGGCCTTGGAGGGCCTAGATGTCATTGTTGTTTTGAGTGCCCAACGACCACCATTTTCCAAGTAACCATGAGTTTGCGATTGAAAGTACGGGCTGGCCTTGCAGGGCCTAGATGTCAATGTTTGGGTGCACGAGGATAACCACATTGCATAAAAAAACGCATTTGCAACTCAAAATACCAATTCCCATGCCCTTGGGCGGCCTAGAGGTCATTGTTTGGGTGCCCGGGGACGACCACTTTTAGAATGACAATGAACTAGCAATTGATAGTTCGGCTTTTTATGGCCTTGGGCGGCCTAGATGTCATTGTTCGAGTGCCCGGAGACCACCTTTTCCAAGTAACCATCAATTAGCAGCGGAAAGTATGGGTTTCTATGGCGTTGGAGGGCCTAGATGTCATTGGTTCAGTGGGTGGGGACCACCAATTTCACAGTACCCATCCCTTTGCGATTGAAAGTACGGGTTTCTATGGTGTTGGAGGGCCTAGATGTCATTGTTTGAGTGTCCGGAGAGCACCAATTTCAGGTAACCATCGATCAGCACTTGGAAATACGGCTTTCCATGGCCCTGGAGGGCCGACATGTCACTCTTTGACTGCCCGGGGACGGCCACTTTCTAAATGACCATGAATTAGCAACTGAAGGTCCGGGTTTCTATGGCCTTGGACGGCCTAGGGGTCATTATTTGAGTGCCCAAGCCACACCAGTTTCCAAAGTAACCATGAACTCGCAATTGAAAGCAGGGGCTTCTATGGCCTTTGAGGGCCTAGATGTCTTTGCTTGAGTGCCCGGGGACCACCAGCACTTTCCATGAAACGATGAATTTGCGATTGAAAATGGGGGTTTCTATGGCCTTGGAGGGCCTGGGTGTCATTGTTTGAGTGCCCGAGAAATAGCAATGTCCAAGTAGCAATGCCTTTGCGCGGTTTCTATGAAATTGGAGAGCCTAGATGTCATGGTTTGAGTGCATGGGCACTATCACTTTCTTTGAAACGATGAATTTGCCATTGGAAGTCAAGGTTTCTATGGCCTTGCACGGCTTTGATGTTATTATCTGAGTGCCCGGGGACCACCAATTGGCATGTGAAAATACAAGTTTATATGGCGTTGGAGCGCCTAGATGTCATTGGTGCAATGGCTGGGGACCACCACCGATGAAGTACCCATGCCTTTGCGATTGAAAGTACGGGTTTCTATGGCCCTGGAGGGCCTGGATGTCATTGTTGTTTTGAGTGCCCAACGACCACCATTTTCCAAGTAACCATGAGTTTGCGATTGAAAGTACGGGCTGGCCTTGCAGGGCCTAGATGTCAATGTTTGGGTGCCCGAGGATAACCACATTGCATAAAAAAACGCATTTGCAACTCAAAATACCAATTCCCATGCCCTTGGGCGGCCTAGAGGTCATTGTTTGGGTGCCCGGGGACGACCACTTTTAGAATAACAACGAATTAGCAATTGACAGTTCGGCTTTTTATGGCCTTGGGAGTCCTAGGTGTCATTGTTTCAGTGCCCGGAGACCACTTTTTCCAAGTAACCATCAATTAGCAGTGGAAAGTACGGGTTTGTATGGCCTTGGAGGGCCTAGATGTCATTGGTTCAGTGGGTGGGGACCATCAATTTCGAAGTACCCATGCCTTTGCAATTGAAAGTACGGACTTCTATGGTGTTGGAGGGCCTAGATGTCATTGTTTGAGTGTCCGGAGAGCACCAATTTCAGGTAACCATCGATCAGCACTTGGAAATGCGACTTTCCATGGCCTTGGAGGGCCGACATGTCACTCTTTGATTGCCCGGGGACGGCCACTTTCTAAGAGACCATGAATTAGCAACTGAAGGACCGGGTTTCTATGGCCTTGGACGGCCTCGGGGTCATTATTTGAGTGCCCAGGCCACACCAATTTCCAAAGTAACCATGAACTCGCAATTGAAAGCAGGGGCTTCTATGGCCTTCGAGGGCCTAGATGTCATTACTTGAGTGCCCGGGGACCACCAGCACTTTCCATGAAACGATGAATTTGCGATTGAAAATGGGGGTTTCTATGGCCTTGGAGGGCCTGGGTGTCATTGTTTGAGTGCCCGGGAAATAGCAATGTCCAAGTAGCCATGTCTTTGCGCGGTTTCTATGAAATTGGAGAGCCTAGATGTCATGGTTTGAGTGCATGGGCACTATCACTTTCTTTGAAACGATGAATTTGCCATTGGAAGTCCAGGTTTCTATGGCCTTGCACGGCTTTGATGTTATTATCTGAGTGCCCGGGGACCACCAATTAGCATGTGAAAATACAAGTTTATATGGCGTTGGAGCGCCTAGATGTCATTGGTGCAATGGCTGGGGGCCACCACTGATGAAGTACCCATGCCTTTGCGATTGAAAGTACGGGTTTCTATGGCCTTGGAGGGCCTAGATGTCATTGGTTGAATGCCCAAGGACCACCTTTTTCCAAGTTCCCATGAGCTTGTAATGGAAAGTACGGGCTGGCCTTGGAGGGCCTAGAGGTCACTGTTTGTGTGCTGAGGGATACCCACATTCCATGAAACGACGCATTTCCGATTGAAATTACCAATTCCCATGACCTTCGGGGGTCTAGATGTCATAGTTTGAGTGCCCGGGGACCAGCGTTTTCGAAGTACCCATGCCTTTGGGATTGAAAGTATGGGTTTCTATGGCGTTGGAGGGCCTAGATGTTATTGTTTGAGTGCATGGGGACCACCACTGTCTAAAGTAACCATCAATTGGCAAATAAAAGTACGGAGTTCTATGGCCTTGCAAGGCCTAGATATCATTGTTTGAGTGTCCGGAGAGCAGCAATTTCAGGTAACCATCGATCAGCACTTGGAAATACGGCTTTCCATGGCCCTGGATGGCCGACATGTCACTCTTTGAGTGCCCGGGGACGGCCACTTTCTAAGAGACCATGAATTAGCAGCTGAAGGTCCGGGTTTCCATGGCCTTGGACGGCCTCAGGGTGATTATTTGAGTGCCCAAGCCACACCAGTTTCCAAAGTACCATGAACTCGCAATTGAAAGCAGGGGTTTCTATGGCCTTCGAGGGCCTAGATGTCATTGCTCCAGTGCCCGGGGACCACCAACACTTTTCATGAAACGATGAATTCGCGATTGAAAATGGGGTTTCTATGGCCTTGGAGGGCCTGGGTGTCATTGTTTGAGTGCCCGGGAAATAGCAATGTCCAAGTAGCAATGCCTTTGTGCGGTTTCTATGAAATTGGAGAGCCTAGATGTCATGGTTTGAGTGCATGGGCACTATCACTTTCTTTGAAACGATGAATTTGCCATTGGAAGTCCAGGTTTCTATGGCCTTGCACGGCTTTGATGTTATTGTCTGAGTGCCCGGGGACCACCAATTAGCATGTGAAAATACAAGTTTATATGGCGTTGGAGCGCCTAGATGTCATTGGTGCAATGGCGGGGGACCACCACTGATGAAGTACCCATGCCTTTGCGATTGAAAGTACGGGTTTCTATGGCGTTGGAGGGCCTAGATGTCATTGTTGTCTTGAGTGCCCAACGACCACCATTTTCCAAGTAACCATGAGTTTGCGATTGAAAGTACGGGCTGGCCTTGCAGGGCCTAGATGTCAATGTTTGGGTGCCCGAGGATAACCACATTGCATAAAAAAACGCATTTGCAACTCAAAATACCAATTCCCATGCCCTTGGGCGGCCTAGAGGTCATCGTTTGGGTGCCCGGGGACGACCACTTTTAGAATGACGATGAATTAGGAATTGACAGCTCGCGTTTTTATGGCCTTGGGCGGCGTAGATGTCATTCTTTCAGTGGCCGGAGACCACCTTTTCCAAGGAACCATCAATTAGCAGCGGAAAGTACGAGTTTCTATGGCGTGGGAGGGCCTAGATGTCATTGGTTCAGTGGCTGGGGACCACCAATTTCCAAGTACCCATGCCTTTGCCATTGAAAGTACGGGTTTCTATAGTGTTGGAGGGCCTAGATGTCATTGGTTGAGTGCCCAAGGACAACCACTTTCCAAGTACCCATGAGCTTGCAATGGAAAGTACGGGGTGGCCTTGGAGGGCCTAGAGGTCATGGTTTGTGTGCTGAGGGATACTCACATTCCATGAAACGACACATTTCCGATTGAAATTCCCATGACCTTGGGGGGTCTACATGTCATTGTTTGAGTGCCCGGGGACCACCGTTTTCGAAGTACCCATGCCTTTGCGATTGAAAGTATGGGTTTCTATGGCCTTGGAGGGCCTAGATGTTATTGTTTGAGTCCATGGGGACCACCATGGTCTAAAGTAACCATCAATTAGCAAATGGAAGTATGGAGTTCTATGGCCTTGTAGGGCCTAGATATCATTGTTTGAGTGTCCGGAGAGCACCAATTTCAGGTAACCATCGATCGGCACTTGGAAATACGGCTTTCCATTGCCCCGGATGGCCGACATGTCACCCTTTGAGTGCCCGGGGACGGCAACTTTCTAAAAGACCATGAATTAGCAACTGAAGGTCCGGGTTTCTATGGCCTTGGACGGCCTAGGGGTCATTATTTGAGTGCCCAAGGCACACCACGTTCCAAAGTAACCATGAACTCGCAATTGAAAGCAGGGGCTTCTATGGCCATCGAGGGCCTAGATGTCATTGCTTGAATGCCCGGGACCCACCGGAACTTTCCATGAAACCATGAATTCGCGATTGAAAATGGGGGTTTCCATGGCCTTGGAGTGCCTGGGTGTCATTGTTTGAGTGCCCGGGAAATAGCAATGTCCAATTAGCAATGCCTTTGCGCAGTTTCTATGAAATTTGAGAGCCTAGATGCCATGGTTTGAGTGCATGGGCACTATCACTTTCTTTGAAACGATGAATTTGCCATTGGAAGTCAAGGTTTCTATGGCCTTGCACGGCTTTGATGTTATTGTCTGAGTGCCCGGGGACCACCAATTCTTAGGCCTCACAAGTTGCCCACCCTCTAGGACCCCGTATACGCGCGATTTGACAATATTCTACATTTCTACTTTGAGTATGTTATTTGATGTATGTGACCAAAGTTGTTGGCAGAGCTGTGTGACACCCGTTGAAATACGTGTTGATGTGGTAGCCTTGTGTATACCCGTCTTCTAGTGTGTTGTATTTGACGTTTTTCTGAAGCTGGCCGAAATTTCGGCCAGGTTTTGGGTAACATTGCAAACAACTATGTGTATATGCAGTTTTTGACCCTTCTGGCCGAAATTTCGGCCAGCTTTTTGGTTTCCTGGTGAATAGGCATGATTATTTTCATTTTTCTTAGGGCTGGCCGAAATTTCGGCCAGCTTTTTGGTCTGTTCACTATTCAAGCACTTATATTCTGGTTTTTGGGTGGGCTGGCCGAAATTTCGGCCAGCTTTTCCTATTGTTGAACATGTAAGCAATTATTTCCCCTTTGAACACACCTGGCCGAAATTTCGGCCAGCTTGCAGTTGTCGTTGTTCATGAGTATTACACCATACACTCCTACATAACTATTTTCTTGTCTCAGCATTAATGTCTTCTGCTATTACTGTCAATGTTGTACATGCTGCAGTTACTGGTGCTTTTGCTACTACAGCCAAAGGGCTGTTGCGAAATGCATTACGTGGTGGGACTCTGCAAAAGCTTTTGCAATTCTGCCTCTTCTTGCGGAAGAATCGCAGGAGCCGGCACTCCCTGACACAGTTGAAGGCCGCCGCCACTGAGAAGAAGCCCCCACGATGGTACTTGACATTTTTGTCACAGTTCCATGCCCTATACTGCCTGCTGCGCCGTATGGCCCCCCATACTCTAACTGTGGGTCTGGTTACAACTGGGGTATCATGTCCTGCCGCCAACGCCGCAAGGTAGGAGTCCTTGGTCAGTGTAACACTAAGCAGGAGTCCATTCACCATCGTGCTGGACTAGCAGCACACAACTTGTGGAACACCATGCAACGTAGGCAAGTTTGTATATGGTTTGATAACCTGAGGCGTTACAGGTCGGGAGCTGATCCCCATTCACCCGACTTAACCCTAAATTGTACAGCTGTTGCTGTTTTGCACACTACTGCCCTACCTGCATACCGGGGTCTGCCGGAGCTGGCCGAAATTGAGGCCAGGGTACCAAAGGTTGCTGATGACATCTTTCGCTCACATAGAGCATTGTTTGATCGTATTGATGTTGCCAACCAAGGTATTCAGAGAGTTTGGGTTCGTGCTCCTTTGGATATTGCCAGAAAAAATGTTCGTTCCCTCAACTGGAGACCCTTTTTCTTGTTTGAGCTCCGCTCCGGCACGCACAAAGAGCTTTTGCAACTCGTGGCTGATTTGCAATGTGTGGAACACCGCACCTGACACTGTGTTCCGTTGCTTGTGGACATGAAAATACACTTTGCCCTACTTAAGCTGTGTTATGGTGCTGCTTATGTTTCCTGGAATGTACCACAATTACTGTTGGGTTTTCCTTTGGTGTACGGAGTATGGCATAGCTATAAGTATTGCGTTGAATTGATCTACAGGGCGTTCCTGCCGTTCATTAAGTTTTTGGAGCAGGGGAACAGCCTTCAGGTTGGGTCTCTCCTCCCTCGCAAGGTCAAGGTCATCCATATGGAGAAGACGTTGCTTGGACTCATGCTAGCCACATCGTCCAACAGAGGCAGACTAGATGAGCGCGTCACTTCCCTGCCCAATAGCCAGCGGGACCTGACACCCATTCAGCGCAAGGGTTTGCGTATGTTATTAGCCCTTAAGGCTTTGCTGTGGACATACTGTCCAGCTGCTTTCAGCATTGGGACTTTGGTTCGTGAGTGCAACTGGGAGGGACGGGGGGCAGGTTCCGGTATTGTAGCTAAGCAGGCACTTGAGATGTCCCTACTGCTCATGCTGAACATCCTAAAGCCCGAGGAACAGTTAACCACGGAGTATGTGAAAACCACCGCTGTTGCTCTTTTGTTTTGGAGTCAGTGGCATTCCGCCTCCCTAGGGTGTATCCACTCTGAGGAGCCGGGTGAGGCACTTCTGAGTCGGTTCTCAGCCCACTGTCGCCGCAACACTGCCTGTACTAGTGTCCAACAGTCGTCTGATTTATTTCTGACACTTCCCCTTGTCCAACCGGGAGAGAAAGTTTTGCGTGGTGTGCTGACTGAGAGATCCGTGGCAATGTTCTCTGCCAATCTTAAACAATTCATCTTGACAGCCCATACACAGACCCTGCCCATTTGTGTTCCCGTTCCGGACTATAAAGTTGAGGTGAGAAGACTGGATGCAGTTGAGGATTTGACGTTTCCCGGTACCATGTCTAGGACACGAATCACCACAGACCGTTTAAAAGTGGTTCTGTTGCATGCAATGCAAAATCTGGTTGCGCGTACGAGGGTTCCTGAGGGTGTTGAGGATTTTTTACAGACAAATGCACCTGCCCGCACTGCTGCCGAGCAAGGGGTGTTGCGTACTGCACATGCTTCTATTCGCGCTGCCAACCGTGCACCGCCTGCTGCTGCTGCTGCTGCTCCTGGTGGAATTGCCTTGCCCCCAAAGCCACCCCCGAAGCCCCCCAGTCAGAGGCCCCCCAGTACCCCCCCCGCCCCCCCCCCCGCCCAGTACCCGCCCCCGCCCTTGATGATTCCATTGCTGTCGACTCTTGTGATAGTGACCAGGATATTGATTGTGATGCAGACAGCGTTGCCTCCTTTGAAGCCCTAGATGAGGCGGAACACATCGGTGTGGATACCCAGGATTGAGACTGATTTCTGTTTGCAGCTGTGTTTGTCACTGTGGTATGGGTTCTGCCACGCATTGCCAGTGATTTTGGTGTGTCTATTTGCTGTTTCATGTTTTTTTGGCCGAAATTTCGGCCAGACTTGTTGTTTTGTCATATGGCTACCCCCAGAACACGAATGACTTAAGTTTCTGGCCGAAATTTCGGCCAGCCTCTGAGAATGGTATTTGTACACAGTGGTTTGACATGCAGAGCAGTGCTGGCCGAAATTTCGGCCAGGTTTTCCGAATTTCCTGTCAGGCAGTCCGTTTTGGTCCTTTTTTGGTTGATCTGTGCTTGTTATTTGCTATCTGGGAACTCTCCCCTTCATGAAATGTTGCCCTGTAGCCCTTTATTTTATGACTGAGCCTGGAGGGGTATCGCAGGACATGGCTGTTTCGCCAGATGGTGAGCCTGCAGCAGACAATGGGCAATCTCAAGTGCAATCCCAGTCTCAAGAGGACCAGGCGAGCACAGAGGGACTTCAAAAGAAGCCTAAGGCCGCACCAAAGAAAAATTCATCATCCTCCATCAAGTTATCCGACTGGGTTACGTCAACGACGAAAATAAAGGTTCGGTGGGATCAGATTATTATCGACCACGACCGAAAATTTGGGCAGGTCCGTAGGATTTCGGATGATCGCGTGCAACGCCGCTACGACGATCTGAAGGCAGCCCCGCTTGTGGATTACATCCAGGATCTTCTTTTTTATAAAGTCACTCGTATGTGTGTTGTGGTATTCTTCTCGATAGTACCGTTTTCGCGTCTGAATTTTCGACCCTGCTGTTACGAATATCCCTGTTGCACAGCCACTCGCTGGGTTCTGTTGGGGGGTCAGCATGTTTACACTGCTGCCCAAAAACACAAGACCGAATTTGAGATGAAAAATATGGAGACTCCTGATTGGACCCCGGTATTTGGTGGTTATGAAGTCAAACAGGACTGCCCCTTGCGGACTAGGCGCCGGCTTGCAGGCTTACATCAAATCCAGACCACTGCTAGCTCAGCATCCACCACATCGGAGCGAATGTCCCTACTCCTGGATAGGCTTGAGGATGAGGATGCCAATGAGTACACCCTGTACCATCACATTACTGTTATGCTTGAAGAGTGTGGTGTTACTGCCGAGGAAGGCACTGTGGTGTGTTTCATTTATTAATTCGGTTTTGTCGATCGACCTGGCCGAAATTTCGGCCAGCTTCTGTCTTCCACATGTTCTCCTGTGCAGAGTGCTGTTGCCAAACGGTGGGGTGGCGTTGGGCGTTTGGTGAAATTTGTGGGTCTTCCTTCAGTAGACGCCATGGCAGCCATGGAAAAGCGTAGACTACATCCCGCACTGGGTACGTTCAAGGAAGTGGAAGGCGTCACGCCTGACCGACTTCGCGAGATCGTAGGTTACATGGATGGGACAAAAAGTACCCTACCGGGTCTCAAAAAAATTATAAAAGATGTTAAAAAGGCCCAGATGTGGTCGTGGCACATTCTTCATCCCGAGGCGGCTACCAATGGGCTTGTGAACAACACCAGAGGTATGTTTTGGTCAAACAGGGGTTTGTATTCGAATAAATCGACCGACCTGGACGAAATTTCGGCAGCTTGTGTGTCGTTCAATTAATGCACAATAGGGGCCCACCCTGTGCTACCACCTGTCTGCAGCTACACTTGGTACTATCGAGATGGCCAAAAGGCAGTGCGCTATTGCATCACACCTGAAGGTAGCCTATGGCACTTGGACCTGGACTGAAGAAAACCCCTGGCCCCCGTGGTCAGCAGTAATTAAGGCCCCTCTTTGGAAGGAACCCAAATATGAGGGGTTGCGGGGATTGTTGCAGAAGCCTGTTGCTAAGCCTGTTTGTGAAAAATCTGATACTGGTCTGGTCAGTATCCAGTGTGCTAGGGAGTCCCTCGTTGAGTCAAGCACAGGCAAACTCATTGCAGAGTCAGGCCGTGTGGAACTGATGGCAATGCGTTGTGGAGTCCCTGTTCCCAGTATCATTAGTTCACTGCCCTTTGCTGCTTGTATCATTGAGGTGCCCCGCCTCTATACAGCTGGTTTGCATAACCTGGTTGCGCAGCTGCTTTTGTCCGGTGTGCCTGTGTTCATTGCGGGTGAGTCTGCTGATGTGAAAGCCACTGTTGCTGCTTTGAAGGCCACTGTGGCTGAGGATATGTATCAGTGTGATGTTGCACTTTACAATTTGTCAAGCAAGACCCCGCTGTACACTTCTACGTCCCATCTGGTTTCCATTTGTTCTGCCACTGCCTTTGATAACAGGCTTCCCCGTTACGTGGCTTTTACTGAAGGACCCATGTCGTCTGTGATGCCTGTTGAAATATTCTCATTTCTTTTGAGCCTGGTTCCGGTCCCAGAACGGGCAGGCAACTGGTTTTTGCTGGGGACTCTGTCTGTGTATTTTGCAAGCATGATGTCTACCAGGTTTTCCAAGGACTGTAATGTTGTGTGTGCCCTTTTGGGTGAGGAGACTGTTGTGCCCGACGACTTTGTTCAGCTCATCAGAGCAGGTATCACCAACGCCGACACGTGCCCCCCCAAGTCATGGGAGGATGTGTACCACGACTTGGGGGCAGGTTTTCCTGTGGATTGTTCTGGGGTTAGGTATGTAGATGAGGATCCTGAGGAGCAAGATGGGGAGGCAGAGTCGCAACCAGAGACACAGACTCCAACGAAGAAACCCAAAACTGCACTTGCCCCCTCACCCAGTGGCACGCAGTGCGCTCAGGCCACCCCAGCTTCCTCCTCAGGCACTGTTGCCCCTACTGGCAAAGGTATGAATACTTTTGTGAATCATGTTTCACCATCCTAGGCTGGAAACACACAGTCACAGAACTCTGCCACTGCCAAGTCTGGTGCTGCAGCCCCTGCCAAGCCTCCTGCTAACACAGGTGCTAAGAAGCCCCGTGCATCTGGTCTGCGCAAGCGCTAATGCCAGTCCTGCTGCTTATATTGCCTGTCAGCATGAAGTCTGGCCGAAATTTCGGCCAGCATGCAGTCCTCAGCCTCTTCAGCCTTTTATTATTGTGTTTCCCCATAGGCACTGCAAAAGTCTGCTTTGATTCGTCAGGTGGCAAGTATTTGCTTGTAATTGAGTATATTATGTTGCACACCCTGTTCAAATGTCACTGCTCCTGTGTTCCTTGCTCATGTCTACTTTCTTAGGTACCCATTTCAGTGATCATATTCGGAGTTTCGATGGAACTGGCCGAAATTTCGGCCAGCTTAGGCCTGTCTGTCAAATAGGACCATGTGTTTGGACATTTTCGAAGAGCTGGCCGAAATTTCGGCCAGGTTGGTTAAAATAGGAAATACAAGTACATGCTTTGGGATAGTTTTTTGTGTGCTTTAATGAAAGGTATGTTTGGGGTTTCCACATCTGTGGTGTATAGGGGGGTTCTATGATCAACCTCGAACAAAGGGGAGAGAAAAATAGGCAGCCACCCCCCCCCCACAGTGGAATGCAGTGGTCTAAATGTAAAACAACACTATATTTTGGTGATTGAATGTCTTTATTTTGAAAAGCTGTGTGTTTCCAGAAATGCAAATAATGGCATATATTTGAAATACACACCTTGCTTTTGCATGTTGCCACCAGGGGGGTTTGGGTACCCAAAAAATAACACCCCTTTTCACATACTTTCCCCCTCATTACAAAATGGACTTCCGTGGGCCATAGCGCCAGGTGGGGGGTGGGCAACTTGTGACGCCTAAGCAATTAGCATGTGAAAATGCAAGTTTATATGGGGTTGGAGCGCCTAGATGTCATTGGTGCAATGGCTGGGGACCACCACTGATGAAGTACCCATGCCTTTGCGATTGAAAGTACGGGTTTCTATGGCCTTGGGGGGCCTAGATGTCATTGTTGTTATTAGTGCCCAACGACCACCATTTTTTAAGTAACCATGAGTTTGCGATTGAAAGTACGGGCTGGCCTTGCGGGGCCTAGATGTCAATGTTTGGGTGCACGAGGATAACCACATTGCATAAAAGAACGCATTTGCAACTCAAAATACCGATTCCCATGCCCTTGGGCGGCCTAGAGGTCATTGTTTGGGTGCCCGGGGACGACCACTTTTAGAATGACGATGAATTAGCAATTGACAGTTCGGGTTTTTATGGCCTTGGGCGGCCTAGATGTCATTGTTTCAGTGCCCGGAGACCACCTTTTCCAAGGAACCATCAATTAGCAGCGGAAAGTACGGGTTTCTATGGCGTTGGAGGGCCTAGATGTCATTGGTTCAGTGGGTGGGGACCACCCATTTCGAAGTACCCATGCCTTTGCGAATGAAAGTACGGGTTTCTATTGCGTTGGAGGGCCTAGATGTCATTGGTTGAGTGCCCAAGGACCACCACTTTCCAAGTACCCATGAGCTTCCAATGGAAAGTACGGGGTGGCCTTGGAGGGCCAAGAGGTCCTGGTTTGTGTGTTGAGGGATAATCACATTCCATGAAACGACGCATTTCCGATTGAAATTACTAGTTCCCATGGCCTTGGGGGGTCTACATGTCATTGTTTGAGTGCCCGGGAACCACCGTTTTCGCAGTGCCCATGCCTTTGCGATTGAAAGTATGGGTTTCTATGGCGTTGGAGGGCCTAGATGTTATTGTTTGATTGCATGGGGACCACCACTGTCCAAAGTAACCATCAACTAGCAAATGGAAGTACGGAGTTCTATGGCCTTGTAGTGCCTAGATGTCATTGTTTGAGTGTCCGGAGAGCACCAGTTTCAGGTAACCATCGATTAGCACTTGGAAATACGGCTTTCCATTGCCCTGGATGGCCGACATGTCACACTTTGAGTGCCCGGGGACGGCCACTTTCTAAATGACCATGAATTAGCAACTGAAGGTCCGGGTTTCTATGGCCTTGGACGGCTTAGGGGTCATCATTTGAGTGCCCAAGCCACACCAATTTCCAAAGTAACCATGAACTCGCAATTGAAAGCAGGGGTTTCTATGGCCATCGAGGGCCTAGATGTCATTGCTTGAGTGCCCGGGGACCACCAGCACTTTCCATGAAACGATGAATTCGCGATTGAAAATGGGGTTTCTATGGCCTTGGAGGGCTTGGGTGTCATTGTTTGAGTGCCCGGGAAATAGCAATGTCCAAGTAGCCATGCCTTTGCGCGGTTTCTATGAAATTGGAGAGCCTAGATGTCATGGTTTGAGTGCATGGGCACTATCACTTTCTTTGAAACGATGAATTTGCCATTGGAAGTCAAGGTTTTTATGGCCTTGCACGGCTTTGATGTTATTATCTGAGTGCCCAGGGACCACCAATTAGCATGTGAAAATACAAGTTTATATGGCGTTGGAGCGCCTAGATGTCATTGGTGCAATGGCTGGGGACCACCACTGATGAAGTACCCATGCCTTTGCGATTCAAAGTACGGGTTTCTATGGCCTTGGAGGGCCTAGATGTCATTGTTGTTTTGAGTGCCCAACGACCACCATTTTCCAAGCAACCATGAGTTTGCGATTGAAAGTACGGGCTGGCCTTGCAGGGCCTAGATGTCAATGTTTGGGTGTCCGAGGATAACCACATTGCATAAAAAAACGCATTTGCAACTCAAAATACCCATTCCTATGCCCTTGGGCGGCCTAGATGTCATTGTTTTGGTGCCCGGGGACGACCACTTTTAGAATGACGATGAATTAGCAATTACACACTATGAATTTGTGCGGATATGCGTCATACGACTGATATAATGTGTTCATGTGAGTATCGTTGCGCGAATGAAGAAGTAATGCGACGGTCAATTGCAAAACCAACCAAGGGCATGCAATGCCGTTCAATGTCGGCAATGCATTCTTGTTACAAATGGTATGCATCTTGCATTGTGATACAACCATGTGATAATTGGTCAACATGTGCAAAGGATGCCTTGTGGTGGCCCGTCACGTGTTCAATTACCCTAGCTTCCTCATCTCGTTGCCACATGCAACTACAAAAAGCACAATGCTTTTGAGTAAGAACAATTCCATTACATTTCAGTTCACCCAAACGGTTTCGGAAAACCCATGGTATTATGGGAAATCGCAACACTTGTGCAGACAAAGCGTCAATGAATCTTTCCACTTGAGCCAGTGGTGATGGTGATAGCGTTGAAGGAAGAGTTGCTAGCATAGTGGTGAACCCAAAGTCGGATCCAATTGTACACCGTTGACATGAAAAAGAAATATGTTGCCATCAATGGAGCGTCCGCACTCGTGAGGTAGCGCGGCCTTTCCTTCATGAAGGTCAGGGCCATTCTTGTGACGCACTATGACTCTTATTGTCTCAGGTTGGATGCTGTGAACTGGAAGGAGTGTGGATCACTGTTCAACATCAACCATGTTTATACTCACGCAAGTTAGGTGGCTGCGCTCAATCATATAAGCCCTCCACTGTACGACCACAACACGACACACGCGCCCCTGTTGTACAACTAATTGTGTGTCATCGTGAGTGTGACTTTCGACAACCACTTGAACGAGGCGAGCCAAATCTTGACCCCATCCGGGTCAATGATTCCTTCCACCATTTTGGGAAAATGTTTGGAGGATTTCCTCCCATGACAGAGAAAAAAAGGGGACATTTCCCCTTGCACCCAGGCGTGTGTTTGACAAATGACCTAAACTTGAGCCACTTACACGGTCATGAAACCTTTGTAATGTCGTGCTCAACATTGCAGTGTCACCTGTACGGGCAAAAAACAATTTAATGTACGTAACTTGGTGCTCATAGATGTACTCATTAATGTACCCTATCCACATTTTAGTTGCCAAAGCAAATGGAGGCATTTCTGGATGTGCTCGCGATAGATCATCGGAGCAAGATGCACATAATGGCATTTCACGTTGTGGACACAAAGGGCACTTCATGTCGTGTTTGCCACACGGATTACAAGGACACACAATACAACAACGATCTTCGGGACAACATAGCACTTGAATAACGGCGTGTGTGAAAGGAATATTGAGGCACCATTTGGTTTGTACTTGTTGTCCCATGCTAGTGTCTTTGGTTCGGTATTTGGTGAGACCAAGTAATCTTTGCGTTTCTTCTTTGCACATCCCAAAAAAAGATCCTCCATTGTTGGAGTCAAATGTGGAGTGCCATTGAACTGGTGGCCATCCAGGACATTCAAGGTCCAGACTATGAATTTGTGCAGATATGCCTCATACGACTGACATAATGTGTTCATCTGAGTATCGTTAATGCGACGGTCAATTGCAAAACCAACGAAGGGCATGCAATGCCGTTCAATGTCGGCAATGGCTTCTTGTTACAAATGGTATGCATCTTGCATTGTGATACAACCATGTGATAATTGGTCAACATGTGCAAAGGATGCTTTGTGGTGGCCCGTCACGTGTTCAATTACCCTAGCTTCCTCATCTCGTTGCCACATGCAACTACAAAAAGCACAATGCTTTTGAGTAAGAACAATTCCATTACAATTCAGTTCACCCAAACGGTTTCGGAAAACCCATGGTATTATGGGAAATCGCAACACTTGTGCAGACAAAGCGTCAATGAATCTTTCCACTTGAGCCAGTGGTGATGGTGATAGCGTTGAAGGAAGAGTTGCTAGCATAGTGGTGAACCCAAAGTCCGATCCAAGTGGACACCGTTGGCATGAAAAAGAAATATGTTGCGATCAATGGAGCGTCCGCACTCGTGAGGTAGCGCGGCCTTTCCTTCATGAAGGTCAGGGCCACTCTTGCGGCGCACTATGACTCTTATTATCTCAGGTTGGATGCTATGAACTGGAAGGAGTGTGGATCACTCTTCAACATCAACCATGTTTATACTCACGCAAGTTAGGTGGCTGCACTCAATCATATAAGCCCTCCACTGTACGACCACAACACGACACACGCGCCCCTCTGTACAATTAGTTGTGTTTCATCGTGAGTGTGACTTTCGACAACCACTTGAACGAGGCGAGCCAAGTCTTGACCCCATCCGGGTTAATGATTCCTTCCACCATTTTGGGAAAATGTTTGGAGGATTTCCTCCCATGGTAGAGAAAAAAAGGGGGACATTTCCCCTTGCACCCAGGCGTGTGTTTGACAAATGACCTAAACTTGAGCCACTTACACGGTCATGAAACCTTTGTAATGTGGTGCTCAACATTGCAGTGTCATCTGGACGGGCAAAAAACAATTCAATGTACGTAACTTGGTGCTCATAGATGTACTCATCAATGTACCCTATTCACATTTTAGTTGCCATAGCAAATGGAGGCATTTCTGGATGTGCTCGCGATAGATCATCGGAGCAAGATGCGCATAATGGCATTTCACGTTGTGGACACAAAGGGCACTTCATGTCGTGTATGCCACACGGATTACGAGGACACACAATACAACAACGATCTTCGGGACAACATAGCACTTGAATAACGGCGTTTGTGCAAGGAATATTGAGGCACCATTTGGTTTGTACTTGTTGTCCCATGCTAGTGTCTTTGGTTCGGTATTTGGTGAGACCAAGTAATCTTTGCGTTTCTTCTTTGCACATCCCAAAAAAAGATCCTCCATTGTTGGAGTCAAATGTGGAGTGCCATTGAATTGGTGGCCTTCCAGGACATTCAAAATTCCCACTATGAATTTGTGTAGATATGCCTCATACGACTGACATAATGCGTTCATCTGAGTATCGTGAATGCGACGGTCAATGGCAAAACCAACCAAGGGCATGCAATGCCGTGCAATGTCGGCAATGGCTTCTTGTTACAAATGGTATGCATCTTGCATTGTGATACAACCATGTGATAATTGGTCAACATGTGCAAAGGACGCTTTGTGGTGGCCCGTCACGTGTTCAATTACCCTAGCTTCCTCATCTCGTTGCCACATGCAACTACAAAAAGCACAATGCTTTTGTGTAAGAACAATTCCATTACATTTCAGTTCACCCAAACGGTTTTGGGAAACTCATGGTATTATGGGAAATCGCAACACTTGTGTAGACAAAGCGTCAATGAATCTTCCCACTTGAGCCAGTGGTGATGGTGATAGCGTTGAAGGAAGAGTTGCTAGCATAGTGGTGAACCCAAAGTCGGATCCAATTGTACACCGTTGACATGAAAAAGAAATATGTTGCCATCAATGGAGCGTCCGCACTCGTGAGGTAGCGCGGCCTTTCCTTCATGAAGGTCATGGCCATTCTTGTGACGCACTATGACTCTTGTTATCTCATGTCGGATGCTATGAACTGGAAGCAGTGTGGATACATCAACCATGTTTATACTCACGCAAGCTAGGTGGCTGCGCTCAATCATATAAGCCCTCCAATGTACGACCACAACACGACACACGCGCCCCTGTTGTACAACTAGTTGTGTGTCATCGTGAGTGTGACTTTCGACAACCACTTGAATGAGGCGAGCCAAATCTTGACCCCATCCGGGTCAATGATTCCTTCCACCATTTTGGGAAAATGTTTGGAGGATTTCCTCCCATGGTAGAGAAAAAAAGGGGACATTTCCCCTTGCACCCAGGCGTGTGTTTGACAAATGACCTAAACTTGAGCCACTTACACGGTCATGAAACCTTTGTAATGTCGTGCTCAACATTGCAGTGTCATCTGGACTGGCAAAAAACAATTCAATGTACGTAGCTTGGTGCTCATAGATGTACTCATTAATGTACCCTATCCACATTTTAGTTGCCAAAGAAAATGGAGGCATTTTTGGATGTGCCCGCGACAGTTCATCGGAGCAAGATGCACATAATGGCATTTCACGTTGTGGACACAAAGGGCACTTCATGTCGTGTATGCCACACATATTACGAGGACACACAATACAACGACCATCTTCGGGACAACATAGCACTTGAATAACGGCGTCTGTGAAAGGAACATTGAGGCACCATTTGGTTTGTACTTGTTGTCCCATGCTAGTGTCTTTGGTTCGGTATTTGGTGAGACCAAGTAATCTTTTTGCTTCTTCTTTGCACATCCCAACAAAAGATCCTCCATTGTTGGAGTCAAATGTGGAGTGCCATTGAATTGGTGGCCTTCCGGGACATTCAAAATCCACACTATGAATTTGTGCAGATATGCCTCATACGACTGACATAATGTGTTCATCTGAGTATCGTTAATGCGACGGTCAATTGCAAAACCAACCAAGGGCATGCAATGCCGTTCAATGTCGGCAATGGCTTCTTGTTACAAATGGTATGCATCTTGCATTGTGATACAACCATGTGATAATTGGTCAACATGTGCAAAGGATGCTTTGTGGTGGCCCGTCACGTGTTCAATTACCCTAGCTTCCTCATCTCGTTGCCACATGCAACTACAAAAAGCACAATGCTTTTGTGTAAGAACAATTCCATTACATTTCAGTTCACCCAAACGGTTTTGGGAAACTCATGGTATTATGGGAAATCGCAACACTTGTGTAGACAAAGCGTCAATGAATCTTTCCACTTGAGCCAGTGGTGATGGTGATAGCGTTGAAGGAAGAGTTGCTAGCATAGTGGTGAACCCAAAGTCGGATCCAATTGTACACCGTTGACATGAAAAAGAAATATGTTGCCATCAATGGAGCGTCCGCACTCGTGAGGTAGCGCGGCCTTTCCTTCATGAAGGTCAGGGCCATTCTTGTGACGCACTATGACTCTTGTTATCTCATGTTGGATGCTATGAACTGGAAGCAGTGTGGATACATCAACCATGTTTATACTCACGCAAGCTAGGTGGCTGCGCTCAATCATATAAGCCCTCCAATGTACGACCACAACACGACACACGCGCCCCTGTTGTACAACTAGTTGTGTGTCATCGTGACTGTGACTTTCGACAACCACTTGAATGAGGCGAGCCAAATCTTGACCCCATCCGGGTCAATGATTCCTTCCACCATTTTGGGAAAATGTTTGGAGGATTTCCTCCCATGGTAGAGAAAAAAAGGGGACATTTCCCCTTGCACCCAGGCGTGTGTTTGACAAATGACCTAAACTTGAGCCACTTACACGGTCATGAAACCTTTGTAATGTCGTGCTCAACATTGCAGTGTCATCTGGACTGGCAAAAAACAATTCAATGTACGTAGCTTGGTGCTCATAGATGTACTCATTAATGTACCCTATCCACATTTTAGTTGCCAAAGCAAATGGAGGCATTTTTGGATGTGCTCGCGACAGTTCATCAGAGCAAGATGCACATAATGGCATTTCACGTTCTGGACACAAAGGGCACTTCATGTCGTGTATGCCACACATATTAGAAGGACACACAATACAACGACCATCTTCGGGACAACATAGCACTTGAATAACGGCGTCTGTGAAAGGAACATTGAGGCACCATTTGGTTTGTACTTGTTGTCCCATGCTAGTGTCTTTGGTTCGGTATTTGGTGAGACCAAGTAATCTTTTTGCTTCTTCTTTGCACATCCCAAAAAAAGATCCTCCATTGTTGGAGTCAAATGTGGAGTGCCATTGAATTGGTGGCCTTCCGGGACATTCAAAATCCACACTATGAATTTGTGCAAATATGCCTCATACGACTGACATAATGTGTTCATCTGAGTATCGTTAATGCGACGGTCAATTGCAAAACCAACCAAGGGCATGCAATGCCGTTCAATGTCGGCAATGGATTCTTGTTACAAATGGTATGCATCTTGCATTGTGATACAACCATGTGATAATTGGTCAACATGTGCAAAGGATGCTTTGTGGTGGCCCGTCACGTGTTCAATTACCCTAGCTTCCTCATCTCGTTGCCACATGCAACTACAAAAAGCACAATGCTTTTGTGTAAGAACAATTCCATTACATTTCAGTTCACCCAAACGGTTTTGGGAAACTCATGGTATTATGGGAAATCGCAACACTTGTGTAGACAAAGCGTCAATGAATCTTTCCACTTGAGCCAGTGGTGATGGTGATAGCGTTGAAGGAAGAGTTGCTAGCATAGTGGTGAACCCAAAGTCGGATCCAATTGTACACCGTTGACATGAAAAAGAAATATGTTGCCATCAATGGAGCGTCCGCACTCGTGAGGTAGCGCGGCCTTTCCTTCATGAAGGTCAGGGCCATTCTTGTGACGCACTATGACTCTTATTATCTCAGGTTGGATGCTATGAACTGGAAGGAGTGTGGATCACTCTTCAACATCAACCATGTTTATACTCACGCAAGCTAGGTGGTTGCGCTCCATCATATAAGCCCTCCAATGTACGACCACAACACGACACACGTGCCCTTGTTCCACAACTAATTGTGTTTCATCGTGAGTGTGACTTTCGACAACCACTTGAACAAGGCGAGCCAAATTTTGACCCCATCTGGGTTAATGATTCCTTCCACCATTTTGGGAAAATGTTTGGAGGATTTCCTCCCATGGTAGAGAAAAAAAGGGGGACATTTCCCCTTGCACCCAGGCGTGTGTTTGACAAATGACCTAAACTTGAGCCACTTACACGGTCATGAAACCTTTGTAATGTCGTGCTCAACATTGCAGTGTCACCTGTACGGGCAAAAAACAATTCAATGTACGTAGCTTGGTGCTCATAGATGTACTCATTAATGTACCCTATCCACATTTTAGTTGCCAAAGCAAATGGAGGCATTTCTGGATGTGCTCACGACAGATCATCGGAGCAAGATGCACATAATGGCATTTCACGTTGTGGACACAAAGGGCACTTCATGTCGTGTATGCCACACGGATTACGAGGACACACAATACAGCAACGATCTTCGGGACAACATAGCACTTGAATAAGGGCGTCTGTGAAAGGAACATTGAGGCACCATTTGGTTTGTACTTGTTGTCCCATGCTAGTGTCTTTGGTTCGCTATTTGGTGAGACCAAGTAATCTTTGCGTTTCTTCTTTGCACATCCCAAACAAAAATCCTCCATTGTTGGAGTCAAATGTGGAGTGCCATTGAATTGGTGGCCTTCCAGGACATTCAAAATCCAGACTATGAATTTGTGCAGATATGCCTCATACGACTGACATAATGTGTTCATCTGAGTATCGTTAATGCGACGGTCAATGGCAAAACCAACCAAGGGCATGCAATGCCGTTCAATGTCGGCAATGGATTCTTGTTACAAATGGTATGCATCTTGCATTGTGATACAACCATGTGATAATTGGTCAACATGTGCAAAGGATGCTTTGTGGTGGCCCGTCACGTGTTCAATTACCCTAGCTTCCTCATCTCGTTGCCACATGCAACTACAAAAAGCACAATGCTTGTGTGTAAGAACAATTCCATTACAATTCAGTTCACCCAAACGGTTTTGGAAAACCCATGGTATTATGGGAAATCGCAACACTTGTGCAGACAAAGCGTCAATGAATCTTTCCACTTGAGCCAGTGGTGATGGTGATAGCGTTGAAGGAAGAGTTGCTAGCATAGTGGCGAACCCAAAGTCCGATCCATTTGTACGCCGTTGACATGAAAAAGAAATATGTTGCCGTCAATGGAGCGTCCGCACTCGTGAGGTAGCACGGCCTTTCCTTCATGAAGGTCAGGGCCACTCTTGCGACGCACTATGACTCTTGTTATCTCAGGTTGGATGCTATCAACTGGAAGGAGTGTGGATCACTGTTCAACATCAACCATGTTTATATTCACGCAAGCTAGGTGGTTGCGCTCAATCCTATAGGCTCTGCAATGTACTTAGGCGTCACAAGTTGCCCGCCTTCTAGGACCCCAGATACGCACGATTTGAGAATGTTCTACATTTCTAGTTTGAGTATGCTATTTGACATATGTGAGCAATGTTGGTACCAGCGTTGTGTGACATCCATTGAAATATGTGGTGATGTGTTAGCCTTAGGTATCCGCTTCATCTAGTGTATCATGTTTGAGGTTGTTTTGAAGCTGGCCGAAATTGAGGCCAGCTTTTGGGCTCCATTGGAAACATCCATGTGTATGTACACCTTTTAACGCTTTTGGCCCAAATTTCGGCTAGCTTTTTGGTTTAATGTTGAATGACTATACTCATTTTCATTTTTTTAAGGGCTGGCCGAACTTTCTCCCAATTCTCTGCTCTAATCACCATTCATACACTTATACTGGGCTTTTTTTTTGTTGGTGTGGTCGAAATTTCGCTAGCATTTCCTCTTTTTGCGCATATCAGCAATTGTTTTCCCATCCAACACATTCTTCTTGGTTCCAGGGGTTCCACAAAACCGACCTATACACCACAAGTGAAAGAGCAACAAAGATACGGTTCATTGAACAGCAAACAAAACTACCCTCAAAGGATATACGTGTATTTCCTATTTTTATTAACGTGGCCGAAATTTCGGCCAGCTTTTCCAAGAACATCAAAACACATGGTCTTATTCACGAGACAGGCCCAAGCTGGCCGAAATTTCGGCCAGGTCCTTCAAAACTTGAAATAACGTCACAGAAATGGATACCTTTGAGGTTTTTTGCAAGCTGGCCGAAATTGAGGCCAGCTTTTCCATTGGTTCCATTGGAAACATGCATGTGTATATACACCTTTTAACGCTTCTGGCCGAAATTTCGGCCAGCTTTTTGGTTTAGTGTTGAATGACTATACTCATTTTCATTTTTTTAAGGCTGGCCGAAATTTGTCCCAGCTCTCTGGTCTAATCACCATTCATACACTCGTATCCCGCTTTTTTGCCGGTGTGGCCGAAATTTCGGCCAGTGTGTCCCATTTTCTGCGCATATTAGCAATTGTTTTCCCATCCAAAACATCTAGCCGAAATTTCTGCCAACTTGCAATTCTTGTTGTGTATAAATATTACACCGTACACTTCTATAAAGCTGCTTTCTTCTCACAGCGTTAATGTCTTCTGGTATTACTATAACTGTCATGCTCGTATGGGGTGTGCCACGCATTGCCACTGTTTTGTGTGTACATTCTCTGTTTTGCATTTTGCTGGCCGAAATTTTGGCCAAAGTTGCCTTATGTGTACCCCTGATTCCAAGTGACACACATTTCTGGCCGAAATTTTGGCCAGCTTCTCGGCAACCCAATTTTGGACAGTGGTTTCACATCTAGTGCATGGTTGGCCGAAATTTGGGCTATGGTATTCCATCATTCGTGTCAAGACGTCGATTTTGGGCCATTTTGTGTTGAATTGCGCTTGTTATTGCCACTTTTGTTATTTCTCTTTCCATGAAATCCCCTACTGTAGCATCCTTTTTTATGACCGAGCCTGCAATGGATTCACAGGAGGTGCTTATTTCCCCTCCCGCTGAAGCTGCGTCCGAAAATGGGCAATCCCAAACTGCCCATCAACCGGACGGGGATAAGGCAAGCACACAGGGACCTCAAGGGAAGCCTAAGGCACCACCAATGAAAAATTCATCAACCACCATCACGTTATCGGACCGGGTCACGTCAACAACCAAAATAAAAGTTTTGTTTGACCGAATTGTAATAGACCACGACCGAAGCATTGGCCACGTCCGTAAATTATCCGAGGATCCCGTGCAGCGGCACTATGACGATCTCAAGGCCGCACCACCTGTGGATTACATCCAAGATCTTCTTTTTTATAAAGTGATTCGTATGTCTCCCGTTGCCTACTGCCATTCCCAACGGGTTATATTGTTTGCTGGTACGAAGGTTGGCCGAAATTTTGGCCGGCATCTGCGTCCCTAAGTGTTTTTGGTGTACTGCTATTGTTTTTTCCCATAGCCTGTGTGGCTTTGTCAGTTGGCAAGTATTTGCTTGTCATTGAGTGTGGTACATTGTACACCATCTTCAAATGTCAGTGCACATGTGCTCTTTGCGCATGTCTACCGTCATAGGTATCCATTTCGGTGACGTTACTTCAACTTTTGAAGGACCTGGCCGAAATTTCGGCCAGCTTGGGCCTGTCCGGTGAATAAGACCATGTGTTTTGATGTTCTTGGAAAAGCTGGCCGAAATTTCGGCCAGGTTAATAAAAATAGGAAATACACGTATATCCTTTGGGGGTAGTTTTGTTTGCTGTTCAATGAACCGTATCTTTGCTGCTCTTTTACTTGTGGTGCATAGGTGGCTTTTGTGGAAATATTGGAACCAAGAAGAATGTGTTGGATGGGAAAACAATTGCTGGTATGCGCAGAAACAGGAAATGCTGGCCGAAATTTCGGCCACACCAACAAAAAAAGCCGATTATGAGTGTATGAATGGTGATTAGAGCAGAGAGCTGGGAGAAATATCGGCCAGCCCTTAAAAAAATGAAAATGAGTATAGTCATTCAACACTAAACCAAAAAGCTGGCCGAAATTTCGGCCAGAAGCGTTAAAAGGTGTATATACACATGCATGTTTCCAATGGAACCAATGGAAAAGCTGGCCTCAATTTCGGCCAGCTTGCAAAAAACCTCAAAGGTATCCATTTCTGTGACGTTATTTCAAGTTTTGAAGGACCTGGCCGAAATTTCGGCCAGCTTGGGCCTGTCTCGTGAATAACACCATATGTTTTGATGTTTTTGGACCCGACTGGCAATAAAGGTGAATATGAACGTATGAAAGGTGATTAGACCAGAGAGCTGGGAGAAATTTCGGCCAGCCCATAAAAAAATGAAAATGAGTATAGTCAATCAACGTTAAACCAAAAAGCTGGCCGAAATTTCGGCCGGAAGCGTTAAAAGGTGTATATACACATGCATGTTTCCAATGGAACCAATGGAAAAGTTGGTCTCAATTTCGGCCAACTTCCAAAAAACCTCAAAGGTATCCATTTCTGTGGCGTTATTTCAAGTTTTGAAGGACCTGGCCGAAATTTCGGCGGGCTTGGGCCTGTCTGGTGAATACTACCATGTGTTTTGATTGTTTTGGCAGAAACTGGCGGAAATTTCGGCCAGGTTCATAAAAAAAGGAAATACACGTATATCCTTTGGGGGTAGTGTTGTTTGTTTTTCAATGACCCATATTTTTGCTGTTCTTTTACTTGTGCTATATACGTGGGTTTTGTGGTAACCCTGGAACCAAGGGGTAAAACTAATAATAGATAGACCCCCCCCCCCTACTAAAGGAATGCAATGGTCTAAATGTAAAATACCACCATATTTTTGTGATTTGGTATCTTTATTTCGAAAAGTTGTGTGCAGCTAGAAATAGAAATAATGGTATATTTCACATACATACCTTCATTTTGCCTATTGCCACCGGGGGGGGATAGATATCTTCAAAATAACACCCCTTTTCACATACTTTTCTCCTCACTACAACATGGACTTCCGTGGGCCATAGCGCCAGGTGGGGGGCGGGCAACTTGTGACGCCTAAGATGTACGACCACAACACGACACACGCGCCCCTGCTGTACAACTGATTGTGTGTCATCGTGACTGTGACTTTCGACAACCACTTGAACGAGGCGAGCCAAATCTTGACCCTATCCGGGTTAATGATTCCTTCCACCATTTTGGGAAAATGTTTGGAGGATTTCCTCCCATGGTAGAGAAAAAAAGGGGACATTTCCCCTTGCACCCAGGCGTGTGTTTGACAAATGACCTAAACTTGAGCCACTTACACGGTCATGAAACTTTTGTAATGTCGTGCTCAACATTGCAGTGTCATCTCGACTGGCAAAAAACAATTCAATGTACGTAGCTTGGTGCTCATAGATGTACTCATCAATGTACCCTATCCACATTTTAGTTGCCAAAGCAAATGGAGGCATTTCTGGATGTGCTCGTGATAGTTCATCGGAGCAAGATGCACATAATGGCATTTCACGTTGTGGACACAAAGGGCACTTCATGTCGTGTATGCCACACGGATTACGAGGACACACAATACAACGACCGTGTTCGGGACAACATAGCACTTGAATAAGGGCGTCTGTGAAAGGAACATTGAGGCACCATTTGGTTTGTACTTGTTGTCCCATGCTAGTGTCTTTGGTTCGGTATTTGGTGAGACCAAGTAATCTTTGCGTTTCTTCTTTGTACATCCTAAAAAAAGATCCTCCATTGTTGGAGTCAAATGTGGAGTGCCATTGAATTGGTGGCCATCCAGGACATTCAAAATCCACACTATGAATTTGTGCAAATATGCCTCATACGACTGACATAATGTGTTCATCTGAGTATCGTTAATGCGACGGTCAGGTGCAAAACCCACAAAGGGCATGCAATGCCGTTCAATGTCGGCAATGGATTCTTGTTACAAATGGTATGCATCTTGCATTGTGATACAACCATGTGATAATTGGTCAACATGTGCAAAGGATGCTTTGTGGTGGCCCGTCACGTGTTCAATTACCCTAGCTTCCTCATCTCGTTGCCACATGCAACTACAAAAAGCACAATGCCTTTGTGTAAGAACAATTCCATTACATTTGAGTTCACCCAAACGGTTTTTGGAAAACCCATGGTATTATGGGAAATCGCAACACTTGTGTAGACAAAGCGTCAATGAATCTTTCCACTTGAGCCAGTGGTGATGGTGATAGCGTTGAAGGAAGAGTTGCTAGCATAGTGGTGAACCCAAAGTCGGATCCAATTGTACACCGTTGACATGAAAAAGAAATATGTTGCCATCAATGGAGCGTCCGCACTCGTGAGGTAGCGCGGCCTTTCCTTCATGAAGGTCAGGGCCATTCTTGTGACGCACTATGACTCTTATTGTCTCAGGTTGGATGCTGTGAACTGGAAGGAGGGTGGATCACTGTTCAACATCAACCATGTTTATACTCACGCAAGCTAGGTGGCTGCGCTCAATCATATAAGCCCTCCAATGTACGACCACAACACGACACACGCGCCCCTGTTGTACAACTAGTTGTGTTTCATCATGAGTGTGACTTTCGACAACCACTTGAACGAGGCGAGCCAAATCTTGACCCCATCTGGGTTAATGATTCCTTCCACCATTTTGGGAAAATGTTTTCGAGGATTTCCTCCCATGGTAGTGAAAAAAAGGGGGACAGATCCCCTTGCATCCAGGCGTGTGTCTGACAAATGACCTAAACTTGAGCCACTTACACGGTCATGAAACCTTTGTAATGTCATCCTCAACATTGCAATGTCATCTGGACTGGCAAAAAACAATTCAATGTACGTAGCTTGGTGCTCATAGATGTACTCATTAATGTACCCTATCCACATTTTAGTTGCCAAAGCAAATGGAGGCATTTCTGGATGTGCTCGCGATAGATCATCGGAGCAAGATGCACATAATGGCATTTCACGTTGTGGACACAAAGGGCACTTCATGTCGTGTATGCCACACGGATTACGAGGACACACAATACAACGACCATCTTCGGGACAACATAGCACTTGAATAAGGGCGTCTGTGAAAGGAACATTGAGGCACCATTTGGTTTGTACTTGTTGTCCCATGCTAGTGTCTTTGGTTCGGTATTTGGTGAGACCAAGTAATCTTTGCGTTTCTTCTTTGCACATCCCAAAAAAAGATCCTCCATTGTTGGAGTCAAATGTGGAGTGCCATTGAATTGGTGGCCTTCTAGGACATTCAAAATCCACAGTATGAATTTGTGCAAATATGCCTCATACGACTGACATAATGTGTTCATTTGAGTATCGTTAATGCGACGGTCAATTGCAAAACCAACGAAGGGCATGCAATGCCGTTCAATGTCGGCAATGGATTCTTGTTACAAATGGTATGCATCTTGCATTGTGATACAACCATGTGATAATTGGTCAACATGTGCAAAGGATGCTTTGTGGTGGCCCGTCACGTGTTCAATTACCCTAGCTTCCTCATCTCGTTGCCACATGCAACTACAAAAAGCACAATGCCTTTGTGTAAGAACAATTCCATTACAATTCAGTTCACCCAAACGGTTTTGGAAAACCCATGGTATTATGGGAAATCGCAACACTTGTGCAGACAAAGCGTCAATGAATCTTTCCACTTGAGCCAGTGGTGATGGTGATAGCGTTGAAGGAAGAGTTGCTAGCATAGTGGTGAACCCAAAGTCGGATCCAATTGTACACCGTTGACATGAAAAAGAAATATGTTGCCATCAATGGAGCGTCCGCACTCGTGAGGTAGCGCGGCCTTTCCTTCATGAAGGTCAGGGCCATTCTTGTGACGCACTATGACTCTTATTATCTCAGGTTCGATGCTATGAACTGGAAGGAGTGTGGATCACTGTTCAACATCAACCATGTTTATATTCACGCAAGCTAGGTGGTTGCGCTCAATCCTATAGGCTCTGCAATGTACGACCACAACACGACACACGCGCCCCTGTTGTACAACTAATTGTGTGTCATCGTGAGTGTGACTTTCGACAACCACTTGAACGAGGCGAGCCAAATCTTGACCTCGTGTGGGTTAATGATTCCTTCCACCATTTTGGGAAAATGTTTGGAGGATTTCCTCCCATGGTAGTGAAAAAAGGGGACATTTCCCCTTGCATCCAGGCGTGTGTTTGACAAATGACCTAAACTTGAGCCACTTACACGGTCATGAAACCTTTGTAATGTCATCCTCAACATTGCAGTGTCATCTGGACCGGCAAAAAACAATTCAATGTACGTAACTTGGTGCTCATAGATGTACTCATTAATGTACCCTATCCACATTTTAGTTGCCAAAGCAAATGGAGGCATTTCTGGATGTGCTCGCGATAGATCATCGGAGCAAGATGCACATAATGGCATTTCACGCTTTGGACACAAAGGGCACTTCATGTCGTGTTTGCCACACGGATTACGAGGACACGCAATACAACGACGATCTTCGGGACAACATAGCACTTGAATAACGGCGTCTGTGAAAGGAACATTGAGGCACCATTTGGTTTGTACTTGTTGTCCCATGCTAGTGTCTTTGGTTCGCTATTTGGTGAGACCAAGTAATCTTTGCGTTTCTTCTTTGCACATCCCAAAAAAAGATCCTCCACGGTTGGAGTCAAATGTGGAGTGGCATTAAATTGCTGGCCATCGAGGACATTCAAAATCCACACCATCAATTTGTGCAAATATGCGTCATACGACTGACATAATGTGTTCATCTGAGTATCGTTGCGCGAATGAAGCAGTAATGCGATGGTCAATTGCAAAACCAATGAAGGGCATGCAATGCCGTTCAATGTCGGCAATGGCTTCTTTTGACAAATGGTATGCATCTTGCATTGTGATACAACCATGTGATAATTGGTCTTTGCGATTGAAAGAACGGAGTTCTATGGTATTTTAGGGCCTAGATGTCATTGTTTGAGTGTCCGCAGAGCACCAATTTGAGGTAACCATCGATTAGCACTTGGAAATACGGCTTTCCATGGCCCTGGAGGGCCGATATGTCACTCTTTGAGTGCTCGGGGACGGCCACTTTCTAAATGACCATGAATTAGCAACTGAAGGTCCGGGTTTCTATGGCCTTGGACGGCCTAGGGGTCATTATTTGAGTGCCCAAGCCACACTAGTTTCCAAAGTAACCATGAACTCGCAATTGAAAGCAGGGGTTTCTATGGCCTTCAAGGGCCTAGATGTCATTGCTTGAATGCCTGCGGACCACCAGCACTGTCCATGAAACGATGAATTCGCGATTGAAAGTGGGGGTTTCTATGGCCTTGGAGGGCCTAGGTGTCATTGTTTGAGTGCCCGGGAAATAGCAATGTCCAAGTAGCCATGTCTTTGCGCGGTTTCTATGAAATTGGAGAGCCTAGATGTCATGGGCATGGGCATGGGCACTATCACTTTCTTTGAAACGATGAATTTGCCATTGGAAGTCCAGGTTTCTATGGCCTTGCACGGCTTTAATGTTATTGTCTGAGTGCGCGGGGACCACCAATCTTAGGCGGCCCTTTACGCACGTAGACTTCGTTGCTAAAAGGCACGACTCACGGCGATTTCAACATCCGTTTTTTGCCCCCCAAAAAAGCATATCATTTTTTCGGCCAACCCCACGTGGATTTTCATCGTGGGATACAACAACCTTGCCTTTTGTTGCTTCCAGAGGTGTACGTATACACCCCCTATTCCGGGCTGAAAATTGTATCATTTAAAATTTTTGGGCACTGCAGTGCCCAAAAATTTGAAATGGCTTTTTTCAGTGGGTTCTCCAGTACACCTCTGTAGTCATCTCCACAGGTGATGTCATACTGCAGCAGCATGCATCAAAACTTGGCATACCCGTTATCCATGGCTCATCGCACCGCGGTGCTATACTCGGAAGGCCACGTACAATGTACCTTGCCCAATCACTTTCATTCCTGTCCAAATGTGCACTTGAAAATGGACTCCCAGTACTTTTGGGCACTTCAGTGTCCAAAAAATTTAAAACTCCGTATTTCACTCCTATTGGTTCCCATTGCGTAACACCTGGCAAAGGACGTATGAATCATCGGACTTTGGTACTCATCCTGTGCTCATTGGAAATATATCGCCGGTTGTCTGACTGCCACCTTGGAGTGTACCCAGGCTTTGGAACGTTCCACGTCCATTGGGAGATACATTGTTTGGATCTTCGCTAGCTGCTTTTGGTCTATGCCGCATCAGGTTTGTTTTGTGATAGTGTCTCCGTTTTCTTTGTCTCCTTACCTTTGCTGCCTGCGAACAGGACTTTTGTCCATGGATGCGGCTCCCTTCCGGCAGTTCCTTAGTTCGAAGGTATATGCTTCAAAGGAGGATCTATCTGAGGCTGTGGGTGTGGATAAGAGTGCCGATGCGTTTTGTACGTGGGTGTTAGATCTCCGGTTGGAGTGGAGAAGTAGGCGGTCTGTTGGTGAATACATCCAACAAAGGGACAGGCGTACCCTTAATTGTCTGCCTGACCAATGGTTCTGTGTTGCTGACCAAGAGATTTTTAATATATGGCCCGTTCTACACAAGAGGTGTCGTCCACGTGCCAAGAGGGCTGTAGGTGTTCAACCCAAGAGTCGTGTGCAACGTAGGTGTTTGGCTCACATGGGTCAATGTTCTTACCATGTACCCTCCTTTGCAGTTCAAGGAGCAACTGCGTGCACCAGTCTTTGGCAGACCTTGGAAGGTAAACCGGCTGTTCTATGGTTTGATAATTTTTATAGACGTAACTTCCGGCTTGTGCCTGGTAATGAGAACCGGTCCCTTAATTGTACAGCTGGTGCTGTCATACTCTTGAAACGACCTGTCGACATTATGCCCTCTTTTCCTAGCCTCTCGGTCTTGCGGCAGAGGATTGGGTACACTGCAGACTTGTGGGTGCAGACCCATAAAAACTTCATTGATGGCTTGCAAGGGTTGATGGACGACCCCATCCGCCTTCAACATGTTCGTTGTCCCTTGGACATACGACGGGATATTGTTACCAGCCCAGCTTGGAGCCCCTTTTTTCTCACATACCTAACTGTGTCCGCTACCCCCGACCTTCTCGACGTATGTTTATGGGGCGGCTGGGTCTGGCGCGATCGCTGTTGACCCCCCCCGAACCCACGACGTAAGGCTGTTTCGATCCCAGTGGTACCAGTGGTCTCCTGTTCTAACAGTGAACGTGCATGAAATGCAAAGAGTCCGCAAACTGCTTGCAAAGTCGCCGAGGGCCGCCAAATTGTCACTAGGGAAATGGACCTGGACTGCCGAAAATCCCTTACCAAGCTGGGACACTATCCAGAAAGCACCGCTGTGGCAGGATGAGGAATGGGCTGACCTGAGGATTGCGCTGGCGAGGCCTGTCAAGGAAACTGCAGTGACAACGACTGATGGGGAGAAATCAACAACTATCTGGCTCAACAAGCCGCAGGATGGGACTGAAGCAACCGGAGCTCGGGCAGAGGCAATTGCGTTGGTTCCTGGCAAGGCCATCCCGTATACGATTGCCTTGAGGGAGTACAAAGCGGTATGCAACCATTAGGCATAAGAAACGGATCGATTTCGCATTGCTGGTCACTTTAGGCACTGCAGTGCCCATTTGCAATGAAAGGTGCCTTTGACAACAGGTCTTCATTGAGTGTACAAAGGAACAAATGGACGATATCCATCCCCTGGTGCTGAAGATTGCTGCGAAGTTGGTACCTGTGGCTATTGGTGGAATGGCGGCCGATGTTAAGTTCCTGGTTAATCAATTGCGCGACTCTGAGGAGTGTGGAGGCTGGCAGTATATTATGACCTCTTTTTTTGATGAGGCAGTCGGTCACCCGACCTATCGGTTCGAGGAGAGGACTATTTGCTTCTGTGTCCCCGACAAGTTTAGGGTGAAGGTCCCGAATATTTTCATTTGCGATCAGGGTGCATACGGCAACACCATTGGTCTGACAGCGGCTGGTTGGCTCCTGCGTGTGCTTGGTATTGTTCCCCCGACGCGACAGACAGTCCGAGGATGAAGTCTGGCTCCTCCTTTTGACAGCATCGGCTGTATTGCCGGCACAGCTCCTGTCCTGCCTTCCTGAGTCCCCCTGTCTGGCAGCTTGCTTCATTGGGCGCCAGGGTTTGTTTCACGAATTCTGTGAACAGCTAGCGGCGTATGTGCAGGAGATGGACTGTGTCTACTTGGTTAGCTGGGACGCTTGGATGCCAAGGATTAGGGACTGTATGCCAGTTGTGGTGCAAGGGCCTGGGGAAGGGGAAGATGAGGAGGGGGGGGACGATGTGGAGGAAGAGGAGGATGACGAGATCGTGATGGTCGGTGGTGACAGCAAGAAGAGGAGCACCCCCAACAAGAAGAAGCTGTCCTCCGACGACAGTGGGGATGAGGTTGATGATCCCCCCAAAAGGCCAGCCAAAAAGGCCAAGGACAGTACCCCCCTCAATATGTTTCACGCCAAAGTAGGTCAGGCCAAGGGTAAGAAGGCTCCACCAAAAAAGAAGTAGACTGCGTTGTGCGGTTGGCACTGCCTGTGAACATGTCAGTAGTTTTTTCGCCTCGATTTGCACACTGTCGCGCGTCCTGTTCTATGTAGGTGTAAGACAGGTGCCCTTTTTTCATGTTTTGGTAATTTTGGGCGCTGCAGTGCCCAAACTCAGCGACTCGCCCTTTTTCTACCCCTGCTGGGCCATTTCTTTTGCAGGCATTGTTGTTGTCATTTATTATTGGATTGCCTGCACTGGCGGCGCCTCCGTTGTTGGTCGGCACCACTGGTGGTGCATCATTCTTGACGCTTCGCATACAATCACAGTGACTGGGTCAGCAAACGCGGTAACAAAAAGCACACCAAAATTTTGCATGTGTTTGCCTGTCGTCCTCCTTGCTTCATTTTTTAGGTTGCATTTTACGGCATGGTTTGAAATGCAGCAGCGGATGATTTGGAAGAATTGGATTTTTCTTTGGGTGGACACTGCAGTGCCCAAATTTGGAGGGGATACATGACTTTTGACTGGCACATGTTGTACCCCCTACACACAGTCATTTTGGACAAATTACACGTTTTTGGGGGTCTTCTCTGGAAAGCACAATTGTGCAATTTCCCGAAGTGGTTTTTCAGCCCCCGTTTTGGGGTGGTACCCATTTGGGAACTGTGGCAATTTTGCTACGTGCATATAGGGCCGCCTAAGCCAATTAGCATGTAAAAATACAAGTTTGTATGGCGTTGGAGCGCCTAGATGTCATTGGTGCAATGGCTAGGGACCACCATTGATGAAGTACCCATGCCTTTGTGATTGAAAGTACGGGTTTCTATGGCTTTGGAGGGCCTAGATGTCATTGTTGTTTTGAGTGACCAACGACCACCATTTTTCAAGTAACCATGAGTTTGCGATTGAAAGTACGGGCTCGCCTTGCAGGGCCTAGATGTCAATGTTTGGGTGCCCGAGGATAACCACATTGCATCAAAAAAACGCATTTGCAACTCAAAATACCAATTCCCATGCCCTTGGGCGGCCTAGATGTCATTGTTTGGGTGCCCGGGGACGACCACTTTTCGAATGACGATGAATTAGCAATTGACATTTCGGGTTTTTATGGCCTTGGGCGGCCTAGATGTCATTGTTTGAGTGCCCGGAGACCACCTTTTCCAAGTAACCATCAATTAGCAGTGGAAAGTACGGGTTTCTATGGCGTTGGAGGGCCAAGATGTCATTGGTTCAATGGCTGGGGACCACCATTGATGAAGTACCCATGCCTTTGCGATTGAAAGTACGGGTTTCTATGGCCTTGAAGGGCCCAGATGTCATTGTTGTTTTGAGTGCCCAACGACCACCATTTTTCAAGTAACCATGCGTTTGCGATTGAAAGTACGGGCTGGCCTTGCACGGCCTAGATGTCCATGTTTGGGTGCCCGAGGATAACCACATTGCATAAAAAAACGCATTTGCAACTCAAAATACCAATTCCCACGAACACTTTTAGAATGACGATGAATTAGCAATTGACAGTTCGCGTTTTTATGGCCTTGGGCGCCATAGATGTCATTGTTTGAGTGTCCGGAGACCACCTTTTCCAAGTAACCATCCATTAACAGCAGAAAGTACGGGTTTTTATGGCGTTGGAGGGCTCAGATGTCATTGGTTCAGTGGCTGGGGACCACCAATTTCGAAGTACCCATGCCTTTGCGATTGAAAGTACGGGTTTCTATGGCCTTGGAGGGCCTAGATGTCATTGGTTGAGTGCACAAGGACCACCACTTTCCAAGTACCCATGAGCTTGTAATGGAAAGTACGGGGTGGCCTTGGAGGGCCTAGAGGTCATGGTTTGTGTGCTCAGAGATAATCACATACCATGAAACGACGCATTTTCGATTGAAATTGCCTATTCCCATGACCTCGGGGGGTGTAGATGTCATTGTTTGAGTGCCCGGGGACCACCGTTTTCGAAGTACCCATGCCTTTGCGATTGAAAGTATGGGTTTCTATGGCGTTGGAGGTCCGGAGAGCACCGGTTTCATTGATTAGCACTTGGAAATATGGCTTTCCATGGCCCTGGAGGGCCGACATGTCACTCTTTGAGTGCCCGGGGACGGCCACTTTCTAAATGACCATGAATTAGCAACTGAAGATCCGGGTTTCTATGGCCTTGGACGGCCTCGGGGTCATTATTTGAGTGCCCAGGCCACACCAGTTTCCAAAGTAACCATGAACTCGCAATTGAAAGCAGGGGCTTCTATGGCCTTCAAGGGCCTAGATGTCTTTGCTTGATTGCCCGGGGACCACCAGCACTTTCCATGAAACGATGAATTCGCGATTGAAAGCCGGGGTTTCTATGATCTTGGAGGGCCTGGGTGTCATTGTTTGAGTGCCTGAGAAATAGCAATGTCCAAGTAGCCATGCCTTTGCGCGGTTTCTATGAAATTGGAGAGCCTAGATGTCATGGTTTGAGTGCATGGGCACTATCACTTTCTTTGGAACGATGAATTTGCCATTGGAAGTCCAGGTTTCTATGGCCTTGCACGGCTTTGATGTTATTGTCTGAGTGCCCGGGGACCACCAATTAGCATGTGAAAATACAAGTTTATATGGCGTTGGAGCGTCTAGATGTCATTGGTGCAATGGCTGGGGAACACCACTGATGAAGTACCCATGCCTTTGCGATTGAAAATACGGGTTTCTATGGCCTTGGAGGGCCTAGATGTCATTGTTGTTTTAAGTGCCCAACGACCACCATTTTCCAAGTAACCATGAGTTTGCGATTGAAAGTACGGGCTGGCCTTGCAGGGCCTAGATGTCAATGTTTGGGTGCCCGAGGATAACCACATTGCATAAAAAAACGCATTTGCAACTCAAAATACCAATTCCCATGCCCTTGGGCGGCCTAGAGGTCTTTGTTTGGGTGCCCGGGGACGACCACTTTTAGAATGACGATGAATTAGCAATTGATAGTTCGCGTTTTTATGGCCTTGGGCGGCCTAGATGTCATTGTTTGAGTGCCCGGAGACCACCTTTTCCAAGCAACCATCAACTAGCAGCGTAAAGTGCGGGTTTCTATGGCGTTGGAGGGCCTAGATGTCATTGGTTCAGTGGCTGGGGACCACCAATTTCGAAGTACCCATGCCTTTGCGATTGAAAGTACGGGTTTCTATGGCCTTGGAGGGCCTAGATGTCATTGGTTGAGTGCCCAAGGACCACCACTTTCCAAGTACCCATGAGCTTGCCATGGAAAGTACGGGGTGGCCTTGGAGGGCCTAGAGGTCCTAGTTTGTGTGTTGAGGGATGATCACATTCCATGAAACGACGCATTTCCGATTGAAATCACCAATTCCCGTGACCTTGGGGGGTCTAGATGTCATTGTTTTGGTGCCCGGGGACCACCGTTTTCGAAGTACCCATGCCTTTGCGATTGAAAGTACGGGTTTCTATGGCCTTGGAGGGCCTAGATGTTATTGCTTGATTGCATGGGGACCACCACTGTCCAAAGTAACCATCAATTAGCAAATGAAAGTACGGAGTTCTATGGCCTTGTAGGGCCTAGATGTCATTGTTTGATTGTTCGGAGAGCACCAGTTTCAGGTAACCATCGATTAGCACTTGGAAATACGGCTTTCCATGGCCCTGGAGGGCCGACATGTCACTCTTTGAGTGCCCGGGGACGGCCACTTTCTAAATGACCATGAATTAGCAACTGAAGGTCCGAGTTTCTATGGCCTTGGACGGCCTAGGGGTCATTTTTTGAGTGCCAAGGCCACACCAATTTCCAAGGTAACCATGAACTCGCAATTGAAAGCAGGGGCTTCTATGGCCTTCGAGGGCCTAGATGTCATTGCTTGAGTGCCCGGGGACCACGAGCACTTTCCATGAAACGATGCATTCGCGATTGAAAATGGGGGTTTCTATGGCCTTGAAGGGCCTGGGTGTCATTGTTTGAGTGCCCGAGAAATGGCAATGTCCAAGTAGCAATGCCTTTGCACGGTTTCTATGAAATTGGAGAGCCTAGATGTCATGGTTTGAGTGCATGGTCACTATCACTTCCTTTGAAACGATGAATTTGCCATTGGAAGTCCAGGTTTCTATGGCCTTGCACGGCTTTGATGTTATTATCTGAGTGCCCGGGGACCACCAATTAGCATCTGAAAATACAAGTTTATATGGCGTTGGAGCGCTTGGATGTCATTGGTGCAATGGCTGGGGACCACCACTGATGAAGTACCCATGCCTTTGCGATTGAAAGTACGGGTTTCTATGGCCTTGAAGGGCCTAGATGTCATTGTTGTTTTGAGTGCCCAACGACCACCATTTTCCAAGTAACCATGAGTTTGCGATTGAAAGTACGGGCTGGCCTTGCAGGGCCTAGATGTCAATGTTTGGGTGTCCGAGGATAACCACATTGCATAAAAAAACGCATTTGCAACTCAAAATACCAATTCCCATCCCCTTGGTCGGCCTAGATGTCATTGTTTGGCCGCCCGGGGACGACCACTTTTAGAATGACGATGAATTAGCAATTGATAGTTCGCGTTTTTATGGCCTTGGGCGGCCTAGATGTCATCGTTTGAGTGCCCGGAGACCACCTTTTCCAAGTAACCATCAATTAGCAGTGGAAAGTACGGGTTTCTATGGCGTTGGAGGGCCTAGATGTCATTGGTTCAGTGGCTGGGGACCACCAATTTCGAAGTACCCATGCCTTTGCGATTGAAAGTACGGGTTTCTATGGCCTTGGAGGGCCTAGATGTCATTGGTTGAGTGCCCAAGGACCACCACTTTCCAGATACCCATGAGCTTGCAATGGAAAGTACGGGGTGGCCTTGGAGGGCCTAGAGGTCATGGTTTGTGTGCTGAGGGATAATCACATACCATGAAACGACGCATTTCCGATTGAAATCACCAATTCCCATGACCTTGGGGGTCTAGATGTCATTGTTTTGGTGCCCGGGGACCACCGTTTTCGAAGTACGCATGCCTTTGCGATTGAAAGTAATTCTTCATATGGCGTTAGAGGTCTTGAGAGCACTAGTTTCAGGTAGCCATTGATTAGCACTTGGAAATACCGCCTTCCATGGCCCTGGAGGGCCGACATGTCACTCTTTGAGTGCCCGGGGACAGCCACTTTCTAAATGACCATGAATTAGCAACTGAAGATCCGGGTTTCTATGGCCTTGGACGGCCTAGGGGTGATTATTTGAGTGCCAAGGCCACACCAGTTTCCAAAGTAACCATGAA
The DNA here is from genome assembly GCA_964036045.1 of Eutreptiella sp. 'Long Island Sound 2002'. Lineage (NCBI taxonomy): Eukaryota > Euglenozoa > Euglenophyceae > Eutreptiales > Eutreptiaceae > Eutreptiella > Eutreptiella sp. 'Long Island Sound 2002'. The sequence continues at coordinate 128,384,277 of OZ038379.1, forward strand.
CTCGTAATCGAAAGCAGGGGCTTCTATGGCCTTCGAGGGCCTAGATGTCATTGCTTGAGTGCCCGGGGACCCCCTGGCCGGGGACCACTAGCACTTTCCATGAAACGATGAATTCGCGATTGAAAACGGGGGTTGCTATGGCCTTGAAGGGCCTGGGTGTCATTGTTTGAGTGCCCGGGAAATAGCAATGTCCAAGTAGCCATGCCTTTGCACGGCTTCTATGAAATTGGAGAGCCTAGATGTCATGGTTTGAGTGCATGGGCACTATCACTTTCTTTGAAACGATGAATTTGCCATTGGAAGTCAAGGTTTCTATGGCTTTGCACGGCTTTGATGTTATTGTCTGAGTGCCCGGGGACCACCAATTGGCATGTGAAAATACAAGTTTATATGGCGTTGGAGCGTCTAGATGTCATTGGTGCAATGGCTGGGGACCACCACTAATGAAGTACCCATGCCTTTGCGATTGAAAGTACGGGTTTCTATGGCCTTGAAGGGCCTAGATGTCATTGTTGTTTTGGGTGCCCAACGACCACCATTTTCCAAGTAACCATGAGTTTGCGATTGAAAGTACGGGCTGGCCTTGCAGGGCCTAGATGTCAATGTTTGGGTGCCCGAGGATAACCACATTGCATAAAAAAACGCATTTGCAACTCAAAATACCAATTCCCATGCCCTTGGGCGGCCTAGAGGTCTTTGTTTGGGTGCCCGGGGACGACCACTTTTAGAATGACGATGAATTAGCAATTGATAGTTTGCGTTTTTATGGCCTTGGGCGGCCTAGATGTCATTGTTTGAGTGCCCGGAGACCACCTTTTCCAAGCAACCATCAATTAGCAGTGGAAAGTACGGGTTTCTATGGCGTTGGAGGGCCTAGATGTTATTGTTTGAGTGGCTGGGGACCACCAATTTCGAAGTACCCATGCCTTTGCGATTGAAAGTACGGGTTTTTATGGCCTTGGAGGGCCTAGATGTCATTGGTTGAGTGCCCAAGGACCACCACTTTCCAAGTACCCATGAGCTTGCCATGGAAAGTACGGGGTGGCCTTGGAGGGCCTAGAGGTCATGGTTTGTGTGTTGAGGGATGATCACATTCCATGAAACGACGCATTTCCGATTGAAATCACCAATTCCCGTGACCTTGGGGGGTCTAGATGTCATTGTTTGAGTGCGCGGGGACCACCGTTTTCGAAGTACCCATGCCTTTGCGATTGAAAGTACGGGTTCCTATGGCCTTGGAGGGCCTAGATGTTATTGCTTGATTGCATGGGGACCACCACTGTCCAAAGTAACCATCAATTAGCAAATGAAAGTACGGAGTTCTATGGCCTTGTAGGGCCTAGATGTCATTGTTTGAGTGTTCGGAGAGCACCAGTTTCAGGTAACCATCGATTAGCACTTGGAAATACGGCTTTCCATGGCCCTGGAGGGCCGACATGTCACTCTTTGAGTGCCCGGGGACGGCCACTTTCTAAATGACCATGAATTAGCAACTGAAGGTCCGGGTTTCTATGGCCTTGGACGGCCTAGGGGTCATTTTTTGAGTGCCAAGGCCACACCAATTTCCAAGGTAACCATGAACTCGCAATTGAAAGCAGGGGCTTCTATGGCTTTCGAGGGCCTAGATGTCATTGCTCGAGTGCCCGGGGACCACGAGCACTTTCCATGAAACGATGAATTCGCGATTGAAAATGGGGTTTCTATGGCCTTGGAGGGCCTGGGTGTCATTGTTTGAGTGCCCGAGAAATGGCAATGTCCAAGTAGCAATGCCTTTGCGCGGTTTCTATGAAATTGGAGAGCCTAGATGTCATGGTTTGAGTGCATGGTCACTATCACTTCCTTTGAAACGATGAATTTGCCATTGGAAGTCCAGGTTTCTATGGCCTTGCACGGCTTTGATGTTATTATCTGAGTGCCCGGGGACCACCAATTAGCATCTGAAAATACAAGTTTATATGGCGTTGGGGCGCTTGGATGTCATTGGTGCAATGGCTGGGGAACACCATTGATGAAGTACCCATGCCTTTGCGATTGAAAGTACGGGTTTCTATGGCCTTGAAGGGCCTAGATGTCATTGTTGTTTTGAGTGCCCAACGACCACCATTTTCCAAGTAACCATGAGTTTGCGATTGAAAGTACGGGTTGGCCTTGGAGGCCCTAGATGTCAATGTTTGGGTGTCCGAGGATAACCACATTGCATAAAAAAACGCATTTGCAACTCAAAATACCAATTCCCATGCCCTTGGTCGGCCTAGATGTCATTGTTTGGCCGCCCGGGGACGACCACTTTTAGAATGACGATGAATTAGCAATTGATAGTTTGCGTTTTTATGGCCTTGGGCGGCCTAGATGTCATCGTTTGAGTGCCCGGAGACCACCTTTTCCAAGCAACCATCAATTAGCAGTGGAAAGTACGGGTTTGTATGGCGTTGGAGGGCCTAGATGTCATTGGTTCAGTGGCTGGGGACCACCAATTTCGAAGTACCCATGCCTTTGCGATTGAAAGTACGGGTTTCTATGGCCTTGGAGGGCCTAGATGTCATTGGTTGAGTGCCCAAGGACCACCACTTTCCAGATACCCATGAGCTTGCAATGGAAAGTACGGGGTGGCCTTGGAGGGCCTAGAGGTCATGGTTTGTGTGCTGAGGGATAATCACATTCCATGAAACGACGCATTTTCGATTGAAATTATCAATTCCCATGACCTTGGGGGGTCTAGATGTCATTGTTTTGGTGCCCGAGGACCACCGTTTTCGAAGTACGCATGCCTTTGCGATTGAAAGTAATTCTTCATATGGCGTTAGAGGTCTTGAGAGCACTAGTTTCAGGTAACCATTGATTAGCACTTGGAAATACGGCCTTCCATGGCCCTGGAGGGCCGACATGTCACTCTTTGAGTGCCCGGGGACAGCCACTTTCTAAATGACCATGAATTAGCAACTGAAGATCCGGGTTTCTATGGCCTTGGACGGCCTAGGGGTGATTATTTGAGTGCCCAGGCCACACCAGTTTCCAAAGTAACCATGAACTCGTAATTGAAAGCAGGGGCTTCTATGGCCTTCGAGGGCCTAGATGTCATTGCTTGAGTGCCCGGGGACCCCCTGGCCGGGGACCACTAGAACTTTCCATGAAAGAATGAATTCGCGATTGAAAACGGGGGTTGCTATGGCCTTGAAGGGCCTGGGTGTCATTGTTTGAGTGCCCGGGAAATAGCAATGTCCAAGTAGCCATGCCTTTGCACGGCTTCTATGAAATTGGAGAGCCTAGATGTCATGGTTTGAGTGCATGGGCACTATCACTTTCTTTGAAACGATGAATTTGCCATTGGAAGTCAAGGTTTCTATGGCCTTTCACGGCTTTGATGTTATTGTCTGAGTGCCCGGGGACCACCAATTGGCATGTGAAAATACAAGTTTATATGGCGTTGGAGCGCCTAGATGTCATTGGTGCAATGGCTGGGGACCACCACTAATGAAGTACCCATGCCTTTGCGATTGAAAGTACGGGTTTCTATGGCCTTGAAGGGCCTAGATGTCATTGTTGTTTTGGGTGCCCAACGACCACCATTTTCCAAGTAACCATGAGTTTGCGATTGAAAGTACGGCCTAGCCTTGTAGGGCCTAGATGTCAATGTTTCGGTGCCCGGGGATAACCACATTGCATAAAAAAACGCATTTGCAACTCAAAATACCAATTCCCATGCCCTTGGGCGGCCTAGAGGTCATTGTTTGGGTGCCCGGGGACGACCACTTTTAGAATGACGATGAATTAGCAATTGAAAGTTCGCGTTTTTATGGCCTTGGGCGGCCTAGATGTCATTGTTTGAGTTTGCCCGGAGACTACCTTTTCCAAGCAACCATCAATTAGCAGCGTAAAGTGCGGGTTTCTATGGCGTTGGAGGGCCTAGATGTCATTGGTTTAGTGGGTGGGGACCACCAATTTCGAAGTACCCATGCCTTTGCGATTGAAAGTACGGGTTTTTATGGCCTTGGAGGGCCTAGATGTCATTGGTTGAGTGCCCAAGGACCACCACTTTCCAAGTACCCATGAGCTTGCAATGGAAAGTACGGGCCGGCCCGGGAGGGCCTAGAGGTCATGGTTTGTGTACTGGGGGATAATCACATTCCATGAAACGACGCATTTCCGATTGAAATCACCAATTCCCACGACCTTGGAGAGCCTAGACGTCATGGTTTGAGTGCATGGACACTATCACTTTCTTTGAAACGATGAACTTGCCATTGGAAGTGCAGGTTTCTATGGCCTTGCACGGCTTTGATGTTATTGTCCGAGTGCCCGGGGACCACCAATTGGCATGTGAAAATACAAGTTTATATGGCGTCGGAGCGCCTAGATGTCATTTGTGCATTGGCTGGGGACCACCACTGATGAAGTACCCATGCCTTTGGGATTGAAAGTACGGGTTTCTATGGCCTTGAAGGGCCTAGATGTCATTGTTGTTTTGAGTGCCCAACGACCACCATTTTCCAAGTAACCATGCGTTTGCGATTGAAAGTACGAGCTGGCCTTGCAGGGCGTAGATGTCAATGTTTGGGTGCCCGAGGATAACCACATTGCATAAAAAAAACGCATTTGCAACTCAAAATACCAATTCCCATGCCCTTGGGCGGCCTAGATGTCATTGTTTAGGTGCCTGGGGACGACCAGAATGACGATGAATTACCAATTAACTACATTAATTCGCAATTGAAACCAGGGGTTTCCATGGGCTTACAGACCTCGATGCCATTGTTTGAGTGCATGGGCACTACCACCCTTTTTGAATGGATGAGTTTGCAATTCCAAGTCCGGGTTTCAATGGCCTTGGAGGGCCTAGATATCATTGGTCGAGTGCCCACGGACCACCACTTTCCAAGTAACCATGAAATTGCAATGGAAACCATGGGTTTCTATGGCCTTGCAGGGCCTAGGTGTTATTGTTTGAGTGCCCAGGGACCACCACCACGTTCCATGGAACGATGCATTTGCGATTGAAAATAGCGGTTTCTATGGCCTTGGAGGGCCTAGGTGTCATTCTTTGAGTGCGCAGTAAAGAGTGACGACACTTGCAACCACTTTTTGTAATACATCAACAGTTTCGAGTGTACGACATATATGGATGTCACAGGATGTGAGTGCGCAAAAACCATTCAGCGGCAATCATTGGTTGGCAGAAGTTTGAATGACAGCCGAAGAAGGCTCTATGGTGTGTTGTACATGTTTCCAATGTTAGCTATTGATATCTATCTCATTGAGCATTATTCCATCATCTGTGTTTCTCTGAACGCCACAGTAGCTAAACACTAGACCGGGTTGGGAAAGCTGTGAAATTTGTTCGGCAACCCGCCGGCGACGTTGTGTATGCCATGGAAAAGAGAACTGTGTAGCCTGCTTTGCATGTTGTCAACGACTGCGAGGGTTTGATGCCTGATAGGTTGTTTTTGATTGTGTTGTACATGTCTGGCCCCAAGAGTACCATCTTGGGAATCAAACGTGAGATCAGAATTGCTTGCAAAGAACAATGGTATGTGTTGCACCTAGATGCAGTTATTGCGTGTTTTGTTCATCCAACCACGGGTATGCTATTGTGCTGTCCAAGGGACAGCACAATAGCATACCCCTGCTTGGATGAACAAAACACGCAGTAAGTGCATCTAGGTGCAACACTATTTTTACATGTGTCTTCTGATTTGTCGTCAAAGCTGGATCAAATTTGTTCAGCCTCGCCCATTCCCGGTTATACACATGGTGCTTTTTCACTGTGCAGTGTGCGATGTGGATTTGGACGGCGGAGTCACCATGGCCTCTTTGGGCCTCTGTTATCACGGCCACTTTTTGGTGTTCCCGGATGTATGAAGGGTTGAGAGCCAAGCTCTGGAAGCCCCGAGTAACGCCAAACATCGAGAAAGCCGATAGTATGCATATCCGCGTTAAGGTGGGTACATTGTTATTGAGACTCCACACGCAAGGTTTTGAACGAAGAGGGAACATTGGAAGTACTTGCTCTGTCATATGGTTGCCCAGTCCCCGGATTTCTTAGTGCATTGCCCTTTTTCTGCTGTTTGATTGAGGTCCCATTTATGTGGATCCATGCAGTGCAGAATATTGTGGCTCGGTTTTTGCTAAATGGTGTTCACATTGTTGTAACTGGGGAAACTACCGATGTGCGAGCATGTATCGGTAATTTGAAGGTTTCTCGTTGATGAGGGGTTTTTCCATGCTGATGTTTGTGGTTGCAACCTGTATAAGGCCTCCGCAGTCTACGGCCTTGGACACCCTGCCGTGGCATTCTGTAGTTTGCAGCAGTTCAGCTCTGCCCCACTATATGTTGTTTACACAAGGCACACCGTCAAGCCCCCTTCCCGTTGAAATTGTGTGTTTTTTGCTATGTCATCTGAATTTAGTGCAGCAGAACAGCACGTGGATCATGGTTGCCGCACGGCCACCACATTTTGCCCCAACATTGTGTGTGCAGAGTATGTTTTCCAATTAACGTTGCTGCGGCGTATTTGTCTGTAGACAAAGCACTCGTAGAGGCGGTTGTTATTGATCTGAGGGCTGGTGTGTCCAAGCGCAACTGTGTGGCGCCCATTAACTGCGACAGGGCCAGTGATGACCTAGAAGACGGGTTTCCGGTGGATTGTTCCGGAATGAGGTGTGTAGAGCCACAAGAGGAGGCCCCCTCGCATGAGGAAGAGGGAGTTGACACGCTGAAGCGCCCCCGGCAAGGGATCAGGTATGGGGGGGGGGTGAAGGCACACGAGCTAGGGCAAAAAAACGAAAGCTTAGCGCCAATGGCACTCCCACGCTGTCCTCCCCCCAGCTTTCAACAAGACCCGCGGCCAACAAGGCAATGAGTGCCTTTGCAGCCCATTTTACCCCCTCCCAACAGACATAGGCATCCAGTGCTACCACTGCTGCTTCCAACCGCGATGTTGCTTCCAACCGCGATGTGGATACCCAACAGGCACCACAGTGCAATGCACAGAAGGGTGGAGGTAAGCCTGCCAAGCAAAGGACTATTGCCTTGTGCAAGAGGCGGTAGATGGTCTGTTCTGTTTGTTCTGGCATGTCAATGTGTGTATTTGATTGATAAACCCGGCGCCTTTGTCCTGGGATGTCTTTGTAGGTGTTGTCGCCATTTTGATACGTGGTTTTTTCTCTTTTCATTGAGCAGGCAAGAATTTCGTGCACGTTTTTTTTTGAAGAATACATGCTGCATTTTCAAAGTTTTGGCAGAAATTTCGTCCAGGGGTCCCTACATTGGCAAAAAGACCCCATTTATGAGCTGCTTGTGGTCTGCACTTCCTGAAGCCCTACGAGGTGTCTTCGGATGGGTCACGTAGTGCCACGTTTAATTTCGAAGGCTTCAAACTCTTTTGTCCAAGTGGGCAGTGGGTAGATTTTCTTTTCCCTTTCCGTGCGATGCTGCATGGCAGCTGTGTAGATGTGTTGACCCTAATGGCATACCAAAAGCTTGCTAAACAGCCAGCAACAGGGAGCACAGCGAACAATACAATGACAGTGGCCGAGGAGTAAACATGTGCATAAAATACGGACTCTAGGTACCGGTAATATTCTGGTATAACATCAAGGGGTGGTACCTGCAGCAAAGCCTCATAGCGCGCTTGGACGCGATCGGGGTTCAGCCCACAAAGCTAACCTTCAGTCCGCGAAGTATCAACCAGAATTGGATCCCAACGGACCCGAATGCGCTTGGTTGAAGTGAGGTAATCAGCCAGACAAATACTAGCCTTCCCTTTGGGCTTCGCCTTTGGGTTTGGCTTCGCAGGAGGCCAGGGGGCTGGTTCCTCAGCCTGCGTCCGAGGCGGATCAGATTCCTAGGTTCCATTTGTAGGTGCCGCATCATTGGCCTAGTTTGTGGGCTCACAAATGACATTTCTAGGCTGATCAGTTGCAGACATAGTTGGAAAAGAGCAAAAGAGAGACATTGGCAGTGTTGATGTGTGGAAATCGGGGAAACTATATTGCAGAATACAGACAATATTACATCAACATAATCTTTTGGGTTTTGTGGATCCATCACCATGTGCATGGGCGCTTGAGCAACACAAGCAATAATTGTAGCCGCCGTTGTACTCTCCCTACTATCTCCAACTCCCCCCATAGCGAAAGTACCACACCAAAATCGTGGGTCTGCACTTCCAACCACAACCAACGACCATTGTCGAGCGCCTTGTCTTGCGCATCTGGCACTCCAAGCATGCATGACTTGATGAACAACTCTTCAAGGAGCAACAACCGACATGTCTTATGCGCCTCTTCTTGCCCAATCTAGCACGGATGTGGGGTGCAATGCAACAAGCAACAAACTAGCACGCCAGAGGCTCAAAATCCTTGAACAAGGGGCACCCGAGGGAGTAACTGTGAGTGCCTAGTCGGGCGAAATGGTCAAAACTCCGTGCCACGCTAGTTGCTCCCCCATGGGCCAACAACCAAAGACAGATCCGTTTTTGGATTCACTTCACACCTGCTTTTGCTATGGCTTCTCAACATGTCACCCATTGCCCCAATATTCGTGAACGGTACAAAAAAAGCCTCCAATTTTTTTTTGGTTCACATCTCAATTTGATTCGCACCTTCAATTTTGTTTCCAATTAGGAAGGCCGACCATGAGGTGCACCATTCCTTATCCCATGTGCTAGCCCACTCTTTTGCTACTTCAACCCAATGGCAACATGATCAAACCAACCGCACAACACTCAAATGATAGTTCCGCATCGCCTAATGACCGCTACGTGCTGAATTCCCTGTGTCGGCAGCTAGTACACGCCACATCACAATCACAAAAATGGCCGGGGTTAGAATATGGTATAACTAGTGCAGCCACATGTGAATTCCGAATGAACATGGCGGTTGATTGGCTTTGCGGGATCAACAAAAGCACTTTGGAGGTTGTTTTGTTGACCCTCTAGCAATCTTTTAGGCAAGATTTTATCTTGCTTGCCTTTTGTGCCTAGCCACCATCAAAACCCACACCTTTCGACATGGACCTATGTCAGGTACTTTTAAGTAAGCACCAATTCAAGGGCCCAATTCAAAATCTAGCACACTTATTCAGAAAAGAGATCTACAAAATAATCTGCTGGTGCAAGTCCTTGCAGCCTCTTTGCTATTTACAATTATTCACTTGTTGTTTGGCAGGGAAAGACGTGCTCTAATGGGCGCCCGCCCCCGTTGATTGTGCGGCTCCAAAAAGACAAGAACAATTGTTTCCGGTTGTCAACAACACAACACATCCCGTGTCTTGTGCTAAAGGTGTCGACTGAAAGCATCCGATCTTAATTAGCACATGAAGAGCGTATATAGATGGGACAATAACCCGGATGAACACGTGGGAGACGCTGAAATTCCAAAAAATGTTGCAATTAGGCTTGGAACGGCATTCAATGCTCATCAAGGCCTTTCCTCTTCCACAAAACACACACACACACACACACACTCTCTCTCTCTCTCTCTCTCTCTCTCTCTCTCTCTCTTGCTCAGGTAAATCGGAACCACGACAAACATGAAATGTGGGCGAACAAGGCATAAAAGTGGCACAACTTTGGTCTCCACAAACACTTCATAACACCATTAAGATAAATGAAAATGTCATGTACAAGAACAAACCAACAAAAGCGATGGAAGAAAGTCCTTGAGGATCTGCAAAGCGGTGTGAGACGTCTTTCACACTGCCAAAGAGTGCACAAAATATGGCAATCATGAAGCAAGCGCAACTGTTCACGAAAGCTAGATACCTCCATGGAAGAGTTCGTGATTATTCTTACCAAGCTCATGTATTGATGTTGCAATCTGTGCTGGGTACTCCCAACCAGCCACAAACACACTAAAAAGCATTCATTGGTAGGACAATGCGCCAAGCTAGCGAACAAGGTTGCGCCATGGGAACGCTTTCCCTGCGGCGGCTCCGGTGCGCCCTGCGGCGCGCAGTTTGGGTAATTATACCAGAATATAGGCGGAATAGTGCCGCATGCATGCACAGATTTGTTACATACCGTTTCCCCCAGAATTTTTTTCTGCTATTTGATTGTACATTCCCCTTTTTGGGCCTCTATCTTTCACACACGGTGCATTTGATTTCGTATGATATTGATCTGTGATGGGCACTCTTTCATTCGAGGCCGCGGGGAGCGTATGTTTGCCCGATTGTAGGTAACCATAAATTTGCCATTGAAAGTTCAGGTTTCTATGGCCTTGGAGGGCCCAAATGTCATTGTTTGAGTGCCTAGGGAGCCCCACTTTCCAAGCAACTATGTGTTTGCCAATGAAAGTACTAGATCATATGTCCTTTGGTGGCCCACATGTTGTTGGCTTCTTCTTTGAGGCTGAAGTCACGGGACGTCGGGGGAGGGGGGGGGTTCTTCTGCTTCTTCTTTGAGGGTGGTGGAGAGGCTTATGGAGTGGCCGGAAACTCCAACTCGTTGTCCAATCACAAAGAGGGTCAATTGATGGCTGAAGAAGGGTGGCAGCCATAACATGGTGGCAACACTCTTGATTCCAAAAAGCCACGATGTTCTTGTATAGCAACCAATCACCCTCCACTAATTGGGTCGTTTCATAAGGCTTGGTGCTCCAAGTGTGCCTGCCATCTACAACAGGTAGGTCCGGAGTCACAGGATGTCGGGGGGGGGGGGGGGCGGGGGTTCTTCTTCTCCTTCTGCTGTGAGGGTGGTGGAGAGGGTGGTCCTCCACATTACCTCTCAAACGGCCATTTGTTGGTGTTGGGTGGGCCTTGCCACGCATGGGACACTCCACAGTGTGTAAATAAAAACCACACACTTCGCAATATGTACACCAGAAGTACATTGTTGTGCAACATTGCCGACACACATATGGGGGCCCACATAGCTCCCACCTTCTTGGGGGTCCCCGTGGGACAAAATTACAAATGGCCCAAATTTGGGCAAGATAGCTACATAAACCCTGCATTCTTAGTGGTCCCCGGTGCTCAACATGGGGACAGAATTGGAAGTGGCTACCTCACCCCTGTCGTCGCCAGGGCCCCAATCTCGGCAAAATGACTACAAAACCCCTGTCTTCTCCCGGGTTCCTGGTGCTTAGCATGACCCCTGTCCTCTCCAAGGTTCCTGGTGCTCAGCATGGGAACAACTCAAAAAACCCCCAAATTCGTGCAAGATGGCTACATACCTCTTGCCCTCTCAGGGGTCCCTAGTGCACAGTACGGCGGGAAAATGAAATGGCCTGAATTTGGGCAAGGTGGCTCCATAACACCTGCCTTCTCAAGGTCCCTGGTGCTTAGAAGGGGAGAGAATTAGAAATGCCCCAAATCTGGGCAAGAGGGCTGCATAACTCGTACCGTCTCGGGGGTCCCCACACAAGGGGACGAAATCAAAACTAGCTACTTCACCCCTGCCTTCTCATGTGAGAACAATGGCTACATAACCCCTACCGTCTTGGGAATCCCCAAAGCGGGGACAAAAATGGCCAACATGGGGCCACTGGAAAAATACCCATGAGGGCGTTGCTGAACGGCGACACTGAACAAAAAAAAAGAGTCTCTAAGGACCGCCTTGAAAGTGGCTGCATAACCCATGCTGTCTGTGGGACCCCTGCCAAAAGAGGGTGGTCCATGTCCCCAACTCAAGGGGCCAGTGGAGGTAGTATCTTTGATCTTTTTGGCCTTTGCTGTTTGGTGGTGTAATTTGCTTTTCACCGCCAATGTGTGTGATTGCTTTTTTTGCTACCGGCGTGTGTAATCTTTTTTTTTCTTGTAGGGCTGTGTACGAAAAAAATTGCATGTCAAGTCACCCTCTTTTCGTTGTCACTTCATGCAATTTTTTTCCAACTGCCTTGTCGTGTACCACTGCTGACACTCCACGGACCCGTCTTCGGCTTTCTTTTCTAGATCCCTTGGGGCCCGTTGGGACCCGACGTCGAGCGCCGGCAGTGGCTTGAAAATCACACAACTTACAACATACACTTGGACATGTGTGATGACTAAACTAATTTTGAGCATGGGCCAACCGGGGGGGGAGGGGGTTCATTGGAAACCATTTTCCATGCGGGGTGAGATACTTTTTTTTCAGGGTGACACCCGCTACGGGGCAAGGGTTACCAAAAATGGTCTTTGGGGCGCTTTGGGGCGTCAATGTGTACAGCCAAGCCAAGCTGCATTCGGCCAAAGTCTAATTTGTAAGGTAATTGATCATTTACTCATCCCAAGAGCTACATCACAATTCTCAACATCACTCATCATCACCTTTTTCTGAGAAATAGGGATGGGAAGAGGGTATACATGCCGGGATAGGGACGACACTCTAGGTTGAGGTCATGCACTTCCTTTACTATGCAAACATATTCTAGCAGAAGCGCATGGCAAGTACATTCAGGTATGCAAGCACATTCGGCTGGATTTGGCTAAGGTCAATTTCAAAGAAAACTTGTAGTTGCAAATATTCACCTCGAATTTTTTCACTCTCATCGTTTGAAAAAGCAAAATCACAAAGTTAATCTCACACTTCACAGATGACGGTGCAAAAGCAACTAAAGCAAAATTCCAACACTTGTCCAAAGTGTGGAAAGTACGTGTTTCGCCTCCAAAAGAGACCTCCTCAGCCTGTGTACAACATGCAGTATGGATGTACATGGGACACAAAAATCGAATTCCACTCCCATGGGGATAGGGTTAGGAATTAAGGATGCCACATGGAGGGATATGCAAAAATGGATCCCCCCCCACATCAAAACTTCATGTGGTCCGGGGTGCGCGTTGTAACAATCGCTGGGCCACTGTCTCGAAGGCGGCCTGTTGCGCCTTTGTCATCGCGTCTGGCACTTGCGCGCGCATGCTAAAATGCAGGCGCGCACGAAGCACTGAGCGCGAAAGGGCAATTATGGCACAAAAAGAGCAATAAATTGGAACATATCATGAAAAGAGAAATCAAACAATCTACAATATACCACAGAACGTGAAACTCCCAGATTAGGATCATCCGAACGAGTCATAGTTTACCGCGCACTGCTTGCATTCGCCTGGCATGAAACAATGTGCGCAACTTCAGCGATGACTTCAATGTGAGACTCACTTGGAGACCTAGTATAGAAGGTATAAATTTATAACGAATCCTAGAAAAAACCACCATCCAAGTGACAGGCATAGATGAGTGATATGGCACACAAACTGCATGTACAATGTCATGTGACTTCTCAGGGTTATGTGTCTACCTTCTCTTGTCACACCATTGTCTTGGTGCCTTCCGCCACGTGTGCTTAGGCTACCTCAACCTTGCAAAGGCTCCACATCATCTTGCCCGACATGCATTGAAATAGTGTTCATGGGAACAAATGCGTAACAAAGGAATGTATTCACCCGTGATCCAACCTACCTTGAAATGCCCTAGGGTGTTAGAACCCCGTGGAGTACATTTGAAATGCACTCAAGGACATGGGAGCGAACAAAATGTCCATGAACTCAACTTCTTCCACCGACATTGCACGCCCTCGCCAGCCAAACCAAGTATCTGAGCATGATCTCTTCTCTTAGTGTCATAAGGGTTTGGCATCTTGGCGAGTACTCTGTGCATTGCAAAGTTTGCAGCCTGGTTTAGCCTGGGCAGTAGAACGCCTGCACCACGGTAAGGCGAGTGAATTGCCCGCCTTTGACCGCTCGTTGACCAATATGTCCCTCCTTGTGAAGATTGTGGGGTTCCTTTTGGGGGTGTCTGGTAAGAATGTGGGCACTTGCCGCGCAAGCAATACCGTAGCCTTGTCCACCCCCGCTTTCGCCGTGGTGTTTCATTCACCGGACGAGAAGCCTGTGAATTTTCAGCTGTAGTTGCCCGGACTGTATACTTCCTCTGCCCTTTCATCTGCTATTTTTATCTTACTACCACGTTGTCATATTGTTATACGCCTCTGACATAGGCTTACCCAGGGGGTATGAGAGGCATGGGGGAAAAGACATGTTTTTTTGCTACACCTCGTTTTGGAGTATGCAGAAAGTGGGTCGACGGCCACAATTTACCTACATGGCTTGTCCCATGCTTTGGCACAGCCGCATTTGCCCATCCAATTCAGCGATGAGGCAGGCGAGCGAGATTTGCGACTTGGCAAGATCTTTGCCACCCTAACCACTATTGTCCTCACTCACAGTCTAACCCAATCCATTGTGGTGCAACTGGATAGCACCATACCAGAACATGTTGTCAATTGCACCTGCAGCAAGATGCAGCACGGAACACAGTGGGCTGCTAGTGGGTTGCATTCTGAATGGAAACCTTGCAAGTGTGGCCCATTTTTCCGTACGTGGCGGTTGGGTTATTCCTGCTGCACAGGAAGCGTAACGCAATGGTCAAGGGTCGCGCCGTGAGTGGAGATAAAGGAGTGCCGTGGTTGTGGAGCCCAGTCCCTCCTGTGTGGTAGTTGTCCCTGACCCAAGTCACCTGGACTCGTGCGCACGGTATCTGCCAACGGGGCATGCATCAGAGGCTAGGCACATTCAGCCCATGCTCACAGCAAACATGCATCGGCGCATCGTGGTTAATGTGAGGATGCAACACGGGCCGACGCCCATCCCCCATTTGATTGAGGGGGATCGTTAACAGATTGCACTATCAGTGGCAGCAGAAGTGGCAGTGGTCACTGCACGGATAGTGATGCAATCAACACCGTGTTCGCAGTTAAGAAGTCGAGAGTGCCCCACCTCCCCCGCCCGCCAAGAAACAGTTCCACCGGATAAGTTCGCGTGCAAGCCAAAGCGCTACTCAGCCACCGATGCCTGCTGCCATTGATGTGGATGCGGAATCTAGTTCAGCCCCCATGACCCATTTGCTGAGTGAGGGGGATTTCTTTCTGACGGACACCCTAGCGGCATTTAAAAAGGAGAAGAAATAGTAGGAAAGGGCGAGGGAGGGCTAACCTTCCCCAAGAGGGGGTGGGGCGGACCGGGAGCTGCGGGGGGGGGGGGGGTTCCGTGAGTCGGATCGAGCTTCGGGACCCTATGAAGGTCATGGTAGCCGGGGTAGCTTCTCCTGGAGGAGTGGTAGAGCACTGTACAATAGTTTCCCATATTGGGTTGGTGTCCAGGGCAAGGGGGCGTGTAAGCATGGGGCGGGGGGGGGGGGGGGGTGGCTCCATGAGTCGGTCCCAGGATCGTGGACATATGAGTCCTTTGAGGAGTACTGTCATCACCAAAAAAAGAGACTTTTTTTTGGAGAAAATTAGGCAAAAATTGGCATTTCGAGGGCCAAAAAGAGTGTTTTTTGGCACCCAGGACAGGCTAAACACCCCCCTACCTTTTTTTTTTAAGGGTGGCGCAGTCACAAAAAAAAAACATGCAGGAGGTTAGTTCATCCACAAAACCTGGGTTTTAGGGCGGTCACCCACGACAGGCCGATGACCCCCCATATTTTGAGGGTGCCGATTCTAGGCGGGGGTAGAGGTTACACTGGGGTTGGGGTTTTGGAATATGCTCTGAACCGACACCACAGAAGCAGGTATCTTGCACTTGGCTTCTAGCATAGAGGCAGTAGAGGTTGGCTCATCAAGAAAGAGACGCCCATGTCTGGTGACCCAATCAAGGGTCCGCAATTGCGGGATGAGGAAGGTGAATGCCTCCAACCGCGTTAGGCTCACAGGGCCGCGGACTCGGTACTACAACCCTTGCAAAGCCACCACAAAAGCATGGTAGTTGTTAGACATGTCTATGGACAAAAATTGGATGCTTGGTGGCATTCGTACAATTATCCCCAGGCCTAGCAAAGATATAGAAACCGGTATTTTGAATGGCACATTCGTGGGTACATGCAATGGGTTGGTCCCCCGGCACTCAGACGATGAGCCCCGTACCAACCAAGGCCATAGAAACCCGAACTTGAAATTGCGCACGCATGGTCCATTGGAAAATGGTGGTCGCCGGGCACGCAAACGATGACATCAAGGCCCTCCGAGGCCATAGAACCCCATACTTTCAATTGTAAATTGATCGTTTCCATGGAATGTGATGGTCCCTTGGCACTAACCCAATGACATCTAGGTCCTCCAAGGCCATAGAAACCCGTACTTTTAATCGCAAATTGATGGATAGTCTGGAATGTGGTGGTCCCCGGGCACTCAAACGTTGACATCAAGGCCCCACAAGGCCATAGAAACCCCTACTCTCAATTGCACATTCATCGTTACTTGGTAAGTGGTGGTGCCCGGGCAACCAAACATTGATATCTAGGCCAGTCCAAGGGCAAAAAACCCCGTACCTTCGATGGCCAAGCTATTCGTGCGGGGAACGTGGGGTCCCCAAGCACTCAAACAATAACATCTAGGCACTACAAGGCCATGGAAACCTGTACCTTCAATTGCAAATTCATCGCCAATGGGAAATAGAAAGGCCTATTTGCAATCGCAAATTTATCATTCCATGGGATGTGGTGGTCCCCGGCCACTCAAACTATGACATCTAGGCCCTCCAAGGCCATAGATACCCGGACTTTCAATGGGAAATTCATGGTTACCTAAAAGTGGTGCTCCGCGGGCACTCAAACCATGACATCTAGGCCCTCCAACGCCATAGAAACCCGTAGTTTCAATTGCCAATTCATGGTTACTTGGAAAGTGGTGGTCTCCAGGCACTCGGACAATCTATTGACCCGTCTTTGTGATCAGACCGTCCATGGAGGTTGATGAGCCATGTGCGTGCACCATGGCCCTCTTGTGTATTGGGCGCTTGTCTGGGTGGATGGCAGTTGTCGAGTCCCGCACGCCGCCTCCTAAAATGGCTTGGCGCCTCTGCCACAGCTTTGTGGTGAATAGGGATGGTGTAATGGGGCTACATTGGTTTTTTATGCCTTGGATTGTCGTCCGCCATTGAGCTGTTTCACAATTGGGGTCTGGGACACCATAAGCATACCTTCATTCATGCGCTTTTTTTTGAAGGGCCTCAAAGCCCTCACATTGGCCACCAAGCACAAAGTGTTGGTTTTCCAAGGTGATGGTTGGTCTTGTGGTTTTCAAAGCTTGCACCTTATAATGCAAGTGGTCGACCATCGTGGTCCTCTTGCT
This sequence comes from Eutreptiella sp. 'Long Island Sound 2002', assembly GCA_964036045.1. NCBI lineage: Eukaryota > Euglenozoa > Euglenophyceae > Eutreptiales > Eutreptiaceae > Eutreptiella > Eutreptiella sp. 'Long Island Sound 2002'. The sequence continues at coordinate 128,401,314 of OZ038379.1, forward strand.
GATCTTTTTTTCACCCCAATGCCACAAGGCTTTGTGCCGTACATGTTGAGTGCTTTGAATGCCGATCGCTCTGTGTGGATTATTAAACCAACTAGTGAGGTGTTTAAGGGTGTGCAAGAAGTTGACGATCTTGCCTTGCCAACCCCATCTGTTCCCAATGACACGCCTAGTGACCTTGCACCCTTTTCAGAGAGCACCAACCCTACTACAGCAGATGATGTCTTTCTTTTTTATGCCCGGTTTTGTTCAAGTGCCGCCATACCATACTAATGTTGGCCATGGCCCTGTCAGGACTCTTATTTTGAGCTTGATTTTGTTTATAGTGCCAAGTCTCAGTTATATTATGTCATATTGGCCGAGTCCCACTAATTGCTGACCACACAAGATACTTGGTGCTTTTTGGACTTGGCGTCCCATCATTAAGGGCGTTGTGGGATGCCGTATGGAACCAGCGCGTGTGCATGTTGCCAAATAGAACAATTTTTTGTTAAAAACTTTACATCCACTAACATTAAAAAAGAATTACAGATTTTGACAGCAAAAAAAACTCCATTTTTTTTGAAATTACACGACCCGACACAAAACAAATTACACACGCTAACAGTAAAAAACAATTACACGTGCTGATAGTGAAAAAAATTACATGAGGTGATGATTTTTTCTGTACACAACTTACATTTTTCACCATGTCCAAGGCCTTGGCCAAGTTGGATGCAGTTCCAAACCCCATGCCCTTGAATGCCAGGGTCCCCCTTCCACATTATTGAGGCCTCCCCAACACATCTAGATGGTCTTTCATGAATCCTCTTCTTTAGATTGTCCCCCAAGCACAACTTGTGGGGGGTGGAAGTGGCCGTAGGCAGCTTTTTTTTTGGTGCCGCGCAGCAGAGTGGAAGGTCCAATTTTTTTTGGAAACATAGACTCACTTCCTGAAGCCACCGTATCCCTACATACACAATATGATACAAAATTGGCCACACCATTTTCATTTTGCCCCCCCCCCCCCCCCCACACCTTTCCCTCATTTTCCCTCTGTTTCCCTGTTTCCCCAGTTTTCCTCACGTTTTCCCCTGTTTGTCCCCATGTTCCCTCTGTTTTCCCTGTTTGTCCTCACTTATGGCGACAAAGGTGGCTTTAACATTGGCGTTGGCAACCATGGACCCCTGTGAAGGGCTGCCGCGGCAAAATGATGTGCTGGACCTTGGTACATCTGAGCCTGAAGAAAGCGCTACTGACTTGCCAACCGCCAGATAAGTGGTCAACCAGCGTTGACTAGCAATCATTTGTTATTGATGTGAACACAGTTTAATCTCCAAAAAAGTGTATGCTGTCCCCACCAGGAAATGAGAGGAACCACCTCTTTTGTTTCAGGCTGCATTCTGCGAGGCCTGCCAAGTTCTCATATCGGATGCACAAGTGAGTCCTGGTGAGTGTAGAGTCCTCAGAGGAGGGAGGCAACCTGGTTCCACCCTTTACCCAAACCCCTGCCCTCTCTTCACCAGCTCCCGTTTGTTGCTGAACAGGTGAGTGGACCCCTGTGAACACTGATGGTGTTGCGGGAGAGATGGTGGTGGCATTTATGCAAATACAAGAGATTCCGGAGACAAAACTGACTATTGTTGGGCAGCCTGTTGTTAACGAGGTGTTGCGGGCGGACCTCAGCAATCCTGCGGTCGAAGGCACAATGAACTGGTTCTGTGGCATTGTTCAGGTTGTCGAAATGCTTTCTTTCCATTTCCTGGATTGCAAAACAATGCACCAAGAGAAGGAAGCAGGATCGGGAAGTGAAGGAAGTGCCGAGCTCTTCTAATTTGAGCTCGTCTTCCTCCTCTACAGTTGAGGGGCATGAGAATCCTGTCTCCAAGAAAAGGCAGGGCCAACACTTGCAGATATTGGATACTGCGGGAGCAGTTTGTTGCTGAAGGATGGCATGTGGATGGCAAAAGAGGCTGGACTATACAACATGGCAATAATGCCAGAGGCAGCAATGACAAATCTGTAGTCTTGTTGATGCAGTGACTCATGAGACCCAATGCCCTGGCCATGGGACTGCGGTCTATTTCTGAGAAGAGCAGCATGCCATATGGCAAATGGAAGCCCTTTGACTGCCAGTGCCTGAGCCTGAATGCCAGAACTTGCCCCCAAGGCGGCAAAGTGGTTCCCGGGTCTGTAGTAAAACCTAGGAAAATTTTTTTAAAAAAAATTATTTTAATCGGTAACAGTTTACTAGGTTCACTAGTTTTTCCTAGGTATTGGAGCACATGGGGTTGCTCAGCTGTGCTTCTAAACGTACATACATACAACACTTACATGCCCAGAACCAAAATGGCGGTCTGGGGAGAAACCTCAACCAACAATATGTGCACTAGAACTGCATGTAGTGCCCCCTTGGATTTCCATATCTGGATCCCCTCCATATACGTTGATGTCCGTGGGCGCGCCTTGGGGGGTGGAATCTTGGGGGCAAACAGAGTTGAAAAAAATAGAAACAAATGGAAAGGTGCAAATACCTCGGAGGAGTCATGACAGAAACACAGCCGGACACCCCATGTGCACAAGCAAAACGTAACATACAACATACGATGCACGGAAGAGAGCCGAGCCAAAGGCGTGAAATAACCCCCAAAAAGTCTAATGAGTGTAGCAGCCCATAATAGGAGGGCACACATTTTGATTGTCGGTCCCCCGCATGCATTGCACCTTAGCCTGTGTTTGTGACTCTTTATCCATAAACGATGAGTAAGCTCCTTCATCGGATCAAGGGTAGAGTGTCACAAACAACCAAGCAATAACAGTACACTGCATGGAGTATTCTAAGGGTGTCATCCGTGCCCACGGGACTCATTGTCCCCGATTTCTTCGTGCCTGCCTCAGTCACCGGGGGGTGGCCGGGCCCGGTCCTTGTATGCGACCCCCCCCCAGCCCCCCCCCCCCCCCCCCCCGGGTTTTGAAAGATAGTGGTGCCGGGTCGGCCACCAACAAGTGTCTCTAGAGAAAACTGTCTGGCGCCGAAGGCGCCAAATCACCTCGAAGAGAGGTTGTTAGATCAAGCGCAGGCGCGGGCGTCATATACCCCCCTTTTTTGGGGACATTCGCGTAGCATACCCCAAGGCATGATATTGGATGTCCAACCCGTTGTAAAATCATTATTTTGCCCAGTAAGACCATCCCCCAATGGATTTTTTGATTTTGAGGCCTCTACCCCCTAAAACTGGATATCACTTTTTTGGGGGGTGGGGGGGGGGGGTGGGTGGGGGGGTGTTGGGGGGGGGGGGGTCAAAAGTTTTTGCTTAATAGGCTACAAGCAGTGGGGACGCAAAGTGCGGATAACACGGCCAGCGGTCCAGTGGTAACGCATACGGGTTGTGATTAGTAGGCAGCGGTTCGAAACCCGGTCTGTCGAATTTTAGCGCCGCCGCCGGCGGCGGCACCAAAATAACCAAACTGGGGTTCGAACCGCCGACCTGCTGGTACCGCTCGGCTGCTTTACCACTCGACCACTGCTTGGATTGCAGCGGAGGGCCTCCCTGCTGCTTGGGGCCGGCATCTGCCACTGACAAAAAACCCAAACTGTGTGTATCTGACTGACTGCCTGCTTGCTGGCTGAGGGACTGATTGGCTGACTGTCAACCTCTCTTCGAGGTGCACTGCCGAAGGCAATAGAATTTTTTTTTCATACTGTGTGTTTATACTCAAAATACTCAAAATTGTGTAGAGAAATCATATTTGTGTTAAAACAACAAAGAAAAATTTTGACCTGAAGGAGGGCTACAGGAGGGCTGCCCCCCCCCCCCCCCCGAGTTTTGAAAGATAGTTGGGGGGGGGTCGCATCAGGACCGGTTGTGGTCACCCCCCCCCGTGGCCTCAGGGCCTTGCGCGAAGCTTTGCTTGGAGGACACTGTTGCAAACCCGAGATGCAAAAGGAAAAAAGGGGCCCCAGAAAAGGGCAGAATTTGGTATGTCACCCATGCATTCTCGGGGGTCCCCAACGCCTAGCGAAGGGAGCAAAATGAAAAGTGGATTGTGAGTCCCTAACCCCAACTCAATGGGCCACGCAACAAAGCGTGGATTGTGAGTCCCTAACCCCAACTTGAGGGGCGATGCAGCAAAGCGTGGATTGTGAGTCCCTAACCCCAACTCGAGGGGCCACACAACAAAGCGTGGATTGTGAGTCCCTAACCCCAACTTGAGGGGCGACGCAACAAAGTGTGGATTGTGAGTCCCTAACCCCAACTCGAGGGGCCACACAACAAAGCGTGGATTGTGAGTCCCCAATCCCAACTTGAGGGGACACGCAACAAAGCGTGGATTGTGAGTCCCTAACCCCAACTCGAGGGGCCACACAACGAAGTGTGGATTGTGAGTCCCTAACCCCAACTCAATGGGCCACACAACGAAGTGTGGATTGTGAGTCCCTAACCCCAACTCGAGGGGCCACACAACAAAGCGTGGATTGTGAGTCCCTAACCCCAACTCGAGGGGCCACACAACAAAGCGTGGATTGTGAGTCCCTAACCCAATCTCGAGGGGCCACGCAACAAAGCGTGGGTTGTGAGTCCCTAACCCCAACTCGCTGGGCCACACTACAAAGCGTGGATTGTGAGTCCCTAACCCCAACTCGAGGGGCCACACAACAAAGCGTGGATTGTGAGTCCCCAATCCCAACTCGTGGGGACACGCAACAAAGCGTGGATTGTGAGTCCCTAACCCCAACTCGAGGGGCCACGCAACAAAGCATGGATTGTGAGTCCCTAACCCCAACTCGAGGGGCCACACAACAAAGCGTGGATTGTGAGTCCCTAACCCCAACTCGAGGGGCCACACTACAAAGCGTGGATTGTGAGTCCCCAATCTCAACTCGAGGGGACACGCAACAAAGCGTGGGTTGTGAGTCCCTAACCCCAACTCGAGGGGCCACACAACAAAGCGTGGATTGTGAGTCACCAATCCCAACTCGAGGGGACACGCAACAAAGCGTGGATTGTGAGTCCCTAACCCCAACTCGAGGGGCCACACAACAAAGCGTGGCTTGTGAGTCCCTAACCCCAACTCGAGGGGCCACACAACAAAGCGTGGATTGTGAGTCCCCAATCCCAACTCGAGGGGACACGCAACAAAGCGTGGATTGTGAGTCCCTAACCGCAACTCGAGGGGCCACACAACAAAGGGTGGATTGTGAGTCCCTAACCCCAACTTGAGGGGCGATGCAGCAAAGCGTGGATTGTGAGTCCCTAACCCCAACTCGAGGGGCCACACAACAAAGCGTGGATTGTGAGTCCCTAACCCCAACTCGAGGGGCCACACTACAAGGCGTGGATTGTGAGTCCCTAACCCCAACTCGCTGGGCCACACAACAAAGTGTGGATTGTGAGTCCCTGACCCCAACTCGAGGGGCCACACAACAAAGCGTGGATTGTGAGTCCCCAATCCCAACTCGAGGGGACACGCAACAAAGCGTGGATTGTGAGTCCCTAACCCCAACTCGCTGGGCCACACAACAAAGTGTGGATTGTGAGTCCCTGACCCCAACTCGAGGGGCGACGCAACAAAGCGTGGATTGTGAGTCCCTAACCCCAACTCGAGGGGCCACACAACAAAGCGTGGATTGTGAGTCCCTAACCCCTACTCGAGGGGCCACACAACAAAGCGTGGATTGTGAGTCCCTAACCCCAACTCGAGGGTCCACGCAACAAAGCGTGGATTGTGAGTCCCTAACCCCAACTCGAGGGGCCAAACAACAAAGCGTGCATTGTGAGTCCCTAACCCCAACTCGAGGGGCCACACAACAAATCGTGGATTGTGAGTCCCTAACCTCAACTCGAGGGGCCACACAACAAAGCGTGGATTGTGAGTCCCCAATCCCAACTCTAGGGGCCACACAACAAAGTGTGGATTGTGAGTCCCTAACCCCAACTGGAGGGTCCACACAACAAAGCGTGGATTGTGAGTCCCTAACCCCAACTCGAGGGGCCACACAACAAATCATGGATTGTGAGTCCCTAACCCCAACTCGAGGGGCCACACAACAAAGCGTGGATTGTGAGTCCCTAACCTCAACTCGAGGGGCCACACAACAAAGCGTGGATTGCGAGTCCCCAATCCCAACTCGAGGGGACACGCAACAAAGCATGGATTGTGAGTCCCTAACCCCAACTCGAGGGGCCACACAACAAAGCGTGGATTGTGAGTCCCCAATCCCAACTCGAGGGGCCACGCAACAAAGCATGGATTGTGAGTACCTAACACCAACTCGAGGGGCCACACTACAAAGCGTGGATTGTGAGTCCCTAACCCCAACTGGAGGGTCCACACAACAAAGCGTGGATTGTGAGATCCTAACCCCAACTCGAGGGGCCACACAACAAAGCGTGGGTTGTGAGTCCCCAATCCCAACTCCATGGGCCACACAACAAAGCGTGGATTGTGAGTCCCTAACCGCAACTCGAGGGGCCACACAACAAAGCATGGATTGTGAGTACCTAACACCAACTCGAGGGGCCACACTACAAAGCGTGGATTGTAAGTCCCTAACCCCAACTGGAGGGTCCACACAACAAAGCGTGGATTGTGAGATCCTAACCCCAACTCGAGGGGCCACACAACAAAGCGTGGGTTGTGAGTCCCCAATCCCAACTCCATGGGCCACACAACAAAGCGTGGATTGTGAGTCCCTAACCCCAACTCGAGGGGCCACACAACAAAGCGTGGATTGTGAGTCCCCAATTGCAACTCTAGGGGACACGCAACAAAGCGTGGGTTGTGAGTCCCTAACCCCAACTCGAGGGGCCACACAACAAAGCGTGGATTGTGAGTCCCTAACCTCCACTCGGGGGCCACACAACAAAGCGTGGATTGTGAGTCCCCAATCCCAACTGGAGGGGAGACACAACAAAGCGTGGGTTGTGAGTCCCCAATCCCAACTCCATGGGCCACACAACAAAGCGTGGATTGTGAGTCCCTAACCCCAACTCGAGGGGCCACACAACAAAGCGTGGATTGCGAGTCTCTAACCCCAACTCGAGGGGCCACACAACAAAGCGTGGATTGCGAGTCTCTAACCCCAACTCGAGGGGCCACACAACAAAGCGTGGATTGTGAGTCCCTAACCCCAACTCGAGGGGCCACACAACAAAGCATGGATTGTGAGTCCCTAACCCCAACTCGAGGGGCCACACAACAAAGCGTGGATTGTGAGTCCCTAACCCCAACTCGAGGGGCCACACAACAAAGCGTGGATTGTGAGTCCCTAACCCCAACTGGAGGGTCCACACAACAAAGCCTGGATTGTGAGTCCCTAACCCCAACTGGAGGGTCCACACAACGAAGCATGGATTGTGAGTCCCTAACCCCAACTGGAGGGTCCACACAACAAAGCGTGGGTTGTGAGTCCCTAACCTCAACTCGAGGGGCCACACAACAAAGCGTGGATTGTGAGTCCCTAACCCCAACTCGAGGGGCCACACAACAAAGCGTGGATTGTGAGTCCCTAACCCCAACTCGAGGGCCCACACAACAAAGCGTGGATTGCGAGTCTCTAACCCCAACTCGAGGGGCCACACAACAAAGCGTGGATTGTGAGTCCCTAACCCCAACTCGAGGGGCCACACAACAAAGCATGGATTGTGAGTCCCTAACCTCAACTCGAGGGGACACGCAACAAAGCGTGGGTTGTGAGTCCCTAACCTCAACTCGAGGGGCCACAAAACAAAGCGTGGATTGTGAGTCCCCAATCCCAACTCGAGGGGCCACACTACAAAGCGTGGATTGTGAGTCCCTAACCCCAACTGGAGGGTCCACACAACAAAGCGTGGATTGTGAGTCCCTAACCCCAACTGGAGGGTCCACACAACAAAGCGTACATTGTGAGTCCCTAACCCCAACTCGAGGGGCCACACAACAAAGCATGGATTGTGAGTCCCTAACCCCAACTCGAGGGGCCACACAACAAAGCGTGGATTGTGAGTCCCCAATCCCAACTCGAGGGGCCACGCAACAAAGCGTGGATTGTGAGTCCCTAACCGCAACTCGAGGGGCCACACAACAAAGCATGGATTGTGAGTACCTAACACCAACTCGAGGGGCCACACTACAAAGCGTGGATTGTGAGTCCCTAACCCCAACTCGAGGGGCCACACAACAAAGCGTGGATTGTGAGTCCCCAATCCCAACTCGAGGGGCCACGCAACAAAGCGTGGGTTGTGAGTCCCTAACCGCAACTCGAGGGGCCACACAACAAAGCATGGATTGTGAGTACCTAACACCAACTCGAGGGGCCACACTACAAAGCGTGGATTGTGAGTCCCTAACCCCAACTGGAGGGTCCACACAACAAAGCGTGGATTGTGAGATCCTAACCCCAACTCGAGGGGCCACACAACAAAGCGTGGGTTGTGAGTCCCCAATCCCAACTCCATGGGCCACACAACAAAGCGTGGATTGTGAGTCCCTAACCCCAACTCGAGGGGCCACACAACAAAGCGTGGATTGTGAGTCCCCAATTGCAACTCTAGGGGACACGCAACAAAGCGTGGGTTGTGAGTCCCTAACCCCAACTCGAGGGGACACGCAACAAAGCGTGGGTTGTGAGTCCCTAACCGCAACTCGAGGGGCCACACAACAAAGCATGGATTGTGAGTCCCTAACCCCAACTGGAGGGTCCACACAACAAAGCGTGGATTGTGAGTCCCTAACCTCCACTCGAGGGGCCACACAACAAAGCGTGGATTGTGAGTCCCCAATCCCAACTCGAGGGGACACACAACAAAGCGTGGGTTGTGAGTCCCCAATCCCAACTCCATGGGCCACACAACAAAGCGTGGATTGTGAGATCCTAACCCCAACTCGAGGGGCCACACAACAAAGCGTGGGTTGTGAGTCCCCAATCCCAACTCCATGGGCCACACAACAAAGCGTGGATTGTGAGTCCCTAACCCCAACTCGAGGGGCCACACAACAAAGCGTGGATTGTGAGTCCCCAATTGCAACTCTAGGGGACACGCAACAAAGCGTGGGTTGTGAGTCCCTAACCCCAACTCGAGGGGACACGCAACAAAGCGTGGGTTGTGAGTCCCTAACCGCAACTCGAGGGGCCACACAACAAAGCATGGATTGTGAGTCCCTAACCCCAACTGGAGGGTCCACACAAAAAAGCGTGGATTGTGAGTCCCTAACCCCAACTGGAGGGTCCACACAACGAAGAATGGATTGTGAGTCCCTAACCCCAACTGGAGGGTCCACACAACAAAGCGTGGGTTGTGAGTCCCTAACCTCAACTCGAGGGGCCACACAACAAAGCGTGGATTGTGAGTCCCTAACCCCAACTCGAGGGGCCACACAACAAAGCGTGGATTGGGAGTCTCTAACCCCAACTCGAGGGGCCACACAACAAAGCGTGGATTGTGAGTCCCTAACCCCAACTCGAGGGGCCACACTACAAAGCATGGATTGTGAGTCCCTAACCTCAATTGGAGGGTCCACACAACAAAGCGTGGATTGTGAGTCCCTAACCCCAATTGGAGGGTCCACACAACAAAGCGTACATTGTGAGTCCCTAACCCCAACTCGAGGGGCCACACAACAAAGCATGGATTGTTAGTCCCTAACCCCAACTCGCTGGGCCACACTACAAAGCGTGGATTGTGAGTCCCTAACCCCAACTGGAGGGTCCACACAACAAAGCGTGGATTGTGAGTCCCTAACCCCAACTCGAGGGGCCACACAACAAAGCATGGATTGTGAGTCCCTAACCTCAACTCGAGGGGCCACACAACGAAGCATGGATTGTGAGTCCCTAACCCCAACTCGAGGGGCCACACTACAAAGCGTGGATTGTGAGTCCCTAACCCCAACTGGAGGGTCCACACAACAAAGCGTGGATTGTGAGTCCCTAACCCCAACTCGAGGGGCCACACAACAAAGCATGGATTGTGAGTCCCTAACCTCAACTCGAGGGGCCACACAACAAAGCGTGGATTGTGAGTCCCTAACCTCAACTCGGGGGGCCACACAACAAAGCGTGGATTGTGAGTCCCTAACCCCAACTCGAGGGGCCACACAACAAAGCGTGGATTGTGAGTCCCTAACCCCAACTCGAGGGGCCACACAACAAAGCGTGGATTGTGAGTCCCCAATCCCAACTCGAGGGGACACGCAACAAAGTGTGGGTTGTGAGTCCCTAACCCCAACTCGAGGGGCCACACAACAAAGCATGGATTGTGAGTACCTAACCCCAACTCGAGGGGCCACACTACAAAGCCTGGATTGTGAGTCCCTAACCCCAACTTGAGGGGCCACACAACAAAGCATGGATTGTGAGTCCCTAACCTCAACTCGAGGGGCCACACAACAAAGCGTGGATTGTGAGTCCCTAACCCCCACTCGGGGTCCACACAACAAAGCGTGGATTGTGAGTCCCTAACCCCAACTCGAGGGGCCACACAACAAAGCATGGATTGTGAGTCCCTAACCTCAACTCGAGGGGCCACACAACAAAGCGTGGATTGTGAGTCCCTAACCTCCACTCGGGGGCCACACAACAAAGCGTGGATTGTGAGTCCCCAATCCCAACTCGAGGGGCCACACAAGAAAGCGTGGATTGTGAGTCCCTAACCACAACTCGAGGGGACACACAATAAAGCGTGGATTGTGAGTCCCAAATCCCAACTCGAGGGGACACGCAACAAAGCGTGGGTTGTGAGTCCCTAACCCCAACTCGAGGGGCCACACAACAAAGCGTGGGTTGTGAGTCCCTGACCCCAACTCCAGGGGCCACACAACACAGCGTGGATTGTGAGTCCCTAACCCCAACTCGAGGGGCCACACAACAAAGCGTGGATTGTGAGTCCCCAATCCCAACTCGAGGGGACACGCAACAAAGCGTGGGTTGTGAGTCCCTAACCCCAACTCGAGGGGCCACACAACAAAGCGTGGATTGTGAGTCTCTAACCCCAACTCGAGGGTCCACACAACAAAGCGTGGATTGTGAGTCCCTAACCCCAACTCGAGGGGACACGCAACAAAGCGTGGATTGTGAGTCCCTAACCCCAACTCGCTGGGCCACACAACAAAGCGTGGATTGTGAGTCCCTAACCCCAACTCGAGGGGCCACACAACAAAGCGTGGATTGTGAGTCCCTAACCCCAACTCGAGGGGCCACACAACAAAGCGTGGATTGTGAGTCCCTAACCCCAACTGGAGGGTCCAAACAACAAAGCGTGGATTGTGAGTCCCTAACCCCAATTCGAGGGTCCACACAACAAAGCATGGATTGTGAGTCCCTAACCTCAACTCGAGGGGCCACACAACAAAGCGTGGATTGTGAGTCCCTAACCTCAACTCGAGGGGCCACACAACAAAGCGTGGATTGTGAGTCCCTAACCTCAACTCGAGGGGCCACACAACAAAGCGTGGATTGTGAGTCCCTAACCCCAACTCGAGGGGCCACACAACAAAGCGTGGATTGTGAGTCCCTAACCTCAACTCGAGGGGACACGCAACAAAGCGTGGATTGTGAGTCCCCAATCCCAACTCGAGGGGACACGCAACAAAGTGTGGATTGTGAGTCCCTGACCCCAACTCGATGGGCCGCACAACAAAGCGTGGATTGTGAGTCCCTAAGCCCAACTCGAGGGGCCACGCAACACAGGGTGGATTGTGAGTCCCTAACCCCAACTAGAGGGGGCACACAACAAAGCGTGGATTGTGAATCCCTAACCCCAACTTGAGGGGCCACACAACAAAGGGTGGATTGTGAGTCCCTAACCACAACTCGAGGGGCCACACTACAAAGCGTGGATTGTGAGTCCCTACTCCAAGTGGAGGGGCCACACATCAAAGCGTGGATTGTGAGTCCCTGACCCCAACTAGAGGGGCCACACAACAAAGCCTGGATTGTGAGTCCCTAACCCCAACTGGAGGGGCCACACAACAAAGCGTGGATCGTGAGTCCCTAACCCCAACTCGAGGGGCCACACAACAAAGCGTGGATTGTGAGTCCCTAACCTCAACTCGAGGGGCCACACAACAAAGCGTGGATTGTGAGTCCCCAATCCCAACTCGAGGGGACACGCAACAAAGTGTGGATTGTGAGTCCCTGACCCCAACTCGCTGGGCCGCACAACAAAGTGTGGATTGTGAGTCCCTAACCCCAACTCGAGGGGCCACACAACAAAGCGTGGATTGTGAGTCCCTAAGCCCAACTCGAGGGGCCACGCAACACAGGGTGGATTGTGAGTCCCTAACCCCAACTAGAGGGGGCACACAACAAAGCGTGGATTGTGAATCCCTAACCCCAACTTGAGGGGCCACACAACAAAGGGTGGATTGTGAGTCCCTAACCCCAACTCGAGGGGCCACACAACAAAGCGTGGATTGTGAGTCCCTAAGCCCAACTCGAGGGGCCACGCAACACAGGGTGGATTGTGAGTCCCTAACCCCAACTAGAGGGGGCACACAACAAAGCGTGGATTGTGAATCCCTAACCCCAACTTGAGGGGCCACACAACAAAGGGTGGATTGTGAGTCCCTACCCCAAGTGGAGGGGCCACACATCAAAGCGTGGATTGTGAGTCCCTGACCCCAACTCGAGGGGCCACACTACAAAGCGTGGATTGTGAGTCCCTACCCCAAGTGGAGGGGCCACACATCAAAGCGTGGATTGTGAGTCCCTGACCCCAACTAGAGGGGCCACACAACAAAGCCTGGATTGTGAGTCCCCAACCCCAACTGGAGGGGCCACACAACAAAGCGTGGATTGTGAGTCCCTAACCTCAACTCGAGGGGCCACACAACAAAGCGTGGATTGTGAGTCCCCAATCCCAACTCGAGGGGACACGCAACAAAGTGTGGATTGTGAGTCCCTGACCCCAACTCGCTGGGCCGCACAACAAAGTGTGGATTGTGAGTCCCTAACCCCAACTCGAGGGGCCACACAACAAAGCATGGATTATGAGTCCCTAACCGCAACTCGAGGGGCCACACAACAAAGCGTGGATTGTGAGCCCCTAACCCCAACCGGAGGGTCCACACAACAAAGCGTGGATTGTGAGTCCCTAACCTCAACTCGAGGGGCCACACAACAAAGCGTGGATTGTGAGTCCCCAATCCCAACTCGAGGGGACACGCAACAAAGTGTGGATTGTGAGTCCCTGACCCCAACTCGCTGGGCCGCACAACAAAGTGTGGATTGTGAGTCCCTAACCCCAACTCGAGGGGCCACACAACAAAGCGTGGATTGTGAGTCCCTAAGCCCAACTCGAGGGGCCACGCAACACAGGGTGGATTGTGAGTCCCTAACCCCAACTCGAGGCGCCACACAACAAAGCGTGGATTGTGAGTCCCTAACCTCAACTCGAGGGGCCACACAACAAAGCGTGGATTGTGTGTCCCTAACCTCAACTCGAGGGGCCACACAACAAAGCGTGGATTGTGAGTCCCCGATCCCAACTCGAGGGGACACGCAGCAAAGCGTGGATTGTGAGTCCCTAACCCCAACTAGCTGGGCCACACAACAAAGTGTGGATTGTGAGTCCCTAACCCCAACTCGAGGGGCCACACAACAAAGCGTGGATTGTGATTCCCCAACCCCAACTCGACACAACAAAGTGTGGATTGTGAGTCCCTAACCCCAACTCGAGGGGCCACGCAACAAAGCGTGGGTTGTGAGTCCCTAACCCCAACTCGCTGGGCCACACAACAAAGCGTTGATTGTGAGTCCCCAACCCCAACTCGAGGGGCCACACAACAAAGCGTGGATTGTGAGGCCCTAACCCCAACTAGAGGGGACACACAACAAAGCGTGGGTTGTGAGTCCCTAACCCCAACTCGAGGGGCCACACAACAAAGCGTGGATTGTGAGTCCCTAACCCCAACTCGAGGGGCCACGCAACACAGGGTGGTTTGTGAGTCCCTAACCCCAACTAGAGGGGGCACACAACAAAGCGTGGATTGTGAATCCCTAACCCCAACTCGAGGGGCCACACAACAAAGGGTGGATTGTGAGTCCCTAACCACAACTCGAGGGGCCACACTACAAAGCGTGGATTGTGAGTCCCTACCCCAAGTGGAGGGGCCACACATCAAAGCGTGGATTGTGAGTCCCTAACCCCAACTAGAGGGGCCACACAACAAAGCCTGGATTGTGAGTCCCTAACCCCAACTGGAGGGGCCACACAACAAAGCGTGGATCGTGAGTCCCTAACCCCAACTCGAGGGGCCACACAACAAAGCGTGGATTGTGAGTCCCCAACCCCAACTCGCTGGCCCACACAACTAGCGTGGATGGTGAGTCCCTAACCCCAACCCGAGGGGCCACACAACAAAGCGTGGATTCTGAGTCCCTAACCCCAACTGGAGGGGCCACACAACAAAGCGTGGATTGTGAGTCCCTAACCCCAACTCGAGGGGCCACACAACAAAGCGTGGATTGTGAGTCCCTAACCCCAACTAGAGGGGCCACACAACAAAGCGTGGATTGTGAGTCCCTAACCCTAACTCGAGGGGCCACACAACAAAGCATGGATTTTGATTCCCCAACCCCGACCGGAGGGTCCACACAACAAAGCGTGGATTGTGAGTCCCTAACCTCAACTCGAGGGGACACGCAACAAAGCGTGGGTTGCGAGTCCCTAACCCCAACTCGCTGAGCCACGCAACAAAGCGTGGATTGTGAGTCCCTAACCCCAACTGGAGGGGCCACACAACAAAGCGTGGATCGTGAGTCCCTAACCCCAACTTGAGGGGCCACACAACAAAGCGTGGATTGTGAGTCCCTAACCCCAAATCGAGGGGCCACACAACAAAGCGTGGGTTGTGAGTCCCCGACCCCAACTCGCTTGCCCACACAACTAGCGTGGATGGTGAGTCCCTAACCCCAACTCGAGGAGCCACACAACGAAGCGTGGATTGTGAGTCCCTAACCCCAACTGGAGGGGCCACACAACAAAGCGTGGATTGTGAGTCCCTAACCCCAACTCCAGGGGCCACACAACAAAGCGTGGATTGTGAGTCCCTAACCCCAACTAGAGGGGCCACACAACAAAGCGTGGATTGTGAGTCCCTAACCCTAACTCGAGGGGCCACACAACAAAGCGTGTATTGTGATTCCCCAACCCCAACCGGAGGGTCCACACAACAAAGCGTGGATTGTGAGTCCCTAACCTCAACTCGAGGGGACACGCAACAAAGCGTGGGTTGCGAGTCCTTAACCCCAACTCGCCGAGCCACGCAAGAAAGCGTGGATTGTGAGTCCCTAACCCCAACTCGAGGGGCCACACAACAAAGCGTGGATTGTGAGTCCCTAACCCCAACTCGAGGGGCCACACAACAAGGCGTGGATTGTGAGTCCCTAACCCCAACTCCAGGAGCCACACAACAAAGCATGGATTGTGAGTCCCTAACCCCAACTCGAGGGGCCACACAACAAAGCGTGGATTGTGAGTCCCTAACCCCAACTTGAGGGGCCACACAACAAAGCGTGGATTGTGAGTCCCTAACCCCAACTCGAGGGGCCACACAACAAAGCGTGGATTGTGAGTCCCTAACCTCAACCGGAGGGTCCACACAACAAAGGGTGGATTGTGAGTCCCTAACCCCAACTCGAGGGGCCACACAACAAAGCGTGGATTGTGAGTCCCTAACCCCAACTCGAGGGGCCACACAACAAAGCATGGATTGTGAGTCCCTAACCCCAACTCGAGGGGCCACACAACAAAGTGTGGATTGTGAGTCCCTAACCCCAACTCGAGGGGCCACACATTAAAAGCGTGGGTTGTGAGTCCCGAACCCCAACTGAAGGGGCCACACAACAAAAGCGTGGATGTGAGTCCCCAACCCAATCTTGAGGGGCCGCACAACATAGCGTGGATTGTGAGTCCCTAACCCCTACTCGAGGGGCCACACAACGAAGCGTTGATTGTGAGTCCCTAACCCCAAC
Organism: Eutreptiella sp. 'Long Island Sound 2002'; assembly: GCA_964036045.1. Classification (NCBI taxonomy): domain Eukaryota; phylum Euglenozoa; class Euglenophyceae; order Eutreptiales; family Eutreptiaceae; genus Eutreptiella; species Eutreptiella sp. 'Long Island Sound 2002'. The sequence goes on from OZ038379.1 coordinate 128,417,245, forward strand.
TGGAGGGGCCACACAACAAAGCGTGGATCGTGAGTCCCTAACCCCAACTTGAGGGGCCACACAACAAAGCGTGGATCGTGAGTCCCTAACCTCAACTCGAGGGGCCACACAACAAAGCGTGGATTGTGAGTCCCTAACCCCAAATCGAGGGGCCACACAACAAAGCGTGGGTTGTGAGTCCCCGACCCCAACTCGCTTGCCCACACAACTAGCGTGGATGGTGAGTCCCTAACCCCAACTCGAGGGGCCACACAACGAAGCGTGGATTGTGAGTCCCTAACCCCAACTGGAAGGGCCACACAACAAAGCGTGGATTGTGAGTCCCTAACCCCAACTCGCTGGGCCACACAACAAAGCGTGGATTGTGAGTCCCTAACCCCAACTAGAGGGGCCACACAACAAAGCGTGGATTGTGAGTCCCTAACCCTAACTCGAGGGGCCACACAACAAAGCGTGTATTGTGATTCCCCAACCCCAACCGGAGGGTCCACACAACAAAGCGTGGATTGTGAGTCCCTAACCTCAACTCGAGGGGACACGCACCAAAGCGTGGGTTGCGAGTCCTTAACCCCAATCGCTGAGCCACGCAACAAAGCGTGGATTGTGCGTCCCTAACCCCAACTCGAGGGGCCACACAACAAAGTGTGGATTGTGAGTCCCTAACCCCAACTCCAGGAGCCACACAACAAAGCATGGATTGTGAGTCCCTAACCCCAACTTGAGGGGCCACACAACAAAGCGTGGATTGTGAGTCCCTAACCCCAACTCGAGGGGCCACACAACAAAGCGTGGATTGTGAGTCCCTAACCTCAACCGGAGGGTCCACACAACAAAGGGTGGATTGTGAGTCCCTAACCCCAACTCGAGGGGCCACACAACAAAGCGTGGATTGTGAGTCCCTAACCCCAACTCGAGGGGCCACACAACGAAGCATGGATTGTGCGTCCCTAACCCCAACTCGAGGGGCCACACAACAAAGTGTGGATTGTGAGTCCCTAACCCCAACTCGAGGGGCCACACATTAAAAGCGTGGGTTGTGAGTCCCGAACCCCAACTGAAGGGGCCACACAACAAAAGCGTGGATGTGAGTCCCCAACCCAATCTTGAGGGGCCGCACAACATAGCGTGGACTGTGAGTCCCTAACCCCTACTCGAGGGGCCACACAACGAAGCGTTGATTGTGAGTCCCTAACCCCAACTCGAGGGGCCACACAACAAAGCGTGGATTGTGAGTCCCTAACCCCAACTCGAGGGGCCACACAACGAAGCGTGGGTTGTGAGTCCCTAACCCCAACTCAAGGGGCCACACAACAAAGCGTGGATTGTAAGTCCCTAACCCCAACTCGAGGGGCCACACAACAAAGCGTGCATTGTGAGTCCCTAACCCCAACTCGAGGGGCCACACAACAAAGGGTGGATTGTGAGTCCCTAACCACAACTCGAGGGGCCACACTACAAAGCGTGGATTGTGAGTCCCTACCCCAAGTGGAGGGGCCACACATCAAAGCGTGGATTGTGAGTCCCTAACCCCAACTAGAGGGGCCACGCAACAAAGCCTGGATTGTGAGTCCCTAACCCCAACTGGAGGGGCCACACAACAAAGCGTGGATCGTGAGTCCCTAACCCCAACTCGATGGGCCACACAACGAAGTGTGGATTGTGAGTCCCTAACCCCAACTCGAGGGGCCACACAACAAAGCGTGGATTGTGAGTCCCTAACCCCAACTCGCTGAGCCACGCAACAAAGCGTGGATTGTGAGTCCCTAACCCCAACTGGAGGGGCCACACAGCAAAGCGTGGATTGTGATTCCCCAACCCCAACCGGAGGGTCCACACAACAAAGCGTGGATTGTGAGTCCCTAACCTCAACTCGAGGGGACACGCAACAAGGCGTGGGTCGCGAGTCCCTAACCCCAACTCGAGGGGCCACACAACGAAGCGTGGATTGTGAGTCCCTAACCCCAACTAGAGGGGCCACACAACAAAGCGTGGATTGTGAGTCCCTAACCCCAACTCGAGGGGCCGCACATTAAAAGCGTGGATTGTGAGTCCCTAACCCCAACTCGAGGGGCCACGCAACAAAAGCGTGGATTGTGAGTCCCTAACCCAAACTCGAGGGGCCACACAACAAAGCGTGGATTGTGAGTCCCTAACCCCAACTCGAGGGGCCACGCAACACAGGGTGGATTGTGAGTCCCTAACCCCAACTAGAGGGGGCACACAACAAAGCGTGGATTGTGAATCCCTAACCCCAACTCGAGGGGCCACACAACAAAGGGTGGATTGTGAGTCCCTAACCACAACTCGAGGGGCCACACTACAATGCGTGGATTGTGAGTCCCTACCCCAAGTGGAGGGGCCACACATCAAAGCGTGGATTGTGAGTCCCTAACCCCAACTAGAGGGGCCACACAACAAAGCGTGGATTGTGAGTCCCTAACCCCAACTGGAGGGGCCACACAACAAAGCGTGGATCGTGAGTCCCTAACCCCAACTCGAGGGGCCACACAACAAAGCGTGGATTGTGAGTCCCTAACCCCAACTCGAGGGGCCACACAACAAAGCGTGGGTTGTGAGTCCCCAACCCCAACTCGCTGGCCCACACAACTAGCGTGGATGGTGAGTCCCTAACCCCAACTCGAGGGGCCACACAACAAAGCGTGGATTGTGAGTCCCTAACCCCAACTGGAGGGGCCACACAACAAAGCGTGGATTGTGAGTCCCTAACCCCAACTCGAGGGGCCACACAACAAAGCGTGGATTGTGAGTCTCTAACCCCAACTAGAGGGGCCAGAAAAACAAAGCGTGGATTGTGAGTCCCTAACCCTAACTCGAGGGGCCACACAACAAAGCGTGTATTGTGATTCCCCAACCCCGACCAGAGGGTCCACACAACAAAGCGTGGATTGTGAGTCCCTAACCTCAACTCGAGGGGACACGCAACAAAGCGTGGGTTGCGAGTCCCTAACCCCAACTCGCTGAGCCACGCAACAAAGCGTGGATTGTGAGTTCCTAACCCCAACTGGAAGGGCCACACAACAAAGCGTGGATCGTGAGTCCCTAACCCCAACTCGAGGGGCCACACAACAAAGCGTGGATTGTGAGTCCCTAACCCCAACTCGAGGGGCCACACAACAAAGCGTGGGTTGTGAGTCCCCAACCCCAACTCGCTTGCCCACACAACTAGCGTGGATGGTGAGTCCCTAACCCCAACTCGAGGGGCCACACAACGAAGCGTGGATTGTGAGTCCCTAACCCCGACTGGAGGGGCCACACGACAAAGCGTGGATTGTGAGTCCCTAACCCCAACTCGAGGGGCCACACAACAAAGCGTGGATTGTGAGTCCCTAACCCCAACTAGAGGGGCCACACAACAAAGCGTGGATTGTGAGTCCCTAACCCTAACTCGAGGGGCCACACAACAAAGCGTGTATTGTGATTCCCCAACCCCAACCGGAGGGTCCACACAACAAAGCGTGGATTGTGAGTCCCTAACCTCAACTCGAGGGGACACGCAACAAAGCGTGGGTTGCGAGTCCTTAACCCCAACTTGCTGAGCCACGCAACAAAGCGTGGATTGTGAGTCCCTAACCCCAACTCGAGGGGCCACACAACAAAGGGTGGATTGTGAGTCCCTAACCCCAACTCCAGGAGCCACACAACAAAGCATGGATTGTGAGTCCCTAACCCCAACTCGAGGGGCCACACAACAAAGCGTGGATTGTGAGTCCCTAACCCCAACTTGAGGGGCCACACAACAAAGCTTGGATTGTGAGTCCCTAACCCCAACTCGAGGGGCCACACAACAAAGCGTGGATTGTGAGTCCCTAACCTCAACCGGAGGGTCCACACAACAAAGCGTGGATTGTGAGTCCCTAACCCCAACTCGAGGGGCCACACAACAAAGCGTGGATTGTGAGTCCCTAACCCCAACTCGAGGGGCCACACAACAAAGCGTGGATTGTGAGTCCCTAACCCCAACTCGAGGGGCCACACATTAAAAGCGTGGGTTGTGAGTCCGGAACCCCAACTGAAGGGGCCACACAACAAAAGCGTGGATTGTGAGTCCCCAACCCAATCTTGAGGGGCCGCACAACATAGCGTGGATTGTGAGTCCCTAACCCCAACTCGAGGGGCCACACAACGAAGCGTGGATTGTGAGTCCCTAACCCCAACTCGAGGGGCCACACAACAAAGCGTGGATTGTGAGTCCCTAACCCCAACTCGAGGGGCCACACAACGAAGCGTGGGTTGTGAGTCCCTAACCCCAACTCAAGGGACCACACAACAAAGCGTGGATTGTGAGTCCCTAACCCCAACTCGAGGGGCCACACAACAAAGCGTGCATTGTGAGTCCCTAACCCCAACTCGAGGGGCCACACAACAAAGGGTGCATTGTGAGTCCCTACCCCAAGTGGAGGGGCCACACATCAAAGCATGGATTGTGAGTCCCTAACCCCAACTAGAGGGGCCACGCAACAAAGCCTGGATTGTGAGTCCCTAACCCCAACTGGAGGGGTCACACAACAAAGCGTGGATCGTGAGTCCCTAACCCCAACTCGAGGGGCCACACAACAAAGCGTGGATGGTGAGTCCCTAACCCCAACTCGAGGGGCCACACAACAAAGCGTGTATTGTGAGTCCCTAACCCCAACTCGAGGGGCCACACAACAAAGCGTGGATTGTGAGTCCCTAACCCCAACTCGCTGAGCCACGCAACAAAGCGTGGATTGTGAGTCCCTAACCTCAACTCGAGGGGACACGCAACAAGGCGTGGATTGTGAGTCCCTAACCCCAACTCGAGGGGCCACACAACGAAGCATGGATTGTGAGTCCCTAACCCCAACTCGAGGGGCCACACAACAAAACCTGGATTGTGAGTCCCTAACCCCAACTCGAGGGGCCGCACATTAAAAGCGTGGATTGTGAGTCCCTAACCCCAACTCGAGGGGCCACACAACAAAAGCGTTGATTGTGAGTCCCCAACCCCAACTCGAGGGGCCACACAACAAAGCGTGGATTGTGAGTCCCTAACCCCAACTCGAGGGGCCACGCAACAAAGCCTGGATTGTGAGTCCCTAACCCCAACTCAAGGGGCCACACAACAAAGCGTGGATTGTGAGTCCCTAACCCCAACTCCAGGGGCCACACAACAAAGCGTGCATTGTGAGTCCCTAACCCCAACTCGAGGGGCCACACAACAAAGGGTGGATTGTGAGTCCCTAACCACAACTCGAGGGGCCACACTACAAAGCGTGGACTGTGAGTCCCTACCCCAAGTGGAGGGGCCACACATCAAAGCGTGGATTGTGAGTCCCCAACCCCAACTAGAGGGGCCACGCAACAAAGCCTCGATTGTGAGTCCCTAACCCCAACTGGAGGCGCCACACAACAAAGCGTGGATCGTGAGTCCCTAACCCCAACTCGAGGGGCCACACAACAAAGCGTGGATTGTGAGTCGCTATCCCCAACTCGAGGGGCCACACAACAAAGCGTGGATTGTGAGTCCCTAACCCCAACTCGAGGGGCCACACAACAAAGGGTGGATTGTGAGTCCCTAACCACAACTCGAGGGGCCACACTACAAAGCGTGGACTGTGAGTCCCTACCCCAAGTGGAGGGGCCACACATCAAAGCGTGGATTGTGAGTCCCCAACCCCAACTAGAGGGGCCACGCAACAAAGCCTCGATTGTGAGTCCCTAACCCCAACTGGAGGGGCCACACAACAAAGCGTGGATCGTGAGTCCCTAACCCCAACTCGAGGGGCCACACAACAAAGCGTGGATTGTGAGTCGCTATCCCCAACTTGAGGGGCCACACAACAAAGCGTGGATTGTGAGTCCCTAACCCCAACTCGAGGGGCCACACAACAAAGCGTGGATTGTGAGTCCCTAACCCCATGTCGAGGGGCCACACAACAAAGCGTGTATTGTGATTCCCCAACCCCAACCGGAGGGTCCACACAACAAAGCGTGGATTGTGAGTCCCTAACCTCAACTCGAGGGGACACGCAACAAAGCGTGGGTCGCGAGTCCCTAACCCCAACTCTCTGAGCCACGCAACAAAGCGTGGATTGTGAGTCCCTAACCCCAACTCGAGGGGCCACACAACAAAGCGTGGATTGTGAGTCCCCAACCCCAACTCGAGGGGACACGCAACAAAGCGTGGATTGTGAGTCCCTAACCCCAACTGGAGGGGCCACACAACAAAGCATGGATTGTGAGTCCCTAACCCCAACTTGAGGGGCCACACAACAAAGCGTGGATTGTGAGTCCCTAACCCCAACTCGAGGGGCCACACAACAAAGCATGGATTGTGAGTCCCTAACCCCAACTCGAGGGGCCACACAACAAAGCGTGGATTGTGAGTCCCTAACCCCAACTGGAGGGGCCACACAACAAAGCATGGATTGTGAGTCCCTAACCCCAACTCAAGGGGCCACACAACAAAGCGTGGATTGTGAGTCCCCAACCCAATCTTCAGGGGCCACACAACATAGCGTGGATTGTGAGTCCCTAACCCCAACTCGAGGGGCCACACAACGAAGCGTTGATTGTGAGTTCCTAACCACAACTCAAAGGGGCCACACAACAAAGCGTGGATTGTGAGTCCCTAACCCCAACTCGAGGGGCCACACAACAAAGCGTGCATTGTGAGTCCCTAACCCCAACTCGAGGGGCCACACAACAAAGCGTGGATTGTGAGTCCCTAACCCCATGTCGAGGGGCCACACAACAAACCTTGGATTGTGAGTCCCCAACACCAACTGGAGGGGCCACGCAACAAAGCGTGGATTGTGAGTCCCTAACCCCAACTCGAGGGGCCACACAACAAAGCGTGGATTGTGAGTCCCTAACCCCAACTCGAGGGGCCACACAACAAAGCATGGATTGTGAGTCCCTAACCGCAACTCGAGGGGCCACACAACAAAGCATGGATTGTGAGTCCCTAACCCCAACTCGAGGGGCCACACAACAAAGCATGGATTGTGAGTCCCTAACCCCAACTCGAGGGGCCACACAATAAAGCGTGGATTGTGAGTCCCTAACCCCAACTGGAGGGGCCACACAACAAAGCGTGTATTGTGATTCCCCAACCCCAACCGGAGGGTCCACACAACAAAGCGTGGATTGTGAGTCCCTAACCTCAACTCGAGGGGACACGCAACAAAGCGTGGGTCGCGAGTCCCTAACCCCAACTCGCTGAGCCACGCAACAAAGCGTGGATTGTGAGTCCCTAACCCCAACTCGAGGGGCCACACAACAAAGCGTGGGTTGTGAGTCCCCAACCCCAACTCGAGGGGACACGCAACAAAGCGTGGGTTGTGAGTCCCTAACCCCAACTTGAGGGGCCACACAACAAAGCGTGGATTGTGAGTCCCTAACCCCAACTCCAGGGGCCACACAACAAAGCATGGATTGTGAGTCCCTAACCCCAACTCGAGGGGCCACACAACAAAGCGTGGATTGTGAGTCCCTAACCCCAACTCGAGGGGCCACACAACAAAGCATGGATTGTGAGTCCCTAACCCCAACTCAAGGGGCCACACAACAAAGCGTGGATTGTGAGTCCCCAACCCAATCTTCAGGGGCCACACAACATAGCGTGGATTGTGAGTCCCTAACCCCAACTCGAGGGGCCACACAACGAAGCGTTGATTGTGAGTTCCTAACCACAACTCAAAGGGGCCACACAACAAAGCGTGGATTGTGAGTCCCTAACCCCAACTCGAGGGGCCACACAACAAAGCGTGCATTGTGAGTCCCTAACCCCAACTCGAGGGGCCACACAACAAAGCGTGGATTGTGAGTCCCTAACCCCATGTCGAGGGGCCACACAACAAACCTTGGATTGTGAGTCCCCAACCCCAACTGGAGGGGCCACGCAACAAAGCGTGGATTGTGAGTCCCTAACCCCAACTCGAGGGGCCACACAACAAAGCGTGGATTGTGAGTCCCTAACCCCAACTCGAGGGGCCACACAACAAAGCATGGATTGTGAGTCCCTAACCCCAACTCGAGGGGCCACACAACAAAGCATGGATTGTGAGTCCCTAACCCCAACTCGAGGGGCCACGCAACAAAGCGTGGATGGTGAGTCCCTAACCCCAACTCGAGGGGCCACACAACAAAGCGTGGATTGTGAGTCCCCAACCCAATCTTCAGGGGCCACACAACAAAGCGTGGATTGTGAGTCCCTAACCCCAACTCGAGGGGCCACACAACGAAGCGTTGATTGTGAGTTCCTAACCACAACTCAAAGGGGCCACACAACAAAGCGTGGATTGTGAGTCCCTAACCCCAATTCGAGGGGCCACACAACAAAGCGTGGATTGTGAGTCCCTAACCCCAACTCGAGGGTCCACGCAACAAAGCGTGGATTGTGAGTCCCTAACCGCAACTCGAGGGGCCACACAACAAAGCGTGGATTGTGAGTCCCTAACCCCAACTAGAGGGGCCACGCAAGAAAGCCTGGATTGTGAGTCCCCAACCCAATCTTCAGGGGCCACACAACATAGCGTGGATTGTGAGTCCCTAACCCCAACTCGAGGGGCCACACAACGAAGCGTTGATTGTGAGTTCCTAACCACAACTCAAAGGGGCCACACAACAAAGCGTGGATTGTGAGTCCCTAACCCCAACTCGAGGGGCCACACAACAAAGCGTGCATTGTGAGTCCCTAACCCCAACTCGAGGGGCCACACAACAAACCTTGGATTGTGAGTCCCCAACCCCAACTGGAGGGGCCACGCAACAAAGCGTGGATTGTGAGTCCCTAACCCCAACTCGAGGGGCCACACAACAAAGCGTGGATTGTGAGTCCCTAACCCCAACTCGAGGGGCCACACAACAAAGCATGGATTGTGAGTCCCTAACCCCAACTCGAGGGGCCACACAACAAAGCATGGATTGTGAGTCCCTAACCCCAACTCGAGGGGCCACACAACAAAGCATGGATTGTGAGTCCCTAACCCCAACTCGAGGGGCCACACAACAAAGCGTGGATTGTGAGTCCCCAACCCAATCTTCAGGGGCCACACAACATAGCGTGGATTGTGAGTCCCTAACCCCAACTCGAGGGGCCACACAACGAAGCGTTGATTGTGAGTTCCTAACCACAACTCAAAGGGGCCACACAACAAAGCGTGGATTGTGAGTCCCTAACCCCAACTCGAGGGGCCACACAACAAAGCGTGGATTGTGAGTCCCTAACCCCAACTCGAGGGGCCACACAACAAAGCGTGGATTGTGAGTCCCTAACCCCACGTCGAGGGGCCACACAACAAACCTTGGATTGTGAGTCCCCAACCCCAACTGGAGGGGCCACGCAACAAAGCGTGGATTGTGAGTCCCTAACCACAACTCGAGGGGCCACACTACAAAGCGTGGATTGTGAGTCCCTACCCCAACTGGAGGGGCCACACATCAAAGCGTGGATTGTGAGTCCCTAACCCCAACTAGAGGGGCCACGCAAGAAAGCCTGGATTGTGAGTCCCCAACCCAATCTTCAGGGGCCACACAACATAGCGTGGATTGTGAGTCCCTAACCCCAACTCGAGGGGCCACACAACGAAGCGTTGATTGTGAGTTCCTAACCACAACTCAAAGGGGCCACACAACAAAGCGTGGATTGTGAGTCCCTAACCCCAACTCGAGGGGCCACACAACAAAGCGTGCATTGTGAGTCCCTAACCCCAACTCGAGGGGCCACACAACAAAGCGTGGATTGTGAGTCCCTAACCCCATGTCGAGGGGCCACACAACAAACCTTGGATTGTGAGTCCCCAACCCCAACTGGAGGGGCCACGCAACAAAGCGTGGATTGTGAGTCCCTAACCCCAACTCGAGGGGCCACACAACAAAGCGTGGATTGTGAGTCCCTAACCCCAACTCGAGGGGCCACACAACAAAGCATGGATTGTGAGTCCCTAACCCCAACTCGAGGGGCCACACAACAAAGCATGGATTGTGAGTCCCTAACCCCAACTCGAGGGGCCACACAACAAAGCATGGATTGTGAGTCCCTAACCCCAACTCGAGGGGCCACACAACAAAGCGTGGATTGTGAGTCCCCAACCCAATCTTCAGGGGCCACACAACATAGCGTGGATTGTGAGTCCCTAACCCCAACTCGAGGGGCCACACAACGAAGCGTTGATTGTGAGTTCCTAACCACAACTCAAAGGGGCCACACAACAAAGCGTGGATTGTGAGTCCCTAACCCCAACTCGAGGGGCCACACAACAAAGCGTGGATTGTGAGTCCCTAACCCCACGTCGAGGGGCCACACAACAAACCTTGGATTGTGAGTCCCCAACCACAACTGGAGGGGCCACGCAACAAAGCGTGGATTGTGAGTCCCTAACCCCAACTCGAGGGGCCACACAACAAAGCGTGGATTGTGAGTCCCTAACCCCAACTCGAGGGGCCACACAACAAAGCATGGATTGTGAGTCCCTAACCCCAACTCGAGGGGCCACACAACAAAGCATGGATTGTGAGTCCCTAACCCCAACTCGAGGGGCCACACAACAAAGCATGGATTGTGAGTCCCTAACCCCAACTCGAGGGTCCACACAACAAAGCGTGGATTGTGAGTCCCCAACCCAATCTTCAGGGGCCACACAACATAGCGTGGATTGTGAGTCCCTAACCCCAACTCGAGGGGCCACACAACGAAGCGTTGATTGTGAGTTCCTAACCACAACTCAAAGGGGCCACACAACAAAGCGTGGATTGTGAGTCCCTAACCCCAACTCGTGGGGCCACACAACAAAGCGTGGATTGTGAGTCCCTAACCCCAACTCGAGGGGCCACACAACAAAGCGTGGATTGTGAGTCCCTAACCCCACGTCGAGGGGCCACACAACAAACCTTGGATTGTGAGTCCCCAACCCCAACTGGAGGGGCCACGCAACAAAGCGTGGATTGTGAGTCCCTAACCACAACTCGAGGGGCCACACTACAAAGCGTGGATTGTGAGTCCCTACCCCAACTGGAGGGGCCACACATCAAAGCGTGGATTGTGAGTCCCTAACCCCAACTAGAGGGGCCACGCAAGAAAGCCTGGATTGTGAGTCCCCAACCCAATCTTCAGGGGCCACACAACATAGCGTGGATTGTGAGTCCCTAACCCCAACTCGAGGGGCCACACAACGAAGCGTTGATTGTGAGTTCCTAACCACAACTCAAAGGGGCCACACAACAAAGCGTGGATTGTGAGTCCCTAACCCCAACTCGAGGGGCCACACAACAAAGCGTGCATTGTGAGTCCCTAACCCCAACTCGAGGGGCCACACAACAAAGCGTGGATTGTGAGTCCCTAACCCCATGTCGAGGGGCCACACAACAAACCTTGGATTGTGAGTCCCCAACCCCAACTGGAGGGGCCACGCAACAAAGCGTGGATTGTGAGTCCCTAACCCCAACTCGAGGGGCCACACAACAAAGCGTGGATTGTGAGTCCCTAACCCCAACTCGAGGGGCCACGCAACAAAGCATGGATTGTGAGCCCCTAACCCCAACTCGAGGGGCCACACAACAAAGCATGGATTGTGAGTCCCTAACCCCAACTCGAGGGGCCACACAACAAAGCATGGATTGTGAGTCCCTAACCCCAACTCGAGGGGCCACACAACAAAGCGTGGATTGTGAGTCCCCAACCCAATCTTCAGGGGCCACACAACATAGCGTGGATTGTGAGTCCCTAACCCCAACTCGAGGGGCCACACAACGAAGCGTTGATTGTGAGTCCCTAACCACAACTCAAAGGGGCCACACAACAAAGCGTGGATTGTGAGTCCCTAACCCCAACTCGCTGGGCCACACAACAAAGCGTGGATTGTGAGTCCCTAACCCCAACTCGAGGGGCCACACAACAAAGCGTGGATTGTGAGTCCCTAACCCCACGTCGAGGGGCCACACAACAAACCTTGGATTGTGAGTCCCCAACCCCAACTGGAGGGGCCACGCAACAAAGCGTGGATTGTGAGTCCCTAACCGCAACTCGAGGGGCCACACAACAAAGCGTGGATTGTGAGTCCCTAACCCCAACTCGAGGGGCCACACAACATCGCGTGCATTGTGAGTCCCTAACCGCAACTCGAGGGGCCACACAACAAAGCGTGGATTGTGAGTCCCTAACCCCAACTCGAGGGGCCACACAACGAAGCGTGGGTTGTGAGTCCCTAACCCCAACTCAAGGGGCCACACAACAAAGCGTGGATTGTGAGTCCCTAACCCCAACTCGAGGGGCCACACAACAAAGCGTGGGTTGTGAGTCCCTAACCCCAACTCCAGGGGCCACACAACAAAGGGTGGATTGTGAGTCCCTAACCACAACTCGAGGGGCCACACTACAAAGCGTGGATTGTGAGTCCCTACCCCAACTGGAGGGGCCACACATCAAAGCGTGGATTGTGAGTCCCTAACCCCAACTAGAGGGGCCACGCAAGAAAGCCTGGATTGTGAGTCCCTAACCCCAACTGGAGGGGCCACACAACAAAGCGTCGATTGTGAGTCCATAACCCCAACTCGAGGGGCCACACAACAAAGCGTGGATGGTGAGTCCCTAACCCCAACTCGAGGGGCCACACAACAAAGCGTGGATTGTGAGTCCCTAACCCCAACTCAAGGGGCCACACAACAAAGCGTGGATTGTGAGTCCCTAACCCCAACTCGCTGAGCCACGCAGCAAAGCGTGGATTGTGAGTCCCTAACCCCAACTGGAGGGGCCACACAACAAAGCGTGCATTGTGAGTCCCTAACCCCAGCTGGAGGGGCCACACAACAAAGCGTGTATTGTGAGTCCCCAACCCCAACCGGAGTGTCCACACAACAAAGCGTGGATTGTGAGTCCCTAACCTCAACTCGAGGGGACACGCAACAAAGCGTGGGTCGCGAGTCCCTAACCCCAACTCGCTGAGCCACGCAACAAAGCGTGGATTGTGAGTCCCTAACCCCAACTCGAGGGGCCACACAACAAAGCGTGGGTTGTGAGTCCCTAACCCCAACTCGAGGGGCCACACTACAAAGCATGGATTGTGAGTCCCTAACCCCAACTCGAGGGGCCACACAACAAAGCGTGGATTGTGAGTCCCCAACCCAATCTTCAGGGGCCACACAACATAGCGTGGATTGTGAGTCCCTAACCCCAACTCGAGGGGCCACACAACGAAGCGTTGATTGTGAGTCCCTAACCACAACTCAAAGGGGCCACACAACAAAGCGTGGATTGTGAGTCCCTAACCCCAACTCGCTGGGCCACACAACAAAGCGTGGATTGTGAGTCCCTAACCCCAACTCGAGGGGCCACACAACAAAGCGTGGATTGTGAGTCCCTAACCCCACGTCGAGGGGCCACACAACAAACCTTGGATTGTGAGTCCCCAACCCCAACTGGAGGATTCACGCAACAAAGCGTGGATTGTGAGTCCCTAACCGCAACTCGAGGGGCCACACAACAAAGCGTGGATTGTGAGTCCCCAACCCCAACTCGAGGGGCCACACAACGAAGCGTGGGTTGTGAGTCCCTAACCCCAACTCAAGGGGCCACACAACAAAGCGTGGATTGTGAGTCCCTAACCCCAACTCGAGGGGCCACACAACAAAGCGTGGGTTGTGAGTCCCTAACCCCAACTCCAGGGGCCACACAACAAAGGGTGGATTGTGAGTCCCTAACCACAACTCGAGGGGCCACACTACAAAGCGTGGATTGTGAGTCCCTACCCCAACTGGAGGGGCCACACATCAAAGCGTGGATTGTGAGTCCCTAACCCCAACTAGAGGGGCCACGCAAGAAAGCCTGGATTGTGAGTCCCTAACCCCAACTGGAGGGGCCACACAACAAAGCGTCGATTGTGAGTCCATAACCCCAACTCGAGGGGCCACACAACAAAGCGTGGATGGTGAGTCCCTAACCCCAACTCGAGGGGCCACACAACAAAGCGTGGATTGTGAGTCCCTAACCCCAACTCGAGGGGCCACACAACAAAGCGTGGATTGTGAGTCCCTAACCCCAACTCGCTGAGCCACGCAGCAAAGCGTGGATTGTGAGTCCCTAACCCCAACTGGAGGGGCCACACAACAAAGCGTGCATTGTGAGTCCCTAACCCCAGCTGGAGGGGCCACACAACAAAGCGTGTATTGTGAGTCCCCAACCCCAACCGGAGTGTCCACACAACAAAGCGTGGATTGTGAGTCCCTAACCTCAACTCGAGGGGACACGCAACAAAGCGTGGGTCGCGAGTCCCTAACCCCAACTCGCTGAGCCACGCAACAAAGCGTGGATTGTGAGTCCCTAACCCCAACTCGAGGGGCCACACAACAAAGCGTGGGTTGTGAGTCCCTAACCCCAACTCGAGGGGCCACACTACAAAGCCTGGATTGTGAGTCCCGAACCCAATCTTCAGGGGCCACACAATGAAGCGTTGATTGTGAGTTCCTAACCCCAACTCAAAGGGGCCACACAACAAAGCGTGGATTGTGAGTCCCTAACCCCAACTCGAGGGGCCACACAACAAAGCGTGGATTGTGAGCCCCTAACCCCAACTCGAGGGGCCACACAACAAACCTTGGATTGTGAGTCCCCAACCCCAACTGGAGGGGCCACGCAACAAAGCGTGGATTGTGAGTCCCTAACCGCAACTCGAGGGGCCACACAACAAAGCGTGGATTGTGATTCCCTAACCCCAACTCGAGGGGCCACACAACATCGCGTGCATTGTGAGTCCCTAACCCCAACTCAAGGGGCCACGCAACAAAGCGTGGATTGTGAGTCCCTAACCGCAACTCGAGGGGCCACACAACAAAGCGTGGATCGTGAGTCCCTAACCGCAACTCGAGGGGCCACACAACAAAGCGTGGATTGTGAGTCCCTAACCCCAACTCGAGGGGCACACAACGAAGCGTGGGTTGTGAGTCCCTAACCCCAACTCAAGGGGCCACACAACAAAGCGTGGATTGTGAGTCCCTAACCCCAACTCGAGGGGCCACACAACAAAGCGTGCATTGTGAGTCCCTAACCCCAACTCAAGGGGCCACACAACAAAGGGTGGATTGTGAGTCCCTAACCACAACTCGAGGGGCCACACTACAAAGCGTGGATTGTGAGTCCCTAACCCCAACTAGAGGGGCCACGCAACAAAGCCTGGATTGTGAGTCCCTAACCCCAACTGGAGGGGCCACACAACAAAGCGTGGATCGTGAGTCCCTAACCCCAACTCGAGGGGCCACACAACAAAGCGTGGATGGTGAGTCCCTAACCCCAACTCGAGGGGCCACACAACAAAGCGTGGATTGTGAGTCCCTAACCCCAACTCGAGGGGCCACACAACAAAGCGTGGATTGTGAGTCCCTAACCGCAACTCGAGGGGCCACACAACAAAGCGTGGATTCTGAGTCCCTAACCCCAACTCGAGGGGCCACACAACATCGCGTGCATTGTGAGACCCTAACCGCAACTCGAGGGGCCACACAACAAAGCGTGGATTGTGAGTCCCTAACCCCAACTCGAGGGGCCACACAACGAAGCGTGGGTTGTGAGTCCCTAACCCCAACTCAAGGGGCCACACAACAAAGCGTGGATTGTGAGTCCCTAACCCCAACTCGAGGGGCCACACAACAAAGCGTGCATTGTGAGTCCCTAACCCCAACTCGAGGGGCCACACAACAAAGGGTGGATTGTGAGTCCCTAACCACAACTCGAGGGGCCACACTACAAAGCGTGGATTGTGAGTCCCTACCCCAAGTCGAGGGGCCACACATCAAAGCGTGGATTGTGAGTCCCTAACTCCAACTAGAGGGGCCACGCAACAAAGCCTGGATTGTGAGTCCCTAACCCCAACTGGAGGGGCCACACAACAAAGCGTGGATGGTGAGTCCCTAACCCCAACTCGAGGGGCCACACAACAAAGCGTGGATTGTGAGTCCCTAACCCCAACTCGAGGGGCCACACAACAAAGCGTGGATTGTGAGTCCCTAACCCCAACTCGCTGAGCCACGCAACAAAGCGTGGATTGTGAGTCCCTAACCCCAACTGGAGGGGCCACACAACAAAGCGTGGATTGTGAGTCCCTAACCCTAACTCGAGGGGCCACACAACAAAGCGTGGATTGTGATTCCCCAACCCCAACCGGAGGGTCCACATAACAAAGCGTGGATTGTGAGTCCCTAACCCCAACTCCAAGGGACACGCAACAAAGCGTGGGTTGCGAGTCCCTAACCCCAACTCGCTGAGCCACGCAACAAAGCGTGGATTGTGAGTCCCTAACCCCAACTCCAGGGGCCACACAACAAAGCATGGATTGTGAGTCCCTAACCCCAACTCGAGGGGCCACACAACAAAGCGTGGATTGTGAGTCCCCAACCCCAACTCGAGGGGACACGCAACAAAGCGTGGGTTGTGAGTCCCTAACCCCAACTTGAGGGGCCACACAACAAAGCGTGGATTGTGAGTCCCGAACCCCAACTCGAGGGGCCACACAACAAAAGCGTGGATTGTGAGTCCCCAACCCAATCTTGAGGGGCCACACAACATAGCGTGGATTGTGAGTCCCTAACCCCAACTCGAGGGGCCACACAACGAAGCGTTGATTGTGAGTCCCTAACCCCAACTCAAGGGGCCACACAACAAAGCGTGGATTGTGAGTCCCTAACCCCAACTCGAGGGGCCACACAACAAAGCGTGCATTGTGAGTCCCTAACCCCAACTCGAGGGGCCACACAACAAAGCGTGGATTGTGAGTCCCTAACCCCATGTCGAGGGGCCACACAACAAAGCGTGGATTGTGAGTCCCTAACCCCAACTCGAGGGGCCACACAACAAAGCGTGGATTGTGAGTCCCTAACCCCAACTCGAGGGGCCACACAACAAAGCGTGGGTTGTGAGTCCCTAACCCCAACTCGAGGGGCCACACTACAAAGCCTGGATTGTGAGTCCCCAACCCCAACTGGAGGGGCCACGCAACAAAGCGTGGATTGTGAGTCCCTAACCGCAACTCGAGGGGCCACACAACAAAGCGTGGATTGTGAGTCCCTAACCCCAACTCGCTGGGCGACACAACATCGCGTGCATTGTGAGTCCCTAACCGCAACTCGAGGGGCCACACAACAAAGCGTGGATTGTGAGTCCCTAACCCCAACCCGAGGGGCACACAACGAAGCGTGGGTTGTGAGTCCCTAACCCCAACTCAAGGGGCCACACAACAAAGCGTGGATTGTGAGTCCCTAACCCCAACTCGAGGGGCCACACAACAAAGCGTGCATTGTGAGTCCCTAACCCCAACTCAAGGGGCCACACAACAAAGGGTGGATTGTGAGTCCCTAACTACAACTCGAGGGGCCACACTACAAAGCGTGGATTGTGAGTCCCTAACCCCAACTAGAGGGGCCACGCAACAAAGCCTGGATTGTGAGTCCCTAACCCCAACTGGAGGGGCCACACAACAAAGCGTGGATCGTGAGTCCCTAACCCCAACTCGAGGGGCCACACAACAAAGCGTGGATGGTGAGTCCCTAACCCCAACTCGAGGGGCCACACAACAAAGTGTGGATTGTGAGTCCCTAACCCCAACTCGAGGGGCCACACAACAAAGCGTGGATTGTGAGTCCCTAACCCCAACTCGAGGGGCCACACAACAAAGCGTGGATTGTGAGTCCCTAACCGCAACTCGAGGGGCCACACAACAAAGCGTGGATTCTGAGTCCCTAACCCCAACTCGAGGGGCCACACAACATCGCGTGCATTGTGAGTCCCTAACCGCAACTCGAGGGGCCACACAACAAAGCGTGGATTGTGAGTCCCTAACCCCAACTCGAGGGGCCACACAACGAAGCGTGGGTTGTGAGTCCCTAACCCCAACTCAAGGGGCCACACAACAAAGCGTGGATTGTGAGTCCCTAACCCCAACTCGAGGGGCCACACAACAAAGCGTGCATTGTGAGTCCCTAACCCCAACTCGAGGGGCCACACAACAAAGGGTGGATTGTGAGTCCCTAACCACAACTCGAGGGGCCACACTACAAAGCGTGGATTGTGAGTCCCTACCCCAAGTCGAGGGGCCACACATCAAAGCGTGGATTGTGAGTCCCTAACCCCAACTAGAGGGGCCACGCAACAAAGCCTGGATTGTGAGTCCCTAACCCCAACTGGAGGGGCCACACAACAAAGCGTGGATGGTGAGTCCCTAACCCCAACTCGAGGGGCCACACAACAAAGCGTGGATTGTGAGTCCCTAACCCCAACTCGAGGGGCCACACAACAAAGCGTGGATTGTGAGTCCCTAACCCCAACTCGCTGAGCCACGCAACAAAGCGTGGATTGTGAGTCCCTAACCCCAACTGGAGGGGCCACACAACAAAGCGTGGATTGTGAGTCCCTAACCCTAACTCGAGGGGCCACACAACAAAGCGTGGATTGTGATTCCCCAACCCCAACCGGAGGGTCCACACAACAAAGCGTGGATTGTGAGTCCCTAACCTCAACTCGAGGGGACACGCAACAAAGCGTGGGTTGCGAGTCCCTAACCCCAACTCGCTGAGCCA
Organism: Eutreptiella sp. 'Long Island Sound 2002'; assembly: GCA_964036045.1. Lineage (NCBI taxonomy): Eukaryota > Euglenozoa > Euglenophyceae > Eutreptiales > Eutreptiaceae > Eutreptiella > Eutreptiella sp. 'Long Island Sound 2002'. The sequence continues at coordinate 128,435,788 of OZ038379.1, forward strand.
CGCAACAAAGCGTGGATTGTGAGTTCCTAACCCCAACTCCAAGGGCCACACAACAAAGCATGGATTGTGAGTCCCTAACCCCAACTCGAGGGGCCACACAACAAAGCGTGGATTGTGAGTCCCCAACCCCAACTCGAGGGGACACGCAACAAAGCGTGGGTTGTGAGTCCCTAACCCCAACTCGACGGGCCACACATCAAAGCGTGGATTGTGAGTCCTCAACCCCAACTCCAGGGGCCACACAACAAAGCATGGATTGTGAGTCCCTAACCCCAACTCGAGGGGCCACACAACAAAGCGTGGGTTGTGAGTCCCTAACCCCAACTTGAGGGGCCACACAACAAAGCGTGGATTGTGAGTCCCGAACCCCAACTCGAGGGGCCACACAACAAAAGCGTGGATTGTGAGTCCCCAACCCAATCTTGAGGGGCCACACAACATAGCGTGGATTGTGAGTCCCTAACCCCAACTCGAGGGGCCACACAACGAAGCGTTGATTGTGAGTCCCTAACCCCAACTCAAGGGGCCACACAACAAAGCGTGGATTGAGAGTCCCTAACCCCAACTCGAGGGGCCACACAACAAAGCGTGCATTGTGAGTCCCTAACCTCAACTCGAGGGGCCACACAACAAAGCGTGGATTGTGAGTCCCTAACCCCATGTCGAGGGGCCACACAACAAAGCGTGGATTGTGAGTCCCTAACCCCAACTCGAGGGGCCACGCAACAAAGCGTGGATTGTGAGTCCGTAACCGCAACTCGAGGGGCCACGCAACAAAGCGTGGATTGTGAGTCCCTAACCCCAACTCGAGGGGCCACACAACAAACCGTGGATTGTGAGTTCCTAACCCCAACTCGAGGGGCCACACAACAAAGCGTGGATTGTGAGTCCCTAACCCCAACTGAAGGGCCCACACAACAAAAGCATGGATTGTGAGTCCCCAACCCAATCTTGAGGGGCCACACAACAAAGCATGGATTGTGAGTCCCTAACCCCAACTCGAGGGGCCACACAACAAAGCGTGGATTGTGAGTCCCTAACCCCAACTCGAGGGGCCACACAACAAAGCGTGGATTGTGAGTCCCTACCCCAACTCGAGGGGCCACACAACAAAGCGTGGATTGTGAGTCCCCAACCCCACCTCGAGGGGCCACACAACATGGCGTGCATTGTGAGTCCCTAACCCCAACTCGAGGGGCCACACAACAAAGCGTGGATTGTGAGTCCCTAACCCCAACTCAAGGGGCCACACAACGAAGCATGGATTGTGAGTCCCTAACCCCAACTCCAGGGGCCACACAACAAAGCTCGGATTGTGAGTCCCTAACCCCAAACGGAGGGGCCACACAACAAAGGGTGGATTGTGAGTCCCTAACCCCAACTCGAGGGGCCACACAACAAAGCGTGGATTGTGAGTTCCTAACCCCAACTCGAGGGGCCACACAACAAAGCGTGGATTGTGAGTCCCTAACCCCAACTCGAGGGGCCACACAACAAAGGGTGGATTGTGAGTCCCTAACCACAACTCGAGGGGACACGCAACAAAGCGTGGATTGTGAGTCCCTACCCCAAGTGGAGGGGCCACACATCAAAGCGTGGATTGTGAGTCCCTAACCCCAACTAGAGGGGCCACGCAACAAAGCCTGGATTGTGAGTCCCTAACCCCAACTCGAGGGGCCACACAACAAAGCGTGGATTGTGAGTCCCTAAGCCCAACTCGAGGAGCCACACAACAAAGCGTGGGTTGTGAGTCCCCAACCCCAACTCGCTGGCCCACACAATAGCGTGGATTGTGAGTCCCTAACCCCAAACGGAGGGGCCACGCAACAAAGCGTGCATTGTGAGTCCCTAACCCCAAACGGAGGGGCCACACAACAAAGCGTGGATTGTGAGTCCCTAACCCCAACTCGAGGGGCCACGCAACAAAGCGTGCATTGTGAGTCCCTAACCCCAAACGGAGGGGCCACACAACAAAGCGTGGATTGTGAGTCCCTAACCCCAACTCGAGGGGCCACACAACAAAGCGTGGATTGTGAGTCCCTAACCCCAACTCGCTGGGCCACACAACAAAGCGTGGATTGTGAGTCCCTAACCCCAACTGGAGGGGCCACACAACAAAAGCGTGGATTGTGAGTCCCCAACCCAATCTTGAGGGGCCACACAACAAAGCGTGTATTCTGATTCCCCAACCCCAACCGGAGGGTCCACACAACAAAGCGTGGATTGTGAGTCCCTAAGCCCAACTCGAGGAGCCACACAACAAAGCGTGGGTTGTGAGTCCCCAACCCCAACTCGCTGGCCCACACAACTAGCGTGGATGGTGAGTCCCTAACCCCAAACGGAGGGGCCACACAACAAAGCGTGGATTGTGAGTCTCTAACCCCAACTCGAGGGGCCACGCAACAAAGCGTGCATTGTGAGTCCCTAACCCCAAACGGAGGGGCCACACAACAAAGCGTGGATTGTGAGTCCCTGACCTCAACTCGAGGGGACACGCAACAAATTGTGGGTTGCGAGTCCCTAACCCCAACTCGCTGAGCCACACAACAAAGCGTGGGTTGTGAGTCCCCAACCCCAACTCGCTGGCCCACACAACTAGCGTGGATGGTGAGTCCCTAACCCCAAACGGAGGGGCCACACAACAAAGCGTGGATTGTGAGTCTCTAACCCCAACTCGAGGGGCCACGCAACAAAGCGTGCATTGTGAGTCCCTAACCCCAAACGGAGGGGCCACACAACAAAGCGTGGATTGTGAGTCCCTGACCTCAACTCGAGGGGACACGCAACAAATTGTGGGTTGCGAGTCCCTAACCCCAACTCGCTGAGCCACACAACAAAGCGTGGATTGTGAGTCCCCAACCCCAACTCGAGGGGACACGCAACAAAGCGTGGATTGTGAGTCCCTAACTCCAACTCGAGGGGCCACACAACAAAGCGTGGATTGTGAGTCCCTAACCCCAACTCCAGGGGCCACACAACAAAGCATGGATTGTGAGTCCCTGACCCCAACTAGAGGGGCCACGCAACAAAGCCTGGATTGTGAGTCCCTAACCCCAACTCGAGGGGCCACACAACAAAGCGTGGATCGTGAGTCCCTAACCCCAACTCAAGGGGCCACAAAACAAAGGCTGGATTGTGAGTCCCTAAGCCCAACTCGAGGAGCCACACAACAAAGCGTGGGTTGTGAGTCCCTAACCCCAACTCGAGGGGCCACACAATAGCGTGGATGGTGAGTCCCTAACCCCAAACGGAGGGGCCACACAACAAAGCGTGGATTGTGAGTCCCTAACCCCAACTCGAGGGGCCACACAACAAAGCGTGCATTGTGAGTCCCTAACCCCAAACGGAGGGGCCACACAACAAAGCCTGGATTGTGAGTCCCTAACCCCAACTCGAGGGGCCACACAACAAAGCGTGGATTGTGAGTCCCTAACCCCAACTCGCTGGGCCACACAACAAAGCGTGGATTGTGAGTCCCTAACCCCAACTCGAGGGGCCACACAACAAAGCGTGGATTCTGAGTCCCTAACCCCAACTCGGGGGGCCACACAACAAAGCGTGGATTGTGAGTCCCTAACCCTAACCCGAGGGGCCACACAACAAAGCGTGTATTCTGATTCCCCAACCCCAACCGGAGGGTCCACACAACAAAGCGTGGATTGTGAGTCCCTAAGCCCAACTCGAGGAGCCACACAACAAAGCGTGGGTTGTGAGTCCCCAACCCCAACTCGCTGGCCCACACAACTAGCGTGGATGGTGAGTCCCTAACCCCAAACGGAGGGGCCACACAACAAAGCGTGGATTGTGAGTCTCTAACCCCAACTCGAGGGGCCACGCAACAAAGCGTGCATTGTGAGTCCCTAACCCCAAACGGAGGGGCCACACAACAAAGTGTGGATTGTGAGTCCCTAACCCCAACTCGAGGGGCCACACAACAAAGCGTGGATTGTGAGTCCCTAACCCCAACTCGAGGGGCCACACAACAAAGCGTGGATTGTGAGTCCCTAACCCCAACTCGAGGGGCCACACAACAAAGCGTGGATCGTGAGTCCCTAACCCCAACTCGAGGGGCCACGCAACAAAGCGTGCATTGTGAGTCCGTAACCCCAAACGGAGGGGCCACACAACAAAGCGTGGATTGTGAGTCCCTAACCCCAACTCCAGGGGCCACACAACAAAGCATGGATTGTGAGTCCCTGACCCCAACTCGAGGGGCCACACAACAAAGCGTGGATTGTGAGTCCCTAAACCCAACTTGAGGGGCCACACAACAAAGCGTGGATTGTGAGTCCCTAACTCCAACTCGAGGGGCCACACAACAAAGCGTGGATTGTGAGTCCCTAACCCCAACTCCAGGGGCCACACAACAAAGCATGGATTGTGAGTCCCTGACCCCAACTCGAGGGGCCACACAACAAAGCGTGGATTGTGAGTCCCCAACCCCAACTCGAGGGGACACGCAACAAAGCGTGGGTTGTGAGTCCCTAACTCCAACTCGAGGGGCCACACAACAAACCGTGGATTGTGAGTCCCTAACCCCAACTCCAGAGGCCACACAACAAAGCATGGATTGTGAGTCCCCAACCCCAACTCGCTGGCCCACACAATAGCGTGGATTGTGAGTCCCTAACCCCAAACGGAGGGGCCACACAACAAAGCGTGGATTGTGAGTCCCTAACCTCAACTCGAGGGGACACGCAACAAAGTGTGGGTTGCGAGTCCCTAACCCCAACTCGCTGAGCCACACAACAAAGCGTGGATTGTGAGTCCCTAACCCCAACTCGAGGGGCCACACAACAAAGCGTGGATTGTGAATCCCTAACCCCAACTCGAGGGGCCACGCAACAAAGCGTGCATTGTGAGTCCCTAACCCCAAACGGAGGGGCCACACAACAAAGCGTGGATTGTGAGTCCCTAAACCCAACTCCAGGGGCCACACAACAAAGCATGGATTGTGAGTCCCTAACCCCAACTCGAGGGGCCACACAACAAAGCGTGGATTGTGAGTCCCTAACCCCAACTTGAGGGGCCACACAACAAAGCGTGGATTGTGAGTCCCTAACTCCAACTCGAGGGGCCACACAACAAAGCGTGGATTGTGAGTCCCTAACCCCAACTCCAGGGGCCAGACAACAAAGCATGGATTGTGAGTCCCTGACCCCAACTCGAGGGGCCACACAACAAAGCGTGGATTGTGAGTCCCCAACCCCAACTCGAGGGGACACGCAACAAAGCGTGGGTTGTGAGTCCCTAACTCCAACTCGAGGGGCCACACAACAAACCGTGGATTGTGAGTCCCTAACCCCAACTCGAGGGGCCACGCAACAAAGCATGGATTGTGAGCCCCTAACCCCAACTCGAGGGGCCACACAACAAAGCGTGGATTGTGAGTCCCTAACCCCAACTCCAGGGGCCACGCAACAAAGTGTGGATTTTGAATCCCTGACCCCAACTCGAGGGGCCACACAACAAAAGCATGGATTGTGAGTCCCTAACCCCAACTCGAGGGGCCACGCAACAAAGTGTGGATTGTGAGTCCCTAACCCCAACTCGAGGGGCCACACAACAAAAGCATGGATTGTGAGTCCCTAACCCCAACTCGAGGGGCCACACAACAAAGCGTGGATTGTGAGTCCCTAACCCCAACTCGAGGGGCCACACAACAAAAGCGTGGATTGTGAGTCCCCAACCCAATCTTGAGGGGCCACACAACATAGCGTGGATTGTGAGTCCCTAACCCCAACTCGAGGGGCCACACAACGAAGCGTTGATTGTGAGTCCCTAACCCCAACTCGAGGGGCCACACAACAAAGCGTGGATTGTGAGTCCCTAACCCCAACTCAAGGGGCCACACAACAAAGCGTGGATTCTGAGTCCCTAACCCCAACTCGAGGGGCCACACAACAAAGCGTGGATCGTGAGTCCCTAACCCCAACTCGAGGGGCCACACAACAAAGCGTGGATTGTGAGTCCCTAACCCCAACTCGAGGGGCCACACAACAAAGCGTGGGTTGTGAGTCCCCAACCCCAACTCGCTGGCCCACACAAGTAGCGTGGATCGTGAGTCCCTAACCCCAAACGGAGGGGCCACACAACAAAGCGTGGATTGTGAGTCCCTAACCCCAACTCGAGGGGCCACGCAACAAAGCGTGCATTGTGAGTCCCTAACCTTAAACGGAGGGGCAACACAACAAAGCGTGGATTGTGAGTCCCTAACCCCAACTCGAGGGGCCACACAACAAAGCGTGGATCGTGAGTCCCTAACCCCAACTCGCTGGGCCACACAACAAAGCGTGGATTGTGAGTCCCTAACCCCAACTGGAGGGGCCACACAACAAAAGCATGGATTGTGAGTCCCCAACCCAATCTCGAGGGGCCACACAACAAAGCGTGGATTGTGAGTCCCTAACCCTAACCCGAGGGGCCACACAACAAAGCCTGTATTCTGATTCCCCAACCCCAACCGGAGGGTCCACACAACAAAGCGTGGATTGTGAGTCCCTAAGCCCAACTCGAGGAGCCACACAACAAAGCGTGGGTTGTGAGTCCCCAACCCCAACTCGCTGGCCCACACAACTAGCGTGGATGGTGAGTCCCTAACCCCAGACGGAGGGGCCACACAACAAAGCATGGATTGTGAGTCCCTAACCCCAACTCGAGGGGCCACGCAACAAAGCGTGCATTGTGAGTCCCTAACCCCAAACGGAGGGGCCACACAACAAAGCGTGGATTGTGAGTCCCTGACCTCAACTCGAGGGGACACGCAACGAAGCGTGGGTTGCGAGTCCCTAACCCCAACTCGCTGAGCCACGCAACAAAGCGTGGATTGTGAGTCCCTAACCCCAACTCGAGGGGCCACACAACAAAGCGTGGATTGTGAGTCCCCAACCCCAACTCGAGGGGACACGCAACAAAGCGTGGGTTGTGAGTCCCTAACTCCAACTCGAGGGGCCACACAACAAACCGTGGATTGTGAGTCCCTAACCCCAACTCGAGGGGCCACACAACAAAGCGTGGATTGTGAGTCCCTAACTCCACCTCGAGGGGCCACACAACAAAGCGTGGATTGTGAGTCCCCAATCCCAACTAGAGGGGCCACGCAACAAAGCATGGATTGTGAGTCCCTAACCCCAACTCGAGGGGCCACGCAACAAAGCGTGGATTGTGATTCCCTAACCCCAACTCGAGGGGCCACACAACAAAAGCGTGGATTGTGAGTCCCTAACCCCAACTCGAGGGGCCACACAACAAGGCGTGGATTGTGAGTCCCTAACCCCAACTAGAGGGGCCACGCAAAAAAGAATGGATTGTGAGTCCCTAACCCCAACTCGAGGGGCCACACAACAAAGCGTGGATTGTGAGTCCCTAACCCCAATCTCGAGGGGCCACACAACAAAGCGTGGATTGTGAGTCCCTAACTGCACCTCGAGGGGCCACACAACAAAGCGTGGATTGTGAGTCCCTAACCCCAACTCGAGGGGCCACGCAACAAAGCGTGGTTTGTGAGTCCCTAACCCCAACTCGAGGGGCTGCACAACAAAGCGTGGATTGTGAGTCCTTAACCCCAACTCGAGGTGCCACGCAACAAAGCATGGATTGCTGAGTCCCTAACCCCAACTAGAGGGGCCACGCAAAAAAGCATGGATTGTGAGTCCCTAACCCCAACTGGAGGGGCCACGCAACAAAGCATGGATTGTGAGTCCCTAACCCCAACTCGAGGGGCCACACAACAAAGCGTGGATTGTGAGTCCCTAACCCCAACTCGAGGGGCCACGCAACAAAGCGTGGATTGTGAGTCCCTAACCCCAACTGGAGGGGCCACACAACAAAGCGTGGATTGTGAGTCCCTAACCCCAACTGGAGGGGCCACGCAACAAAGCATGGATTCTGAGTCCCTAACCCCAACTCGAGGGGCCACACAACAAAGCGTGGATTGTGAGTCCCTAACCCCAACTCGAGGGGCCACGCAACAAAGCGTGGATTGTGAGTCCCTAACTCCAACTCGAGGGGCCACACAACAAAGCGTGCATTGTGAGTCCCTAACCCCAACTAGAGGGGCCACGCAACAAAGCCTGGATTGTGAGTTCCTAACCCCAACTCGAGGGGCCACGCAACAATGCGTGGATTGTGAGTCCCTACCCCAACTCGAGGGGCCACGCAACAAAGCGTGGGTTGTGAGTCCCTAACCCCAACTCGAGGGTCCACGCAACAAAGCATGGATTGTGAGTCCCTAACCCCAACTCGAGGGGCCACACAACAAAAGCGTGGATTCAGAGTCCCCAACCCAATCTCGAGGGGCCACACAACAAAGCATGGATTGTGAGTCCCAAACCCCAACTCGAGGGGCCACACAACAAAGCGTGGATTGTGAGTCCCTAACCCCAACTCGAGGGGCCACACAACAAAGCGTGGATTGTGAGTCCCTAACCCCGACTCGAGGGGCCACGCAACAAAGCGTGGATTGTGATTCCCTAACCCCAACTCGAGGGGCCACACAACAAAAGCGTGGATTGTGAGTCCCTAACCCCAACTCGAGGGGCCACACAACAAAGCGTGGATTGTGAGTCCCTAACCCCAACTCGAGGGGCCACACAACAAAGCGTGGATTGTGAGTCCCTAACCGCAACTCGAGGGGCCACGCAACAAAGCGTGGATGGTGAGTCCCTAACCCCAACTCGAGGGGCCACACAACAAAAGCGTGGATTGTGAGTCCCTAACCCCAACTCGAGGGGCCACGCAACAAAGCGTGGATTGTGAGTCCCGAACCCCAACGGGAGGGGCCACACAACAAAGCATGGATTGTGATTCCCGAACCCCAAGTTGAGGGGCCACACAACAAAGCGTGGATTGTGAGTCCCTAACCCCAACTCGAGGGGCCACGCAACAAAGCGTGGTTTGTGAGTTCCTAACCCCAACTCGAGGGGCTGCACAACAAAGCGTGGATTGTCAGTCCTTAACCCCAACTCGAGGGGCCACGCAACAAAGTGTTGATTGTGAGTCGCTAACCCCAATTCGAGGGGCCACACAACAAAGCATGGATTGTGAGTCCCTAACCCCAAACGGAGGGGCCACGCAACAAAGCATGGATTGTGAGTCCCTAACCCCAACTGGAGGGGCCACGCAACAAAGCATGGATTGTGAGTCCCTAACCCCAACTCGAGGGGCCACACAACAAAGCGTGGATTGTGAGTCCCTAACCCCAACTCGAAGGGCCACGCAACAAAGCGTGGATTGTGAGTCCCTAACCCCAACTGGTGGGGCCACACAACAAAGCGTGGATTGTGAGTCCCTAACCCCAACTCGAGGGGCCACACAACAAAGCGTGGATTGTGAGTCCCTAACCCCAACTCGAGGGGCCATACAACAAAGCGTGGATTGTGAGTCCCTAACCCCAACTCGAGGGGCCACACAACAAAGCGTGGATTGTGAGTCCCTAACTCCAACTCGAGGAGCCACACAACAAAGCGTGGATTGTGAGTCCCTAACCCCAACTAGAGGGGCCACGCAACAAAGCGTGGTTTGTGAGTTCCTAACCCCAACTCGAGGGGCTGCACAACAAAGCGTGGATTGTCAGTCCTTAACCCCAACTCGAGGTGCCACGCAACAAAGTGTTGATTGTGAGTCGCTAACCCCAATTCGAGGGGCCACACAACAAAGCATGGATTGTGAGTCCCTAACCCCAAACGGAGGGGCCACGCAACAAAGCATGGATTGTGAGTCCCTAACCCCAACTGGAGGGGCCACGCAACAAAGCATGGATTGTGAGTCCCTAACCCCAACTCGAGGGGCCACACAACAAAGCGTGGATTGTGAGTCCCTAACCCCAACTCGAAGGGCCACGCAACAAAGCGTGGATTGTGAGTCCCTAACCCCAACTGGTGGGGCCACACAACAAAGCGTGGATTGTGAGTCCCTAACTCCAACTCGAGGGGCCACACAACAAAGCGTGGATTGTGAGTCCCTAACCCCAAACGGAGGGGCCACGCAAAAAAGCATGGATTATGAGTCCCTAACCCCAACTCGAGGGGCCACGCAACAAAGCATGGATTGTGAGTCCCTAACCCCAACTCGAGGGGCCACACAACAAAGCGTGGATTGTGAGTCCCTAACCCCAACTCGAAGGGCCACGCAACGAAGCGTGGATTGTGAGTCCCTAACCCCAACTGGAGGGGCCACACAACAAAGCGTGGATTGTGAGTCCCTAACCCCAACTCGAGGGGCCACACAACAAAGCGTGGATTGTGAGTCCCTAACCCCAAATGGAGGGGCCACACAACAAAGCATGGATTGTGAGTCCCTAACCCCAACTCGAGGGGCCACACAACAAAGCATGGATTGTGAGTCCCTAACCCCAACTCGAGGAACCACACAACAAAGCGTGGATTGTGAGTCCCTAACCCCAACTCGAGGGGCCACACAACAAAGCGTGGATTGTGAGTCCCTAACCCCAACTCGAGGGGCCACACAACAAAAGCGTGGATTGTGAGTCCCTAACCCCAACTCGACGGGCCACGCAACAAAGCGTGGTTTGTGAGTTCCTAACCCCAACTCGAGCGGCCACACAACAGAGCATGGATTTTGAGTCCCTAACCCCAACTCGAGGGGCCACGCAACAAAGCGTGGATTGTGATTCCCTAACCCCAACTCGAGGGGCCACACAACAAAAGCGTGGATTGTGAGTCCCTAACCCCAACTCGAGGGGCCACACAACAAAGCGTGGATTGTGAGTCCCTAACCCCAACTCGAGGGGCCACACAATAAAAGCGTGGATTGTGATTCCCTAACCCCAACTCGAGGGGCCACACAACAAAGCGTGGCTTTTGAGTCCCTAACCCCAACTCGAGGGGCCACACAACAAAAGCGTGGATTGTGAGTCCCTAACCCCAACTCGAGGGGCCACGCAACAAAGCGTGGTTTGTGAGTTGCTAACCCCAACTCGAGGGGCCACACAACAAAGCGTGGATTGTGAGTCCCTAACCCCAACTCGAGGGGCCACACAACAAAGCGTGGATTGTGAGTCCCTAACCCCAACTCGAGGGGCCACGCAACAAAGCGTGGATTGTGAGTCCCTAACCCCAACTCGAGGGGCCACACAACAAAGCGTGGATTGTGAGTCCCTAACCCCAACTCGAGGGGCCACGCAACAAAGCGTGGATTGTGAGTCCCTAACCCCAACTGGAGGGGCCACAACACAAAGCGTGGATTGTGAGTCCCTAACTCCAACTCGAGGGGCCACACAACAAAGCGTGGATTGTGAGTCCCTAACCCCAACTCGAGGGGCCACACAACAAAGCGTGGATTGTGAGTCCCTAACCCCAACTCGAGGGGCCACACAACAAAGCGTGGATTGTGAGTCCCTAACCCCAACTCGAGGGGCCACACAACAAAGCTTGGATTGTGAGTCCCTAACCCCAACTCGAGGGGCCACACAACAAAGCATGGATTGTGAGTCCCTAACCCCAACTCGAGGGGCCACGCAACAAAGCATGGATTGTGAGTCCCTAACCCCAACTCGAGGGGCCACACAACAAAGGGTGGATCGTGAGTCCCTAACCCCAACTCGAGGGGCCACACTACAAAGCGTGGATTGTGAGTCCCCGACCCCAACTCGAGGGGCCACACAACAAAGCGTGGATTGTGAGTCCCTAACCCCAACTGGAGGGGCCACACAACAAAGCGTGGATTGTGAGTCCCTAACCCCAACTGGAGGGGCCACACAACAAAGCGTGGATTGTGAGTCCCTAACCCCAACTCGAGGGGCCACACAACAAAGCGTGGATTGTGAGTCCCTAACCCCAGGTCGAGGGGCCACACAACAAAGCGTGGATTGTGAGTCCCTAACCCCAACTCGAGGGGCCACGCAACAAAGCGTGGATTGTGATTCCCGAACCCCAACTCGAGGGGCCACACAACAAAAGCGTGGATTGTGAGTCCCTAACCCCAACTCGAGGGGCCACACAACAAAGCATGGATTTTGAGTCCCTAACCCCAACTCGAGGGGCCACACAACAAAGCATGGATTTTGAGTCCCTAACCCCAACTCGAGGGGCCACGCAACAAAGCATGGATTTTGAGTCCCTAACCCCAACTCGAGGGGCCACACAACAAAGCGTGGATTGTGAGTCCCTAACCCCAACTCGAGGGGCCACACAACAAAGCATGGATTTTGAGTCCCTAACCCCAACTCGAGGGGCCACACAACAAAGCATGGATTTTGAGTCCCTAACCCCAACTCGAGGGGCCACGCAACAAAGCGTGGATTGTGATTCCCGAACCCCAACTCGAGGGGCCACACAACAAAGCGTGGTTTGTGATTCCGGAACCCCAACTTGAGGGGCCACACAACAAAGCGTGGATTGTGAGTCCCTAACCCCAACTCGAGGGGCCACACAACAAAGCGTGGATTGTGAGTCCCTAACCCCAACTCGAGGGGCCACACTACAAAGCGTGGATTGTGAGTCCCTAACCCCAACTCGAGGGGCCACACAACAAAGCGTCGATTGTGAGTCCCTAACCCCAACTCGAGGGGCCACACAACAAAGCGTGGATTGTGAGTCCCTAACCCCAACTGGAGGGGCCACACAACAAAGCGTGGATTGTGAGTCCCTAACCCCAACTCGAGGGGCCATACAACAAAGCGTGGATTGTTTGTCCCTAACCCCAAGTCGAGGGGCCACACAACAAAGCGTGGATTGTGAGTCCCTAACCCCAACTGGAGGGGCCACACAACAAAGCGTGGATTGTGAGTCCCTAACCCCAGGTCGAGGGGCCACACAACAAAGCGTGGATTGTGAGTCCCTAACCCCAACTCGAGGGGCCACACAACAAAGCGTGGATTGTGAGTCCCTAACCCCAACTGGAGGGGCTACACAACAAAGCGTGGATTGCGAGTCCCTAACCCCAACTCGAGGGGCCACACAACAAAGCGTGGATTGTGAGTCCCTAACCCCAACTCGAGGGGCCACACAACAAAGCGTGGATTGTGAGTTCCTAACCCCAACTCAAGGGGCCACACTACAAAGCGTGGCTTGTGAGTCCCTAACCCCAACTCGAGGGGCCACACAACAAAGCGTGGATTGTGAGTCCCTAACCCCAACTCGAGGGGCCACACAACAAAGCGTGGATTGTGAGTCCCTAACCCCAACTGGAGGGGCCACACAACAAAGCGTGGATTGTGAGTCCCTAACCCCAACTGGAGGGGCCACACAACAAAGCGTGGATTGTGAGTCCCTAACCCCAACTCGAGGGGCCACACAACAAAGCGTGGATTGTGAGTCCCTAACCCCAGGTCGAGGGGCCACACAACAAAGCGTGGATTGTGAGTCCCTAACCCCAACTCGAGGGGCCACGCAACAAAGCGTGGATTGTGATTCCCGAACCCCAACTCGAGGGGCCACACAACAAAAGCGTGGATTGTGAGTCCCTAACCCCAACTCGAGGGGCCACACAACAAAGCATGGATTTTGAGTCCCTAACCCCAACTCGAGGGGCCACACAACAAAGCATGGATTTTGAGTCCCTAACCCCAACTCGAGGGGCCACGCAACAAAGCATGGATTTTGAGTCCCTAACCCCAACTCGAGGGGCCACACAACAAAGCGTGGATTGTGAGTCCCTAACCCCAACTCGAGGGGCCACACAACAAAGCATGGATTTTGAGTCCCTAACCCCAACTCGAGGGGCCACACAACAAAGCATGGATTTTGAGTCCCTAACCCCAACTCGAGGGGCCACGCAACAAAGCGTGGATTGTGATTCCCGAACCCCAACTCGAGGGGCCACACAACAAAGCGTGGTTTGTGATTCCGGAACCCCAACTTGAGGGGCCACACAACAAAGCGTGGATTGTGAGTCCCTAACCCCAACTCGAGGGGCCACACAACAAAGCGTGGATTGTGAGTCCCTAACCCCAACTCGAGGGGCCACACTACAAAGCGTGGATTGTGAGTCCCTAACCCCAACTCGAGGGGCCACACAACAAAGCGTCGATTGTGAGTCCCTAACCCCAACTCGAGGGGCCACACAACAAAGCGTGGATTGTGAGTCCCTAACCCCAACTGGAGGGGCCACACAACAAAGCGTGGATTGTGAGTCCCTAACCCCAACTCGAGGGGCCATACAACAAAGCGTGGATTGTTTGTCCCTAACCCCAAGTCGAGGGGCCACACAACAAAGCGTGGATTGTGAGTCCCTAACCCCAACTGGAGGGGCCACACAACAAAGCGTGGATTGTGAGTCCCTAACCCCAGGTCGAGGGGCCACACAACAAAGCGTGGATTGTGAGTCCCTAACCCCAACTCGAGGGGCCACACAACAAAGCGTGGATTGTGAGTCCCTAACCCCAACTGGAGGGGCTACACAACAAAGCGTGGATTGCGAGTCCCTAACCCCAACTCGAGGGGCCACACAACAAAGCGTGGATTGTGAGTCCCTAACCCCAACTCGAGGGGCCACACAACAAAGCGTGGATTGTGAGTTCCTAACCCCAACTCAAGGGGCCACACTACAAAGCGTGGCTTGTGAGTCCCTAACCCCAACTCGAGGGGCCACACAACAAAGCGTGGATTGTGAGTCCCTAACCCCAACTCGAGGGGCCACACAACAAAGCGTGGATTGTGAGTCCCTAACCCCAACTCGAGGGGCCACACAACAAAGCGTGGATTGTGAGTCCCTGACCCCAACTCGAGGGGCCACACAACAAAGCGTGGATTGTGAGTCCCTAACCCCAACTCGAGGGGCCACACAACAAAGCTTGGATTGTGAGTCCCTAACCCCAACTCGAGGGGCCACACAACAAAGCATGGATTGTGAGTCCCTAACCCCAACTCGAGGGGCCACGCAACAAAGCATGGATTGTGAGTCCCTAACCCCAACTCGAGGGGCCACACAACAAAGGGTGGATCGTGAGTCCCTAACCCCAACTCGAGGGGCCACACTACAAAGCGTGGATTGTGAGTCCCCGACCCCAACTCGAGGGGCCACACAACAAAGCGTGGATTGTGAGTCCCTAACCCCAACTGGAGGGGCCACACAACAAAGCGTGGATTGTGAGTCCCTAACCCCAACTGGAGGGGCCACACAACAAAGCGTGGATTGTGAGTCCCTAACCCCAACTCGAGGGGCCACACAACAAAGCGTGGATTGTGAGTCCCTAACCCCAGGTCGAGGGGCCACACAACAAAGCGTGGATTGTGAGTCCCTAACCCCAACTCGAGGGGCCACGCAACAAAGCGTGGATTGTGATTCCCGAACCCCAACTCGAGGGGCCACACAACAAAAGCGTGGATTGTGAGTCCCTAACCCCAACTCGAGGGGCCACACAACAAAGCATGGATTTTGAGTCCCTAACCCCAACTCGAGGGGCCTCACAACAAAGCATGGATTTTGAGTCCCTAACCCCAACTCGAGGGGCCACGCAACAAAGCGTGGATTGTGATTCCCGAACCCCAACTCGAGGGGCCACACAACAAAGCGTGGTTTGGGATTCCGGAACCCCAACTTGAGGGGCCACACAACAAAGCGTGGATTGTGAGTCCCTAACCCCAACTCGAGGGGCCACACAACAAAGCGTGGATTGTGAGTCCCTAACCCCAACTCGAGGGGCCACACTACAAAGCGTGGATTGTGAGTCCCTAACCCCAACTCGAGGGGCCACACAACAAAGCGTCGATTGTGAGTCCCTAACCCCAACTCGAGGGGCCACACAACAAAGCGTGGATTGTGAGTCCCTAACCCCAACTGGAGGGGCCACACAACAAAGCGTGGATTGTGAGTCCCTAACCCCAACTCGAGGGGCCATACAACAAAGCGTGGATTGTTTGTCCCTAACCCCAAGTCGAGGGGCCACACAACAAAGCGTGGATTGTGAGTCCCTAACCCCAACTCGAGGGGCCACACAACAAAGCGTGGATTGTGAGTCCCTAACCCCAGGTCGAGGGGCCACACAACAAAGCGTGGATTGTGAGTCCCTAACCCCAACTCGAGGGGCCACACAACAAAGCGTGGATTGTGAGTCCCTAACCCCAACTGGAGGGGCTACACAACAAAGCGTGGATTGTGAGTTCCTAACCCCAACTCAAGGGGCCACACTACAAAGCGTGGCTTGTGAGTCCCTAACCCCAACTCGAGGGGCCACACAACAAAGCGTGGATTGTGAGTCCCTAACCCCAACTCGAGGGGCCACACAACAAAGCGTGGATTGTGAGTCCCTAACCCCAACTCGAGGGGCCACACAACAAAGCGTGGATTGTGAGTCCCTAACCCCAACTCGAGGGGCCACACAACAAAGCGTGGATTGTGAGTCCCTAACCCCAACTCGAGGGGCCACACAACAAAGCTTGGATTGTGAGTCCCTAACCCCAACTCGAGGGGCCACACAACAAAGCATGGATTGTGAGTCCCTAACCCCAACTCGAGGGGCCACGCAACAAAGCATGGATTGTGAGTCCCTAACCCCAACTCGAGGGGCCACACAACAAAGGGTGGATCGTGAGTCCCTAACCCCAACTCGAGGGGCCACACTACAAAGCGTGGATTGTGAGTCCCCGACCCCAACTCGAGGGGCCACACAACAAAGCGTGGATTGTGAGTCCCTAACCCCAACTGGAGGGGCCACACAACAAAGCGTGGATTGTGAGTCCCTAACCCCAACTCGAGGGGCCACACAACAAAGCGTGGATTGTGAGTCCCTAACCCCAGGTCGAGGGGCCACACAACAAAGCGTGGATTGTGAGTCCCTAACCCCAACTGGAGGGGCCACGCAACAAAGCGTGGATTGTGAGTTCCTAACCCCAACTCGAGGGGCCACACAACAAAGCGTGGATTGTGAGTCCCTAACCCCAACTCGAGGGGCCACACAACAAAGCGTGGATTGTGAATCTCTAACCCGAACTGGAGGGGCTACACAACAAAGCGTGGATTGCGAGTCCCTAACCCCAACTCGAGGGGCCACACAACAAAGCGTGGATTGTGAGTCCCTAACCCCAACTCGAGGGGCCATACGGCAAAGCGTGGATTGTGAGTTCCTAACCGCAACTCGAGGGGCCACACTACAAAGCGTGGATTGTGAGTCCCTAACCCCAACTCGAGGGGCCACGCAACAAAGCGTGGATTGTGAGCTCCTAACCCCAACTCGAGGGGCCACACAACAAAAGCGTGGATTGTGAGTCCCTAACCCCAACTCGAGGGGCCACACAACAAAGCATGGATTTTGAGTCCCTAACCCCAACTAGAGGGGCCACGCAAAAAAGCATGGATTGTGAGTCCCTAACCCCAACTCGAGGGGCCACACAACAAAGCATGGATTGTGATTCCCGAACCCCAACTTGAGGGGCCACACAACAAAGCGTGGATTGTGAGTCCCTAACCCCAACTCGAGGGGCCACACAACAAAGCGTGGATTGTGAGTCCCTAACCCCAACTCGAGGGGCCACACAACAAAGGGTGGATTGTGAGTACCTAACCCCAACTCGAGGGGCCACACTACAAAGCGTGGATTGTGAGTCCCTAACCCCAATTGGAGGGGCCACACAACAAAGCGTGGATTGTGAGTCCCTAACCCCAACTCGAGGGGCCACAGAACAAAGCGTGGATTGTGAGTCCCTAACCCCAACTCGAGGGGCCACACAACAAAGCGTGGATTGTGAGTCCCTAACCCCAACTGGAGGGGCCACGCAACAAAGCGTGGATTGTGAGTCCCTAACCCCAACTGGAGGGGCCACAACACAAAGCGTGGATTGTGAGTCCCTAACTCCAACTCGAGGGGCCACACAACAAAGCGTGGATTGTGAGTCCCTAACCCCAACTGGAGAGGCCACGCAACAAAGCGTGTATTGTGAGTTCCTAACCCCAACTCGAGGGGCCACGCAACAAAGCGTGGATTGTGAGCTCCTAACCCCAACTCGAGGGGCCACACAACAAAAGCGTAGATTGTGAGTCCCTAACCCCAACTCGAGGGGCCACACAACAAAGCATGGATTTTGAGTCCCTAACCCCAGGTCGAGGGGCCACACAACAAAGCGTGGATTGTGATTCCCGAACCCCAACTCGAGGGGCCACACAACAAAGCATGGATTGTGATTCCCGAACCCCAACTTGAGGGGCCACACAACAAAGCGTGGATTGTGAGTCGCTAACCCCAACTCGAGGGGCCACACAACAAAGCGTGGATTGTGAGTCCCTAACCCCAACTCGAGGGGCCACACAACAAAGCGTGGATTGTGAGTCCCTACCCCAACTCGAGGGGCCACACTACAAAGCGTGGATTGTGAGTCGCTAACCCCAACTCGAGGGGCCACACAACAAAGCGTGGATTGTGAGTCGCTAACCCCAACTCGAGGGGCCACACAACAAAGCGTGGATTGTGAGTCCCTAACCCCAACTCGAGGGGCCACACTACAAAGCGTGGATTGTGAGTCCCCGACCCCAACTCGAGGGGCCACACAACAAAGCGTGGATTGTGAGTCCCTAACCCCAACTGGAGGGGCCACACAACAAAGCGTGGATTGTGAGTCCCTAACCCCAACTCGAGGGGCCACACAACAAAGCGTGGATTGTGAGTCCCTAACCCCAACTCGAGGGGCCACACAACAAAGCGTGGATTGTGAGTCCCTTGCCCCAAATGGAGGGGCCACGCAACAAAGCGTGGATTGTGAGTTCCTAACCCCAGGTCGAGGGGCCACACAACAAAGCGTGGATTGTGAGTCCCTAACCCCAACTCGAGGGGCCACACAACAAAGCGTGGATTGTGAGTCCCTAACCCCAACTCGAGGGGCCACGCAACAAAGCATGGATTGTGAGTCCCTAACCCCAACTCGAGGGGCTACACAACAAAGCGTGGATTGCGAGTCCCTAACCCCAACTCGAGGGGCCACACAACAAAGCGTGGATTGTGAGTCCCTAACCCCAACTCGAGGGGCCATACAACAAAGCGTGGATTGTGAGTTCCTAACCCCAACTCGAGGGGCCACACTACAAAGCGTGGATTGTGAGTCCCTAACCCCAACTCGAGGGGCCACACAACAAAGCGTGGATTGTGAGTCCCTAACCCCAACTCGAGGGGCCACACAACAAAGCGTGGATTGTGAGTCCCTAACCCCAACTCGAGGGGCCACACTACAAAGTGTGGATTGTGAGTCCCTAACCCCAACTCGAGGGGCCACACAACAAAGCGTGGATTGTGAGTCCCTAACCCCAACTCGAGGGGCCACACAACATAGCTTGGATTGTGAGTCCCTAACCCCAACTCGAGGGGCCACACAACAAAGCATGGATTGTGAGTCCCTAACCCCAACTTGAGGGGCCACGCAACAAAGCATGGATTGTGAGTCCCTAACCCCAACTCGAGGGGCCACACAAGAAAGCGTGGATTGTGAGTCCCTAACCCCAACTCGAGGGGCCACACAACAAAGCGTGGATTGTGAGTCCCTAACCCCAACTCGAGGGGCCACACAACAAAGCATGGATTGTGAGTCCCTAACCCCAACTCGAGGGGCCACACAACAAAGCGTGGATTGTGAGTCCCTAACCCCAACTCGAGGGGCCACACAAGAAAGCGTGGATTGTGAGTCCCTAACCCCAACTCGAGGGGCCACACAACAAAGCGTGGATTGTGAGTCCCTAACCCCAACTCGAGGGGCCACACAACAAAGCGTGGATTGTGAGTCCCTAACCCCAACTCGAGGGACCACACAACAAAGCGTGGATTGTGAGTCCCTAACCCCAACTCGAGGGGCCACACAACAAAGCGTGGATTGTGAGTCCCTAACCCCAACTCGAGGGGCCACACAACAAAAGCGTGGATTGTGAGTCCCTAACCCCAACTCGAGGGGCCACACAACAAGGCGTGGATTGTGAGTCCCTAACCCCAACTCGAGGGGCCACACAACAAAGCGTGGATTGTGAGTCCCTAACCCCAACTCGAGGGGCCACGCAACAAAGCGTGGCTTGTGAGTCCCTAACCCCAACTCGAGGGGCCACGCAACAAAGCATGGAGTGTGAGTCCCTAACCCCAACTCGAGGGGCCACACAACAAAGCGTGGATTGTGAGTCCCTAACCCCAACTCGAGGGGCCACACAACAAAGCATGGATTGTGAGTCCCTAACCCCAACTCGAGGGGCCACGCAACAACGCGCGGATTGTGAGTCCCTAACCCCAACTCGAGGGGCCACACAACAAAGCATGGATTGTGATTCCCGAACCCCAACTTGAGGGGCCACACAACAAAGGGTGGATTGTGAGTCCCTAACCCCAACTCGAGGGGCCACACAACAAAGCATGGATTGTGAGTCCCTAACCCCAACTCGAGGGGCCACACAACAAAGCATGGATTTTGAGTCCCTAACCCCAACTCGAGGGGCCACGCAACAAAGCGTGGATTGTGATTCCCGAACCCCAACTCGAGGGGCCACACAACAAAGCGTGGATTGTGAGTCCCTAACCCCAACTCGAGGGGCCACACAACAAAGCGTGGATTGTGAGTCCCTAACCCCAACTCGAGGGGCCACACAACAAAGGGTGGATTGTGAGTCCCTAACCCCAACTCGAGGGGCCACACTACAAAGCGTGGATTGTGAGTCCCCGACCCCAACTCGAGGGGCCACACAACAAAGCGTGGATTATGAGTCCCTAACCCCAACTCAAGGGGCCACACAACAAAGCGTGGATTGTGAGTCCCTAACCCCAACTTGAGGGGCCACACAACAAAGCGTGGATTGTGAGTCCCTAACCCCAACTCGAGGGGCCACGCAACAAAGCGTGGATTGTGAGTTCCTAACCCTAGGTCGAGGGGCCACACAAGAAAGCGTGGATTGTGAGTCCCTAACCCCAACTCGAGGGGCCACACAACAAAGCGTGGATTGTGAGTCCCTAACCCCAACTCGAGGGGCCACACAACAAAGCGTGGATTGTGAGTCCTTAACCCCAGGGCGAGGGGCCACACAACAAAGCTTGGATTGTGAGTCCCTAACCCCAACTCGAGGGGCCACACAACAAAGCATGGATTGTGAGTCCCTAACCCCAACTCGAGGGGCCACACAACAAAGCGTGGATTGTGAGTCCCTAACCCCAACTCGAGGGGCCACACAACAAAGCGTGGATTGTGAGTCCCTAACCCCAACTCAAGGGGCCACACAAGAAAGCGTGGATTGTGAGTCCCTAACCCCAACTCGAGGGGCCACACAACAAAGCGTGGATTATGAGTCCCTAACCCCAACTCGAGGGGCCACACAACAAAGCGTGGATTGTGAGTCCCTAAACCCAACCCGAGGGGCCACACAACAAAGCGTGGATTGTGAGTCCCTAACCCCAACTCGAGGGGCCACACAACAAAAGCATGGATTGTGAGTCCCTAACCCCAACTCGAGGGGCCACACAACAAAGCGTGGATTGTGAGTCCCTAACCCCCACTCGAGGGGCCACACAACAAAGCATGGATTTTGAGTCCCTAACCCCAACTCGAGGGGCCACACAACAAAGCATGGATTTTGAGTCCCTAACCCCAACTCGAGGGGCCACGCAACAAAGCATGGATTTTGAGTCCCTAACCCCAACTCGAGGGGCCACACAACAAAGCGTGGATTGTGAGTCCCTAACCCCAACTCGAGGGGCCACACAACAAAGCATGGATTTTGAGTCCCTAACCCCAACTCGAGGGGCCACACAACAAAGCATGGATTTTGAGTCCCTAACCCCAACTCGAGGGGCCACGCAACAAAGCGTGGATTGTGATTCCCGAACCCCAACTCGAGGGGCCACACAACAAAGCGTGGTTTGTGATTCCGGAACCCCAACTTGAGGGGCCACACAACAAAGCGTGGATTGTGAGTCCCTAACCCCAACTCGAGGGGCCACACAACAAAGCGTGGATTGTGAGTCCCTAACCCCAACTGGAGGGGCCACACAACAAAGCGTGGATTGTGAGTCCCTAACCCCAACTCGAGGGGCCACACTACAAAGCGTGGATTGTGAGTCCCTAACCCCAACACGAGGGGCCACACAACAAAGCGTCGATTGTGAGTCCCTAACCCCAACTCGAGGGGCCACACAACAAAGCGTGGATTGTGAGTCCCTAACCCCAACTGGAGGGGCCACACAACAAAGCGTGGATTGTGAGTCCCTAACCCCAACTCGAGGGGCCATACAACAAAGCGTGGATTGTTTGTCCCTAACCCCAAGTCGAGGGGCCACACAACAAAGCGTGGATTGTGAGTCCCTAACCCCAACTGGAGGGGCCACACAACAAAGCGTGGATTGTGAGTCCCTAACCCCAGGTCGAGGGGCCACACAACAAAGCGTGGATTGTGAGTCCCTAACCCCAACTCGAGGGGCCACACAACAAAGCGTGGATTGTGAGTCCCTAACCCCAACTGGAGGGGCTACACAACAAAGCGTGGATTGCGAGTCCCTAACCCCAACTCGAGGGGCCACACAACAAAGCGTGGATTGTGAGTCCCTAACCCCAACTCGAGGGGCCACACAACAAAGCGTGGATTGTGAGTTCCTAACCCCAACTCAAGGGGCCACACTACAAAGCGTGGCTTGTGAGTCCCTAACCCCAACTCGAGGGGCCACACAACAAAGCGTGGATTGTGATTCCCTAACCCCAACTCGAGGGGCCACACAACAAAGCGTGGATTGTGAGTCCCTAACCCCAACTCGAGGGGCCACACAACAAAGCGTGGATTGTGAGTCCCTAACCCCAACTCGAGGGGCCACACAACAAAGCGTGGATTGTGAGTCCCTAACCCCAACTCGAGGGGCCACACAACAAAGCTTGGATTGTGAGTCCCTAACCCCAACTCGAGGGGCCACGCAACAAAGCATGGATTGTGAGTCCCTAACCCCAACTCGAGGGGCCACGCAACAAAGCATGGATTGTGAGTCCCTAACCCCAACTCGAGGGGCCACACAACAAAGCATGGATTGTGAGTCCCTAACCCCAACTCGAGGGGCCACACAACAAAGCGTGGATTGTGAGTCCCTAACCCCAACTCGAGGGGCCACACAACAAAGCGTGGATTGTGAGTCCCTAACCCCAACTCGAGGGGCCACACAACAAAGCGTGGATTGTGAGTCCCTAACCCCAACTCGAGGGGCCACACAACAAAGCATGGATTGTGAGTCCCTAACCCCAACTCGAGGGGCCACGCAACAAAGCATGGATTGTGAGTCCCTAACCCCAACTCGAGGGGCCACACAACAAAGGGTGGATCGTGAGTCCCTAACCCCAACTCGAGGGGCCACACTACAAAGCGTGGATTGTGAGTCCCCGACCCCAACTCGAGGGGCCACACAACAAAGCGTGGATTGTGAGTCCCTAACCCCAACTGGAGGGGCCACACAACAAAGCGTGGATTGTGAGTCCCTAACCCCAACTGGAGGGGCCACACAACAAAGCGTGGATTGTGAGTCCCTAACCCCAACTCGAGGGGCCACACAACAAAGCGTGGATTGTGAGTCCCTAACCCCAGGTCGAGGGGCCACACAACAAAGCGTGGATTGTGAGTCGCTAACCCCAACTCGAGGGGCCACACAACAAAGCGTGGATTGTGAGTCCCTAACCCCAACTGGAGGGGCCACACAACAAAGCGTGGATTGTGAGTCCCTAACCCCAACTCGAGGGGCCATACAACAAAGCGTGGATTGTTTGTCCCTAACCCCAAGTCGAGGGGCCACACAACAAAGCGTGGATTGTGAGTCCCTAACCCCAACTGGAGGGGCCACACAACAAAGCGTGGATTGTGAGTCCCTAACCCCAGGTCGAGGGGCCACACAACAAAGCGTGGATTGTGAGTCCCTAACCCCAACTCGAGGGGCCACACAACAAAGCGTGGATTGTGAGTCCCTAACCCCAACTGGAGGGGCTACACAACAAAGCGTGGATTGCGAGTCCCTAACCCCAACTCGAGGGGCCACACAACAAAGCGTGGATTGTGAGTCCCTAACCCCAACTCGAGGGGCCACACAACAAAGCGTGGATTGTGAGTTCCTAACCCCAACTCAAGGGGCCACACTACAAAGCGTGGCTTGTGAGTCCCTAACCCCAACTCGAGGGGCCACACAACAAAGCGTGGATTGTGATTCCCTAACCCCAACTCGAGGGGCCACACAACAAAGCGTGGATTGTGAGTCCCTAACCCCAACTCGAGGGGCCACACAACAAAGCGTGGATTGTGAGTCCCTAACCCCAACTCGAGGGGCCACACAACAAAGCGTGGATTGTGAGTCCCTAACCCCAACTCGAGGGGCCACACAACAAAGCTTGGATTGTGAGTCCCTAACCCCAACTCGAGGGGCCACGCAACAAAGCATGGATTGTGAGTCCCTAACCCCAACTCGAGGGGCCACGCAACAAAGCATGGATTGTGAGTCCCTAACCCCAACTCGAGGGGCCACACAACAAAGCATGGATTGTGAGTCCCTAACCCCAACTCGAGGGGCCACACAACAAAGCGTGGATTGTGAGTCCCTAACCCCAACTCGAGGGGCCACACAACAAAGCGTGGATTGTGAGTCCCTAACCCCAACTCGAGGGGCCACACAACAAAGCGTGGATTGTGAGTCCCTAACCCCAACTCGAGGGGCCACACAACAAAGCATGGATTGTGAGTCCCTAACCCCAACTCGAGGGGCCACGCAACAAAGCATGGATTGTGAGTCCCTAACCCCAACTCGAGGGGCCACACAACAAAGGGTGGATCGTGAGTCCCTAACCCCAACTCGAGGGGCCACACTACAAAGCGTGGATTGTGAGTCCCCGACCCCAACTCGAGGGGCCACACAACAAAGCGTGGATTGTGAGTCCCTAACCCCAACTGGAGGGGCCACACAACAAAGCGTGGATTGTGAGTCCCTAACCCCAACTGGAGGGGCCACACAACAAAGCGTGGATTGTGAGTCCCTAACCCCAACTCGAGGGGCCACACAACAAAGCGTGGATTGTGAGTCCCTAACCCCAGGTCGAGGGGCCACACAACAAAGCGTGGATTGTGAGTCCCTAACCCCAACTCGAGGGGCCACGCAACAAAGCGTGGATTGTGATTCCCTAACCCCAACTCGAGGGGCCACACAACAAAAGCGTGGATTGTGAGTCCCTAACCCCAACTCGAGGGGCCACACAACAAAGCGTGGATTGTGAGTCCCTAACCCCAACTCGAGGGGCCACACAACAAAGCATGGATTTTGAGTCCCTAACCCCAACTCGAGGGGCCACGCAACAAAGCGTGGATTGTGATTCCCGAACCCCAACTCGAGGGGCCACACAACAAAGCGTGGTTTGTGATTCCGGAACCCCAACTTGAGGGGCCACACAACAAAGCGTGGATTGTGAGTCCCTAACCCCAACTCGAGGGGCCACACAACAAAGCGTGGATTGTGAGTCCCTAACCCCAACTCGAGGGGCCACACTACAAAGCGTGGATTGTGAGTCCCTAACCCCAACTCGAGGGGCCACACAACAAAGCGTCGATTGTGAGTCCCTAACCCCAACTCGAGGGGCCACACAACAAAGCGTGGATTGTGAGTCCCTAACCCCAACTGGAGGGGCCACACAACAAAGCGTGGATTGTGAGTCCCTAACCCCAACTCGAGGGGCCATACAACAAAGCGTGGATTGTTTGTCCCTAACCCCAAGTCGAGGGGCCACACAACAAAGCGTGGATTGTGAGTCCCTAACCCCAACTGGAGGGGCCACACAACAAAGCGTGGATTGTGAGTCCCTAACCCCAGGTCGAGGGGCCACACAACAAAGCGTGGATTGTGAGTCCCTAACCCCAACTCGAGGGGCCACACAACAAAGCGTGGATTGTGAGTCCCTAACCCCAACTGGAGGGGCTACACAACAAAGCGTGGATTGTGAGTTCCTAACCCCAACTCAAGGGGCCACACTACAAAGCGTGGCTTGTGAGTCCCTAACCCCTACTCGAGGGGCCACACAACAAAGCGTGGATTGTGAGTCCCTAACCCCAACTCGAGGGGCCACACAACAAAGCGTGGATTGTGAGTCCCTAACCCCAACTCGAGGGGCCACACAACAAAGCGTGGATTGTGAGTCCCTAACCCCAACTCGAGGGGCCACACAACAAAGCGTGGATTGTGAGTCCCTAACCCCAACTCGAGGGGCCACACAACAAAGCTTGGATTGTGAGTCCCTAACCCCAACTCGAGGGGCCACACAACAAAGCATGGATTGTGAGTCCCTAACCCCAACTCGAGGGGCCACGCAACAAAGCATGGATTGTGAGTCCCTAACCCCAACTCGAGGGGCCACACAACAAAGGGTGGATCGTGAGTCCCTAACCCCAACTCGAGGGGCCACACTACAAAGCGTGGATTGTGAGTCCCCGACCCCAACTCGAGGGGCCACACAACAAAGCGTGGATTGTGAGTCCCTAACCCCAACTGGAGGGGCCACACAACAAAGCGTGGATTGTGAGTCCCTAACCCCAACTCGAGGGGCCACACAACAAAGCGTGGATTGTGAGTCCCTAACCCCAGGTCGAGGGGCCACACAACAAAGCGTGGATTGTGAGTCCCTAACCCCAACTGGAGGGGCCACGCAACAAAGCGTGGATTGTGAGTTCCTAACCCCAACTCGAGGGGCCACACAACAAAGCGTGGATTGTGAGTCCCTAACCCCAACTCGAGGGGCCACACAACAAAGCGTGGATTGTGAGTCTCTAACCCGAACTGGAGGGGCCACACTACAAAGCGTGGATTGCGAGTCCCTAACCCCAACTCGAGGGGCCACACAAAAAAGCGTGGATTGTGAGTCCCTAACCCCAACTCGAGGGGCCATACGACAAAGCGTGGATTGTGAGTTCCTAACCGCAACTCGAGGGGCCACACTACAAAGCGTGGATTGTGACTCCCTAACCCCAACTCGAGGGGCCACGCAACAAAGCGTGGATTGTGAGCTCCTAACCCCAACTCGAGGGGCCACACAACAAAAGCGTGGATTGTGAGTCCCTAACCCCAACTCGAGGGGCCACACAACAAAGCATGGATTTTGAGTCCCTAACCCCAACTAGAGGGGCCACGCAAAAAAGCATGGATTGTGAGTCCCTAACCCCAACTCGAGGGGCCACACAACAAAGCATGGATTGTGATTCCCGAACCCCAACTTGAGGGGCCACACAACAAAGCGTGGATTGTGAGTCCCTAACCCCAACTCGAGGGGCCACACAACAAAAGCGTGGATTGTGAGTCCCTAACCCCAACTCGAGGGGCCACACAACAAAGGGTGGATTGTGAGTACCTAACCCCAACTCGAGGGGCCACACTACAAAGCGTGGATTGTGAGTCCCTAACCCCAATTGGAGGGGCCACACAACAAAGCGTGGATTGTGAGTCCCTAACCCCAACTCGAGGGGCCACACAACAAAGCGTGGATTGTGAGTCCCTAACCCCAACTCGAGGGGCCACACAACAAAGCGTGGATTGTGAGTCCCTAACCCCTACTGGAGGGGCCACGCAACAAAGCGTGGATTGTGAGTCCCTAACCCCAACTGGAGGGGCCACAACACAAAGCGTGGATTGTGAGTCCCTAACTCCAACTCGAGGGGCCACACAACAAAGCGTGGATTGTGAGTCCCTAACCCCAACTGGAGAGGCCACGCAACAAAGCGTGTATTGTGAGTTCCTAACCCCAACTCGAGGGGCCACGCAACAAAGCGTGGATTGTGAGCTCCTAACCCCAACTCGAGGGGCCACACAACAAAAGCGTAGATTGTGAGTCCCTAACCCCAACTCGAGGGGCCACACAACAAAGCATGGATTTTGAGTCCCTAACCCCAACTCGAGGGGCCACACAACAAAGCGTGGATTGTGATTCCCGAACCCCAACTCGAGGGGCCACACAACAAAGCATGGATTGTGATTCCCGAACCCCAACTTGAGGGGCCACACAACAAAGCGTGGATTGTGAGTCGCTAACCCCAACTCGAGGGGCCACACAACAAAGCGTGGATTGTGAGTCCCTAACCCCAACTCGAGGGGCCACACAACAAAGCGTGGATTGTGAGTCCCTACCCCCAACTCGAGGGGCCACACTACAAAGCGTGGATTGTGAGTCGCTAACCCCAACTCGAGGGGCCACACAACAAAGCGTGGATTGTGAGTCGCTAACCCCAACTCGAGGGGCCACACAACAAAGCGTGGATTGTGAGTCCCTAACCCCAACTCGAGGGGCCACACTACAAAGCGTGGATTGTGAGTCCCCGACCCCAACTCGAGGGGCCACACAACAAAGCGTGGATTGTGAGTCCCTAACCCCAACTGGAGGGGCCACACAACAAAGCGTGGATTGTGAGTCCCTAACCCCAACTCGAGGGGCCACACAACAAAGCGTGGATTGTGAGTCCCTAACCCCAACTCGAGGGGCCACACAACAAAGCGTGGATTGTGAGTCCCTTGCCCCAAATGGAGGGGCCACGCAACAAAGCGTGGATTGTGAGTTCCTAACCCCAGGTCGAGGGGCCACACAACAAAGCGTGGATTGTGAGTCCCTAACCCCAACTCGAGGGGCCACACAACAAAGCGTGGATTGTGAGTCCCTAACCCCAACTCGAGGGGCCACGCAACAAAGCATGGATTGTGAGTCCTTAACCCCAACTCGAGGGGCTACACAACAAAGCGTGGATTGCGAGTCCCTAACCCCAACTCGAGGGGCCACACAACAAAGCGTGGATTGTGAGTCCCTAACCCCAACTCGAGGGGCCATACAACAAAGCGTGGATTGTGAGTTCCTAACCCCAACTCGAGGGGCCACACTACAAAGCGTGGATTGTGAGTCCCTAACCCCAACTCGAGGGGCCACACAACAAAGCGTGGATTGTGAGTCCCTAACCCCAACTCGAGGGGCCACACAACAAAGCGTGGATTGTGAGTCCCTAACCCCAACTCGAGGGGCCACACTACAAAGTGTGGATTGTGAGTCCCTAACCCCAACTCGAGGGGCCACACAACAAAGCGTGGATTGTGAGTCCCTAACCCCAACTCGAGGGGCCACACAACAAAGCTTGGATTGTGAGTCCCTAACCCCAACTCGAGGGGCCACACAACAAAGCATGGATTGTGAGTCCCTAACCCCAACTTGAGGGGCCACGCAACAAAGCATGGATTGTGAGTCCCTAACCCCAACTCGAGGGGCCACACAACAAAGCGTGGATTGTGAGTCCCTAACCCCAACTCGAGGGGCCACACAAGAAAGCGTGGATTGTGAGTCCCTAACCCCAACTCGAGGGGCCACACAACAAAGCGTGGATTGTGAGTCCCTAACCCCAACTCGAGGGGCCACACAACAAAGCGTGGATTGTGAGTCCCTACCCCAACTCGAGGGGCCACACAACAAAGCGTGGATTGTGAGTCCCTAACCCCAACTCGAGGGGCCACACAACAAAGCGTGGATTGTGAGTCCCTAACCCCAACTCGAGGGGCCACACAACAAAAGCGTGGATTGTGAGTCCCTAACCCCAACTCGAGGGGCCACACAACAAGGCGTGGATTGTGAGTCCCTAACCCCAACTCGAGGGGCCACACAACAAAGCGTGGATTGTGAGTCCCTAACCCCAACTCGAGGGGCCACGCAACAAAGCGTGGCTTGTGAGTCCCTAACCCCAACTCGAGGGGCCACGCAACAAAGCATGGATTGTGAGTCCCTAACCCCAACTCGAGGGGCCACACAACAAAGCGTGGATTGTGAGTCCCTAACCCCAACTCGAGGGGCCACACAACAAAGCATGGATTGTGAGTCCCTAACCCCAACTCGAGGGGCCACGCAACAACGCGCGGATTTTGAGTCCCTAACCCCAACTCGAGGGGCCACACAACAAAGCATGGATTGTGATTCCCGAACCCCAACTTGAGGGGCCACACAACAAAGGGTGGATTGTGAGTCCCTAACCCCAACTCGAGGGGCCACGCAACAAAGCATGGATTGTGAGTCCCTAACCCCAACTCGAGGGGCCACACAACAAAGCATGGATTTTGAGTCCCTAACCCCAACTCGAGGGGCCACGCAACAAAGCGTGGATTGTGATTCCCGAACCCCAACTCGAGGGGCCACACAACAAAGCGTGGATTGTGAGTCCCTAACCCCAACTCGAGGGGCCACACAACAAAGCGTGGATTGTGAGTCCCTAACCCCAACTCGAGGGGCCACACAACAAAGGGTGGATTGTGAGTCCCTAACCCCAACTCGAGGGGCCACACTACAAAGCGTGGATTGTGAGTCCCCGACCCCAACTCGAGGGGCCACACAACAAAGCGTGGATTATGAGTCCCTAACCCCAACTCAAGGGGCCACACAACAAAGCGTGGATTGTGAGTCCCTAACCCCAACTTGAGGGGCCACGCAACAAAGCGTGGATTGTGAGTCCCTAACCCCAACTGGAGGGGCCACGCAACAAAGCGTGGATTGTGAGTTCCTAACCCTAGGTCGAGGGGCCACACAAGAAAGCGTGGATTGTGAGTCCCTAACCCCAACTCGAGGGGCCACACAACAAAGCGTGGATTGTGAGTCCCTAACCCCAACTCGAGGGGCCACACAACAAAGCGTGGATTGTGAGTCCCTAACCCCAGGGCGAGGGGCCACACAACAAAGCTTGGATTGTGAGTCCCTAACCCCAACTCGAGGGGCCACACAACAAAGCATGGATTGTGAGTCCCTAACCCCAACTCGAGGGGCCACACAACAAAGCGTGGATTGTGAGTCCCTAACCCCAACTCGAGGGGCCACACAACAAAGCGTGGATTATGAGTCCCTAACCCCAACTCGAGGGGCCACACAACAAAGCGTGGATTGTGAGTCCCTAACCCCAACTCGAGGGGCCACACAACAAAAGCGTGGATTGTGAGTCCCTAACCCCAACTCGAGGGGCCACACAACAAAGCGTGGATTGTGAGTCCCTAACCCCAACTCGAGGGGCCACACAACAAAGCGTGGATTGTGAGTCCCTAACCCCAACTCGAGGGGCCACGCAACAAAGCGTGGCTTGTGAGTCCCTAACCCCAACTCGAGGGGCCACGCAACAAAGCGTGGATTGTGATTCCCGAACCCCAACTCGAGGGGCCACACAACAAAAGCGTGGATTGTGAGTCCCTAACCCCAACTCGAGGGGCCACACAACAAAGCATGGATTTTGAGTCCCTAACCCCAACTCGAGGGGCCACGCAACAACGCGCGGATTGTGAGTCCCTAACCCCAACTCGAGGGGCCACGCGACAAAGCGTGGCTTGTGAGTCCCTAACCCCAACTCGAGGGGCCACACAACAAAAGCGTGGATTGTGAGTCCCTAACCCCAACTCGAGGGGCCACACAACAAAGCATGGATTTTGAGTCCCTAACCCCAACTCGAGGGGCCACGCAACAAAGCGTGGATTGTGATTCCCGAACCCCAACTCGAGGGGCCACACAACAAAGCATGGTTTGTGATTCCCGAACCCCAACTTGAGGGGCCACACAACAAAGCATGGATTGTGAGTCCCTAACCCCAACTCGAGGGGCCACACAACAAAGGGTGGATTGTGAGTCCCTAACCCCAACTCGAGGGGCCACACTACAAAGCGTGGATTGTGAGTCCCCGACCCCAACTCGAGGGGCCACACAACAAAGCGTGGATTGTGAGTCCCTAACCCCAACTCGAGGGGCCACACAACAAAGGGTGGATTGTGAGTCCCTAACCCCAAGTCGAGGGGCCACACAACAAAGGGTGGATTGTGAGTCCCTAACCCCAACTTGAGAGGCCACACAACAAAGCGTGGATTGTGAGTCCCTAACCCCAACTGGAGGGGCCACACAACAAAGCGTGGATTGTGAGTCCCTAACCCCAGGTCGAGGGGCCACACAACAAAGCGTGGATTGTGAGTCCCTAACCCCAACTCGAGGGGCCACACAACAAAGCGTGGATTGTGAGTCCCTAACCCCAACTCGAGGGGCCACACTACAAAGCGTGGATTGTGAGTCCCTAACCCCAACTCGAGGGGCCACACAACAAAGCGTGGATTGTGAGTCCCTAACCCCAACTCGAGGGGCCACACAACAAAGCGTGGATCGTGAGTCCCTAACCCCAACTCGAGGGGCCACACTACAAAGCGTCGATTGTGAGTCCCTAACCCCAACTCGAGGGGCCACACAACAAAGCGTGGATTGGGAGTCCCTAACCCCAACTCGAGGGGCCACACAACAAAGCGTGGATTGTGAGTCCCTAACCCCAACTCGAGGGGCCACGCAACAACGCGCGGATTGTGAGTCCCTAACCCCAACTCGAGGGGCCACGCGACAAAGCGTGGCTTGTGAGTCCCTAACCCCAACTCGAGGGGCCACACAACAAAAGCTTGGATTGTGAGTCCCTAACCCCAACTCGAGGGGCCACACAACAAAGCATGGATTTTGAGTCCCTAACCCCAACTCGAGGGGCCACGCAACAAAGCGTGGATTGTGATTCCCGAATCCCAACTGGAGGGGCCACACAACAAAGCATGGTTTGTGATTCCCGAACCCCAAATTGAGGGGCCACACAACAAAGCATGGATTGTGAGTCCCTAACCCCAACTCGAGGGGCCACACAACAAAGCGTGGATTGTGAGTCCCTAACCCCAGGTCGAGGGGCCACACAACAAAGCGTGTATTGTGAGTCCCTAACCCCAACTCGAGGGGCCACACAACAAAGCGTGTATTGTGAGTCCCTAGCCCCAACTCGAGGGGCCACACTACAAAGCGTGGATTGTGAGTCCCCGACCCCAACTCGAGGGGCCACACAACAAAGCGTGGATTGTGAGTCCCTAACCCCAACTCGAGGGGCCACACAACAAAGGGTGGATTGTGAGTCCCTAACCCCAACTTGAGAGGCCACACAACAAAGCGTGGATTGTGAGTCCCTAACCCCAACTGGAGGGGCCACACAACAAAGCGTGGATTGTGAGTTCCTAACCCCAGGTCGAGGGGCCACACAAGAAAGCGTGGATTGTGAGTCCCTAACCCCAACTCGAGGGGCCACACAACAAAGCGTGGATTGTGAGTCCCTAACCCCAACTCGAGGGGCCACACTACAAAGCGTGGATTGTGAGTCCCTAACCCCAACTCGAGGGGCCACACAACAAAGCGTGGATTGTGAGTCCCTAACCCCAACTCGAGGGGCCACACAACAAAGCGTGGATTGTGAGTCCCTAACCCCAACTCGAGGGGCCACACTACAAAGCGTCGATTGTGAGTCCCTAACCCCAACTCGAGGGGCCACACAACAAAGCGTGGATTGTGAGTCCCTAACCCCAACTCGAGGGGCCACACAACAAAGCGTGGATTGTGAGTCCCTAACCCCAACTCGAGAGGCCACACAACAAAGCGTGGATTGTGAGTCCCTAACCCCAACTCGAGGGGCCACGCAACAAAGCGTGGATTGTGAGTTCCTAACCCCAGGTCGAGGGGCCACACAACAAAGCGTGGATTGTGAGTACCTAACCCCAACTCGAGGGGCCACACAACTAAGCGTGGATTGTGAGTCCCTAACCCCAACTTGAGGGGCTACACAACAAAGCGTGGATTGTGAGTCCCTAACCCCAACTCGAGGGGCCACACAACGAAGCGTAGATTCTGAGTCCCTAACCCCAACTCGAGAGGCCACACAACAAAGCGTGGATTGTGAGTCCCCAACCCCAACTGGAGGGGCCACGCGACAAAGCGTGGATTGTGAGTCCCTAACCCCAACTCGAGGGGCCACACAACAAAGCGTGGATTGTGAGTCCCTAACCCCAACTCGAGGGGCCACACTACAAAGCGTGGATTGTGATTCCCGAACCCCAACTTGAGGGGCCACACAACAAAGCATGGATTGTGAGTCCCTAACCCCAACTCGAGGGGCCACACAACAAAGGGTGGATTGTGAGTCCCTAACCCCAACTCGAGGGGCCACACTACAAAGCGTGGATTGTGAGTCCCCGACCCCAACTCGAGGGGCCACACAACAAAGCGTGGATTGTGAGTCCCTAACCCCAACTCGAGGGGCCACACAACAAAGCGTGGATTGTGAGTCCCTAACCCCAACTCGAGGGGCCACATTACAAAGCGTGGATTGTGAGTCCCTAATTCAACTCGAGGGGCCACACAACAAAGCGTGGATCGTGAGTCCCTAACCCCAACTCGAGGGGCCACACTACAAAGCGTCGATTGTGAGTCCCTAACCCCAACTCGAGGGGCCACACAACAAAGCGTGGATTGTGAGTCCCTAACCCCAACTCGAGGGGCCACACAACAAAGCGTGGATTGTGAGTCCCTAACCCCAACTCGAGGGGCCACACAACAAAGCGTGGATTGTGAGTCCCTAACCCCAACTCGAGGGGCCACGCAACAAAGCGTGGATTGTGAGTTCCTAACCCCAGGTCGAGGGGCCACACAACAAAGCGTGGATTGTGAGTCCCTAACCCCATCTGGAGGGGCTACACAACAAAGCGTGGATTGTGAGTCCCTAACCCCAACTCGAGGGGCCACACAACTAAGCGTGGATTGTGAGTCCCTAACCCCATCTGGAGGGGCTACACAACAAAGCGTGGATTGTGAGTCCCTAACCCCAACTCGAGGGGCCACACTACAAAGCGTGGATTGTGAGTCCCTAACCCCAACTCGAGGGGCCACACAACTAAGCGTGGATTGTGAGTCCCTAACCCCAACGCGAGGGGCGACACAACAAAGCGTGGATTGTGAGTCCCTAACCCCAACTCGAGGGGCCACACAACAAAGCGTGGATTGTGAATCCCCAACCCCAACTGGAGGGGCCACGCAACAAAGCGTGGATTGTGAGTTCCTAACCCCAGGTCAAGGGGCCACACAACAAAGCGTGGATTGTGAGTCCCTAACCCCAACTCGAGGGGCCACACTACAAAGCGTGGATTGTGAGTCCCTAACCCCAACTCGAGGGGCCACACAACAAAGCGTGGATTGTGAGTGCCTAACCCCAACTCGAGGGGCCACACAACAAAGCGTGGATTGTGAGTCCCCAACCCCAACTCGAGGGGCCACACAACAAAGCGTGGATCGTGAGTCCCTAACCCCAACTCGAGGGGCCACACTACCAAGCGTGGATTGTGAGTCCCTAACCCCAACTCGAGGGGCCACACAACAAAGCGTGGATTGTGAGTCCCTAACCCCAACTCGAGGGGCCACACAACAAAGCTTGGATTGTGAGTCCCTAACCCCAACTCGAGGGGCCACACAACAAAGCATGGATTGTGAGTCCCTAACCCCAACTCGAGGGGCCACACAACAAAGCGTGGATTGTGAGTCCCTACCCCAACTCGCTGGGCCACACAACAAAAGCGTGGATTGTGAGTCCCTAACCCCAACTCAAGGGGCCACACAACAAAGCGTGGATTGTGAGTCCCTAACCCCAACTCGAGGGGCCACACAACAAAGCGTGGATTGTGAGTCCCTAACCCCAACTCGAGGGGCCACGCAACAAAGCGTGGGTTGTGAGTCCCTAACCGCAACTCGAGGGGCCACGCAACAAAGCGTGGATTGTGATTCCCGAACCCCAACTTGAGGGGCCACACAACAAAAGCGTGGATTGTGAGTTCCTAACCCCAACTCGAGGGGCCACACAACAAAGCATGGATTGTGAGTCCCTAACCCCAACTCGAGGGGCCACACTACAAAGCGTGGATTGTGAGTCCCTAACCCCAACTCGAGGGGCCACACAACAAAGCGTGGATCATGAGTCTCTAACCCCAACTCGAGGGGCCACACTACAAAGCGTGGATTGTGAGTCCCTAACCCCAACTCGAGGGGCCACACAACAAAGCGTGGATTGTGAGTCCCTAACCCCAACTCGAGGGGCCACACAACAAAGCTTGGATTGTGAGTCCCTAACCCCAACTCGAGGGGCCACACAACAAAGCATGGATTGTGAGTCCCTAACCCCAACTCGAGGGGCCACACAACAAAAGCGTGGATTGTGAGTCCCTACCCCAACTCGCTGGGCCACACAACAAAGCATGGATTGTGAGTTCCTAACCCCAACTCGAGGGGCCACACAACAAAGCGTGGATTGTGAGTCCCTAACCCCAACTCGAGGGGCCACGCAACAACGCGCGGATTGTGAGTCCCTAACCCCAACTCGAGGGGCCACGCAACAAAGCGTGGCTTGTGAGTCCCTAACCCCAACTTGAGGGGCCACGCAACAAAGCGTGGATTGTGATTCCCGAACCCCAACTCGAGGGGCCACACAACAAAAGCGTGGATTGTGAGTCCTTAACCCCAACTCGAGGGGCCACACAACAAAGCATGGATTGTGAGTCCCTAACCCCAACTCGAGGGGCCACGCAACAAAGCGTGGATTGTGATTCCCGAACCCCAACTCGAGGGGCCACACAACAAAGCATGGATTGTGAGTCCCTAACCCCAACTCGAGGGGCCACACAACAAAGCGTGGATTGTGAGTCCCTAACCCCAACTCGAGGGGCCACACAACAAAGGGTGGATTGTGAGTCCCTAACCCCAACTCGAGGGGCCACGCAACAAAGCGTGGATTGTGAGTCCCTAACCCCAACTCGAGGGGCCACACAACAAAGCGTGGATTGTGAGTCCCTAACCCCAACTGGAGGGGCCACACAACAAAGCGTGGATTGTGAGTCCCTAACCCCAACTCGAGGGGCCACACAACAAAGCGTGGATTGTGAGTCCCTAACCCCAACTCGAGGGGCCACACAACAAAGCGTGGATTGTGAGTCCCTAACCCCAACTGGAGGGGCCACGCAACAAAGCGTGGATTGTGAGTCCTTAACCCCAACTCGAGGGGCCACACAACAAAGCATGGATTGTGAGTCCCTAACCCCAACTCGAGGGGCCACGCAACAAAGTGTGGATTGTGATTCCCGAACCCCAACTCGAGGGGCCACACAACAAAGCATGGATTGTGAGTCCCTAACCCCAACTCGAGGGGCCACACAACAAAGCGTGGATTGTGAGTCCCTAACCCCAACTCGAGGGGCCACACACTAAAGCGTGGATTGTGAGTCCCTAACCCCAACTCGAGGGGCCACACAACAAAGCGTGGATTGTGAGTCCCCAACCCCAACTCGCGGGGCCACACAACAAAGTGTTGATTGTGAGTCCCTAACCCCAACTCGAGGGGCCACACTACAAAGCGTGGGTTGTGAGTCCCTAACCCCAACTCGAGGGGCCACACAACAAAGCATGGATTTTGAGTCCCCAACCCCAACTCGCGGGGCCACACAACAAAGTGTTGATTGTGAGTCCCTAACCCCAACTCGAGGGGCCACGCAACAAAGCGTGGATTGTGAGTCCCTAACCCCAACTCGCGGGGCCGCACAACAAAGTGTGGATTCTTAGTCCCTAACCCCAACTCGAGGGGCCACGCAACAAAGCGTGGATTGTGAGTCCCTAACCCCAACTCAAGGGCCCACGCAACAAAGCATGGATTGTGAGTCCCTAACCCCAACTCGAGGGGCCACACAACAAGGCGTGGGTTGTGAGTCCCTAACCCCAACTCGGGGGGCCACACAAAAAAGTATGGATTGTGAGTCCCTAACCCCAACTCGAGGGGCCACGCAACAAAGCATGGATTGTGAGTCCCTAACCCCAACTCGAGGGGCCACACAACAAAGCGTGGATTGTGAGTCCCTAACCCCAACTCAAGGGGCCACACAACAAAGCGTGGATTCGGAGTCCCTAACCCCAACTCGAGGGGCCACACAACAAAGCGTGGATTGTGAGTCCCTAACCCCAACTCGAGGGGCCACACAACAAAGCGTGGATTGTGAGTCCCTAACCCCAACTCGAGGGGCCACACAACAAAGCGTGGATTGTGAGTCCCTAACCCCAACTCGAGGGGCCACACAACAAAGCGTGGATTGTGAGTCCCTAACCCCAACTCGAGGGGCCACACAACAAAGCGTGGATTGTGAGTCCCTAACCCCAACTCAAGGGGCCACACAACAAAGCGTGGATTCGGAGTCCCTAACCCCAAATCGAGGGGCCACACAACAAAGCGTGGATTGTGAGTCCCTAACCCCAACTCGAGGGGCCACACAACAAAGCGTGGATTGTGAGTTCCTAACCTCAACTCGAGGGGCCACACAACAAAGCGTGGATTGTGAGTCCCTAACCCCTACTCGAGGGGCCACGCAACAAAGCGTGGGTTGTGAGTCCCTAACCCCAACTCGAGGGGCCACACAACAAAGCCTGGGTTGTGAGTTCCTAACCCCAAGTCGAGGGGCCACGCAACAAAGCGTGGATTGTGAGTCCCTAACCCCAACTCGAGGAGCCACACAACAAAGCGTGGATTGTGAGTCCCTAACCCCAACTGGAGGGGCTACACAACAAAGCGTGGATTGCGAGTCCCTAACCCCAACTGGAGGGGCCACACAACAAAAGCGCGGATTGTGAGTCCCTAACCCCAACTCGAGGGGCCACACAACAAAGCGTGGGTTGTGAGTCCCTAACCCCAACTCGAGGGGCCACGCAACAAAGCGTGGATTGTGAGTCCCTAACCCCAACTCGCGGGGCCACACATTTGTCCTTTTTTTTTGCCATTGCTCCGCCTCATCGCTCCAGGCTCTACTCCACTCTAGCCATCCTAGAGTCTAGGTGGTGCCCTTGCCAAATCCAAGTTTTGAGCCAAAAACTCACCGTTGGCCCCCCGGGGCGGGGGCACCAAGTTGGCAGATGCCCTCCCAAAAATGCGCATTTTGTGCCCGCAAATAGCCCTTTTTTGGCTTCAAACAGCCCCGAAATCCACGCAACACGGCCAAACGAAGGGAAACGGTTGCTACATTCCACGTGCCCCTCAATTGACCCGTGAGAAACAGCCCTTTGTTGCCCTCCAACTCCACGATATGTCCGAGAAACGGCCCAAAAATGGCTACCAATTGGCTTGAATGTGCGTTGTTTGTGTCAAACAGCCCCAAAGCCAAGAACGGGCCGTATCTTGGGCTACGTGGCTCAAAACTGAATTCCGAGGGCACCTAGTCCACCCACAAACCCCCACTTTTTGTGGTTTCCAAGCCTGAGATTCACCCGACGAGACGGCTACACCGCCGTGCCAGTGGTCACTTGCTCGAGTTAGAGGGCAACCTAGGCCGTGCACGGTGGGGGCCAATGGTGGGTCCACCAAGGTCCCCGGGGC
Organism: Eutreptiella sp. 'Long Island Sound 2002'; assembly: GCA_964036045.1. Lineage (NCBI taxonomy): Eukaryota > Euglenozoa > Euglenophyceae > Eutreptiales > Eutreptiaceae > Eutreptiella > Eutreptiella sp. 'Long Island Sound 2002'. The sequence goes on from OZ038379.1 coordinate 128,474,920, forward strand.
GAAAAAAATTTGTCAAGGAGATTACTACACCCCTCTCCCTAAAATCTATTTAATAGGCAAAAACAAGCAACAAGCATTTCTCCTTTTTGTTTTTGCCATTGCTCCGCCTCATCGCTCCAGGCTCTACTCTACTCTAGCCATCCTAGAGTCTAGGTGGTGCCCTTGCCAAATCCAAGTTTTGAGCCAAAAACTCACCGGTGGCCCTCCGGGGCGGGGGCGCCAAGTTGGCAGATGCCCTCCCAAAAATGCGCATTTTGTGCCCGCAAATAGCCCTTTTTTGGCTTCAAACAGCCCCGAAATCCACTCAACACGGCCAAACAAAGGGAAACGGTTGCTACATTCCACGTGCCCCTCAATTGACCTGTGACAAAGAGCCCTTTGTTGCCCTCCAACTCCACGATATGTCCGAGAAACGGCCCAAAAATGGCTACAAATTGGCTTGAATGTGCGTTGTTTGTGTCAAACAGCCCCAAAACCAAGAACGGGCCGTATCTTGGGCTACGTGGCTCAAAACTGAATTCCGAGGGCACCTAGTCCACCCACAAACCCCCACTTTTTGTGGTGTCCAAGCTTGAGATTCACCCAACGAGACGCCTACACCGCCGTGCTAGTGGTCACTTGGTGGAGTTAGAGGGCAACCTAGGCCGTGCGCGGTGGGGGCCAATGGTGGGTCCACCAAGGTCCCCGGGGCGAAAAAAATTTGTCATGTATATTACTACACCCCTCTCCCTAAAATCTATTTAACAAGCAAACAACAAGCAACAAGCACTTCTCCTTTTTGTTTTCGCCATTGCTCCGCCTCATCGCTCCAGGCTCTACTCTACTCTAGCCATCCTAGAGTCTAGGTGGTGCCCTTGCCAAATCCTAGTTTTGAGCCAAAAACTCACCGGTGGCCCCCCGGGGCGGGGGCACCAAGTTGGCAGATGCCCTCCCAAAAATGCGCATTTTGTGCCCGCAAATAGCCCTTTTTTGGCCCCAAACAGCTCCGAAATCCACTCAACACGGCCAAACGAAGGGAAACGGTTGCTACATTCCACGTGCCCCTCAATTGACCCGTGACAAAGAGCCCTTTGTTGCCCTCCAACTCCACGATATATCCGAGAAACGGCCCAAAAATGGCTACCAATTGGCTTGAATGTGCGTTGTTTATGTCAAACAGCCCCAAAACCAAGAACGGGCCGTATCTTGGGCTACATGGCTCAAATCTGAATTCCGAGGGCACCTAGTCCACCCACAAACCCCCACTTTTTGTGGTTTCCAAGCTTGAGATTCACTCAACGAGACGCCTACACCGCCGTGCCAGTGGTCAGCCTGGGTCGTGCACGGTGGGGGCCAATGGTGGGTCCACCAAGGTCCCCGGGGCGGAAAAAATTTGTCATGTATATTACTACACCCCTCTCCCTAAAATCTATTTAACAAGCAAACAACAAGCAACAAGCACTTCTCCTTTTTGTTTTCGCCATTGCTCCGCCTCATCGCTCCAGGTTCTACTCTACTCTAGCCATCCTAGAGTCTAGGTGGTGCCCTTGCCAAATCCAAGTTTTGAGCCAAAAACTCACCGGTGGCCCCCCGGGGCGGGGGCGCCAAGTTGGCAGATGCCCTCCCAAAAATGCGCATTTCGTGCCCGCAAATAGCCCTTTTTTGGCTTCAAACAGCCCCAAAATCCACTCAACATGGCCAAACGAAGGGAAACGGTTGCTACATTCCACGTGCCCCTCAATTGACCCGTGAAAAGAGCCTTTTGTTGCCCTCCAACTCCACGATATGTCCGAGAAACGGCCCAAAAATGGCTACAAATTGGCTTGAATGTGCGTTGTTTGTGTCAAACAGCCCCAAAACCAAGAACGGGCCGTATCTTGGGCTACGTGGCTCAAAACTGAATTCCGAGGGCACCTAGTCCACCCACAAACCCCCACTTTTTGTGGTTTCCAAGCCTCAGATTCACCCAACGAGACGCCTACACCGCCGTGCTAGTGGTCACTTGGTGGAGTTAGAGGGCAGCCCAGGCCGTGCAGGGTGGGGGCCAATGGTGGGTCCACCAAGGTTCCCGGGGCGAAAAAAATTTGTCATGTATATTACTACACCCCTGTCCCTAAAATCTATTTAACAAGCAAACACCAAGCAACAAGCACTTCTCCTTTTTGTTTTTGCCATTGCTCCGCCTCATCGCTCCAGGCTCTACTCTACTCTAGCCATCCTAGAGTCTAGGTGGTGCCCTTGCCAAATCCTAGTTTTGAGCCAAAAACTCACCGGTGGCCCTCCGGGGCGGGGGGGGGCAAGTTGGCAGATGCCCTCCCAAAAATGCGCATTTTGTGCCCGCAAATAGCCCTTTTTTGGCTTGGAACAGCCCCGAAATCCACTCAACACGGCCAAACGAAGGGAAACGGTTGCTACATTCCACGTGCCCCTGAATTGACCCGTGACAAAGAGCCTTTTGTTGCCCTCCAACTCCACGATATGTCCGAGAAACGGCCCAAAAATGGCTACCAATTGGCTTGAATGTGCGTTGTTTGTGTGAAACAGCCCCAAAACCAAGAACGGGCCATATCTTGGGCTACGTGGCTCAAATCTGTATTTTGAAGGCACCTAGTCCACCCACAAACCCCCACTTTTTGTGGTTTCCAAGCCTCAGATTCACCCAACGAGACGCCTACACCGCCGTGCTAGTGGTCACTTGGTGGAGTTAGAGGGCAACCTAGGCCGTGCACGGTGGGGGCCAATGGTGGGTCCACCAAGGTCCCCGGGGCGAAAAAAATTTGTCATGTATATTCCTACACCCCTCTCCCTAAAATCTATTTAACAAGCAAACAACAAGCAACAAGCACTTCTCCTTTTTGTTTTTGCCATTGCTCCGCCTCATCGCTCCAGGCTCTACTCTACTCTAGCCATCCTAGAGTCTAGGTGGTGCCCTTGCCAAATCCAAGTTTTGAGCCAAAAACTCACCGGTGGCCCCCCGGGGCGGGGGCACCAAGTTGGCAGATGCCCTCCCAAAAATGCGCATTTTGTGCCCGCAAATAGCCCTTTTTTGGCCCCAAACAGCTCCGAAATCCACTCAACACGGCCAAACGAAGGGAAACGGTTGCTACATTCCACGTGCCCCTCAATTGACCCGTGACAAAGAGCCCTTTGTTGCCCTCCAACTCCACGATATATCCGAGAAAGGGCCCAAAAATGGCTACAAATTGGCTTGAATGTGCGTTGTTTGTGTCAAACAGCCCCAAAACCAAGAACGGGCCGTATCTTGGGCTACGTGGCTCAAAACTGAATTCCGAGGGCACCTAGTCCACCCACAAACCCCCACTTTTTGTGGTTTCCAAGCTTGAGATTCACCCAACGAGACGCCTACACCGCCGTACTAGTGGTCACTTGGTGGAGTTAGAGGGCAGCCTAGGCCGTGCACGGTGGGGGCCAATGGTGGGTCCACCAAGGTCCCCGGGGCGAAAAAAATGATTTTTTTTTTCAAAGATGTTTCTAAACCACTTGGGATGCCCCAATTTATTTTGAGCCCGTATTGAGCCTGTGGCGATGCGTTTTGGCCCATGCCAAATCCCCCCAAGCCTTAAAAACGGGCCATTTTGGGACCAAGAATGGGTCATTAAAAGGGTCCAAAACGTGTTTTTCCAAAATTGTTCCCCGACCCTTTGGGATGCTCAAAGAAGTGTTTGTAGCCCATTTTGGAGCCCAGGTTGACCCTTTTTGTCCCATGGAAAATACCAAAATGCTTTGAAAAAGGGCCGTTTTAGGACCAAGGATGGGTCAATAATGGGTCAAAAATGTGTTTTTCCAACGGTTATACTTGACCGTTTGGGATGAACAAACACTAGAAATGAGCCCATTTTGAACCTCTTCCGCCACATGTATGCACCAAGTTGTACCCGCGGCACATACGGTAGAGCCGCATTGTAGAGCCACGTAGAATTAGGGAGAGGGGTGTAGATTAGCGGATATATTACTACACCCGCGTCCCCTTAAATCTAGCTAGCAAACAAGCAACAAGCAAACAAGCAACAAGCAACAAGCACGTCTCCTTTCCGTTTTGGCCGTTTTAGCCATCCGAGAGATTAGGTGGTGGCCTCACCGAATCCGAGTTTTTAGCCAAAAACCCACTGGTGACGCCCCAAGGCGGCATTCGCTGTCTCTCCGACCTGTGGACGCAGCCCCTCCCCAGGAGGGGGGGGGGAGGGGGGGAGTCCCGTGGCACGTTCCCGGTCACGCTCGGCGCTAGGGGCAGCCTCAGTGCCGCGGCGGCTGTGCACCGTGCCATACCGCCACCGCCCCGCTCCAGCGTGGGGCCCCCCGCCACCGCCCAGGCGAGTTCCCCCCCCCAGGTGGGACTCAGGGCCATCACCTCGCCCCGGGACGCCCTCGTGGGCTGTGGGCGTATAGACACCCTTCTGCCGGGTAGGTCCGGTCCTTGGGGCCGCCCCGAGGGGCGGGTCGCCGGTGCTGATACTGCTGCCATTACCACCACCACCAGCCCCGGGCGTGACCGGTAGGGTCTCAAGGGGGGTAGTCTTGTTGCCGCCCCCATGGGTCACTGCTCGGGTCCCTGTCAACCATTGCGGGCAAGGTTGCCACACTCAGGTAGAGGGTTAGGAGGAGGAGGGCGCAAAACATTTCAAGAATGTCTTCGTCCTCCTCATCTACGTTGACTACCGCTGACTCTGTGTTGGCCATGACCAGGTCTCCTCTGTGGTCCGGGGCTTCCGGGGCCCCTGCTGGCACCTGCTAGCCCCCCCCCCCCCCCGGACCCCTCTGGGCGTGTCATGCGGGCCCTAGGGCCCACAGGCTGGTAGTGCCCCTGGCGGGAGCTACAGGTGGTCCGCTCCTAGAGGTGGTCCGGGAGGCGGGTGTCGGGCGCACCTAACCGGACGCTCTCCCGATCCTCAGGCACCCTGTCCAACTCCAGGTCAAAAACTGGCCGGTCGAGGGTGCTGTGGGCCAGCTAGGTGCTGCAGTGGACGCGGATGGTCACCTCTGACCCAAAAGCCTCCTTGGCGCAGCGCCGGAGCTGCGCATACTCGTCTACTGCCAGACCCAGCTGCGCCGGGTAGCCCCGGACCCGCATAGATGTCGTCGGTGTCGGGGCCGGTGCGCCTAGCAGGGCGGCCACCAATGCGCCACCACCGTCGGGTTCTCCGGCTTGATCCCCCAGACACGGAGCCCCACGTTGCCGGGGGCACCCCCGTCCACTAACCCCGTGAATAGTGACTGGAGCTCCTGGTCATCGGCGAGGGTCTTCCAGACCTCCGGGGACGGCCCGCGGCGTTCCGGTGGCTGTTTGTACCACAGCACGTACGCGGGGTGCTGGCAGGCGGCGCCCATGACAATCCACGGCCGGAAGTGTACGCCCCGGGCCTTGCCGCTGGAGCGCATAACCAGCGGCACCAGCTCCGTCAGGAGATCTGCTAAGACCTCCACCCTCGACCCCCGGACCGCCGCTTGCATGGGCGGGGGGTGAGGGAGGGTTGCCCCCATGAGCGGCCTGAGGTGCCGCCAGGCGTGGTCTTTGCCGAAAGCACCCACGTGGAGGTGGTGCACGTGGGCATCCGCTAGAACCGCTGGGTCGAGGACGCAGACGACCTTGACCGTGGACGGTAGGAGGTCCAGCGGCGCGGAGTCCACATCCGGGAGCTCGGCAGCCTCCTGCTCGTCGTCTTCCGGGTGACGCTCCCAGACAAGTTGCAACACGTGCCCCGGCGGAGTGGGGTCCACCACCTCTGGGCTGGCCGTCTCCCAGGGCTGGCGCTCGGTCCAGACCATGCCCTGCAGGGACGTGCCCGGTACCGCAAGGCTGGTGGAGAGCCTGCAGCAGGGTCGCCACTGTGGGGACCGCTTTGCTGCCTCCCTGGACGTGCACCAGCGCCGTGAACCGCTGGACGGCATCATGCGCTGTGATGGCGGCCGCGGCCGCAAGGTGAGCCTCGTGGACCGTGCAACCCACCAAGGCCACGCATCGCGGGGACCCCTCCTGGGAGGGTTGTTTCCACTCCGCCGGGTGCCGGTTTTTCGAGCGGTGGAGAGCCTGCAGCAGACTGGCGCCGTGACCCGCTGGACGCCATCATGCGCTGTGATGGCGGCCGCAGCCGCAAGGTGAGCCTCGTGGACCGTGCAGCCCACCAAGGCCACACATCGTAGGGCCCCCTCCCGAGAGGGTTGTTTCCACTCTGCCGGGTGTCGCCCCGGCGTGATTTGGGCAATGCCCCATTCCCGGATCGTGTCCCGGGACTCACCCTGGTAAAGGCGGTGCAGCTGCACCGCAGTCGTCGAAGGCAGCAGGGCCCAAAGGGCAGCAGCCGTGGGTTGTATCGGTGGGGGCGCTGCCTTAGCACGGCCAGCGGCCGCCACCACCCGCATTGCACCCGGCCGGGACCATCGCGCAGCGAATCGTGTCGCCGAGGCGTAGGTCACGCAGCCAGGGCCAGCCTGCGGGGGGGTGGGGGGGGGCAAATCCCTCTTCGACGCCCTGCACCCCCCACAAGTTGATGTTGCCCTTGGCTATCTTGATGTCTTCCCCAGCCCAGTAAGGCTGCGAGGAGGCGAAGGGGTGGACGGGAAGATGCCCCGACCGACAGAGACACCCATTGCGGTGCTCCAAGCTCCGCTGGCCAGTGCTAGTCCCAGTCCACACGCACGGGGATTGGGGAGGAGCGGAGGGGGAACTCTGGGGTGCAGCTGTAGCTTGTTGACCTTGGGCGACCCTGGGACGCCGGTTGGGGTCCCGTCCCGGCAGCTGCCAGGTAGGGGCCGCCCGAGATGTGGGGGCGGCTGCCTTATTGGCTGTTGCAGTCTTAGTCCACTTCGAAGTCTCAGTCGTAGTCGTCTTCGTCGTCGTTGCGGCCAGTGCCGCCGCGGTCGCCAGGGACCGTGCAGGGGCTGGTTCGCCCCGCGACTCCGCCAGCTCGCGGCGGAGGGTGTTGATCACACCCTGGAGGGATACAATCTGGCACTGTAGCGAGGCGACCATCGCCTGCTCAGCTGTGGGGGGAGGGCGGGGCGGCTTGGGGGGCCACCGCCCCCCTTACGCCCCTTGGAGCGGGAGCGGCTGCGTGCCGCCCCCTCATCGATGGTTGCGGGCGGAGCGCCCGCGAGAAAAGAGGCCAGCGCCGCACCTATGGCCGTAAGGACAGCGGGGCGCTGTAGGAGGGCGGCCAGCTGGGTGGCCACCCCCTCTTGGTCACCCATCGTGCTCAGGGCGCGAGGGCGAAGGAAAGGGGAGACGCAAGAGCGTCAAAGTAAAATACAAGAAATTCTATTGCCTTCGGCAAGTCCACCTCGCAGAGAATCCACCCCGGGCAACACACACCCAAAATAGGGTGGAAACTACATAAATACGGGCTACAACATGCTTTACATACCTTGGATGATCATTTTAGGTGATCACGGTATCAAAAAAACAAGTTTCGAAAACTTCGATTTTTGAGCTGCCTAGGGTGAAAAACTGCAGAAGCAGGTTGTGTACCAATCCCTTGGGAGCCCCCCCACCCCCCCGGACCTAATACCCAAATAGGGTGAAAAATATGTACGTACGGCCTAAAACATGCTTTACATACCTTGGATGGTCATTTTAGGTGGTCACAATATCAAAAAAACAAGTTTCAAAAACTTTCATTTTTGAGCTGCCCAGGGTGAAAAACTGCATAAGCAGGTTGTGTACCAACCCCTTGGGAGGTCCCCCCCCCCCCCACGGACCTATTACCCAAATAGGGTGAAAAACACGTAAATACAGCCTAAAAACATGCTTTACATACCTTGGATGGTCATTTTAGGTGGTCACAATATCAAACAAACAGGTTTCGAAAACTTCGATTTTTGAGCTGCCCGGGGTGAAAAACTGCATAAGCAGGTTGTGTACCGGCCCATTCACTAGGCCATTATTGGTGGAAACAGTCATTTCGCGTCTTTGGCATGGGTTGTGGACGGCCCCAGGCAAGGCTAGAGACTGCAAAAAACGTCCTTCCGTATCCTAGTAGGCATATACTGTCACAACATCCCCACTTGCACCCCTCAGAGTAGGTACCACGGGGTCACCGAGGTCGACGAACATAGCAAAAATGGCTGAAAAGTGCATAAACTGCATAAGCGCTCGTCCCACCCCGCCCCATGCAAACCCCATAGAGTCGGGACCCGGAAAAACTTTTTCGGCTCAAAATCGAAAAAAACCAAAAGATTCATGATTTTCAACCCAAAAAAAGGGGGGGTCATTTTTTGACCCCCCCCCCCACCCCCCCCCCTCCCTCAAAACCTGAAAAAAGTGGGTTTCAAGTGGGGGGGGTCTTGGGGGGGTCCGGACCAAAAACTCATTGGGGGATGCGATTATTGGACAAAATAATGATTTTACAAGGGGTTAAACTAACAATTCAACCCCTTGGGGTAGGGTACGCGAATAGCCCCAAAATGGCCAAAATGGGGGGGTATGTGGCGTTTTCCCCATATATACGCCTGCCTGGCTTTGATCTAACAACCTCTGCCAGGTGAGTTGTAGCTTAGCTAGGCCTCACCAGGTGCAAGTTCACAACAAGAGGCCTGAAAAACACGTAAATAGGGCCTAAAACATGCTTTACCTACCTTGGATGGTCATTTTAAGGGATCACAACATCAAAAAAATAAGTTTCGAAAACTAGGTGAAAAACTGCATGAGCAGGTTGTGCACCGGCCCATTCACTCATGTAAGCCATTGTTGGTGGAAATAGTAATTTCGCGTCTTTAGCACGGGTTTTGACCGGCCCTCGGCAAGGCTAGAGACTACAAAAAACGTCCTTTCGTATCCTAGTAGGCATATACTGTCGGAACATCCCCACTTACACCCCTCAAAATTGGTAGCACTGGGTCACCGAGGTCGCCAAAACCGTCGACACAGCAAAAATGGCTCAAAAGTGCATACACTGCATCAGCGCTCGTCCCACTCCGCCCATACAAAACCCATGGATTCGGCCGTCCGGAAACACTTTTTCGCATCAAAATCGAAAAAAAAACCAAAAGATTCATGATTTTCGACCCCAAAAAAGATGGGGGGTCATTTTTTCGACATTTTTGACCCCCCCCCCCCCACCCCCCACCCCCCCACCCCACCTCCCTCAAAAGCTCCAAGAAGTGGGTTTCAAGTGTCGTGGGTCTAGGGGGGTGCGGATCAAAAACTCATTGGGGGATGCATTTATTGGACAAATTAAGAGTTTACACGGGGTCAAACTAACAATTCAACCCCTTGGGGTAGGGTACGCGAAAAGGCCCAAAAAGGCCCAAAATGGGGGGTTATGTGGCGTTTTCCCCTATCTACGGGCCCGCTTGGCTTTGATCTAACAACCTCTGCGAGGTGATTTTTGCATATGGGATTTGGGTTTCATTGGTCCCTCAATGGTTTTCATTGGTCCCTCAGTGGTTTTCATTGGTCCCTTAGGGGTTTTCATTGGTCCCTTAGGGGTTTTCATTGGTCCCTTGGTCGATTTCATTGGTCCCTCAGTGGTTTTCATTGGTCCCTCAGGAGACAAGTGTCGCGGTTCTCCGGGCAGAATCCCCCCCTCCCCCCCGTGTCCTAGACCACCTGGGATGCTCAAACAAGTGTTTTTAGCCTGTTTTGAGCTGGTGGTGACGCCTTTTCGCCCATGACAAATCCCAAATGTTTTTGAAACTGGGCCATTTTAGGACCAAAAATCGATCAAAAATGGGTGAAACGCACGTTCTTCCAACAGGATTTGTGGACCATTTGGGGTGCACAAGCAAGTGCAATGAGCCCATTTTGAGCCCAAAACTAAGCCTTTTTTCACCCCTCTAAGGTCCCAAAAGCCTTGAAAATGGGCCATTTTATGACCAAAAACGCGTCAAAAAATGGGGCGAAAACACGTGTGTCCAAAAGTGATGCTGGACCATTTGGGATGCTCAAACAAGTGTTTTTAGCCCGTTTTGAGCCCGTGGTGACGCGTTTTGGGCCATTGAAAATCCCATAATGCCTTGAAAATGGGCTGTTTTGGGACCAAAAAATGGGTCAAAAATGGGTGAAACCCGCGTTTTTCCAAAAGCGGTCGTGGACCATTTGGGGTGTATAAACAAGTGAAATGAGCCCATTTTGAGCCCGATTTGAGCCTTTTATGGCCCCTTTAAGGTCCCAAAATGCCTTGAAAATGGGGCATTTTGTGCCCGAAAACACGTCAAAATGGGTCAAAAATGTGTGGTTCCAAAAATGATCTTGGAGCATTTGGGGTGCTCAAACGGGGCAATAGCGCCCATTTTGAGCTCTTTTTGACCCAGCTTAGCCCATTGCGCTATAATGCACCAAGTTGTACACTTCGCACGCACCTTAGAGCCGTATTGTGGAGCCATCTAGAGTTGGGTGAGGGGTGTAGATTAGAGGATATATGGGTGTTTTTCCTGGGGGTGGGGGCTAGGAGGGGGGCCCGTTTGAAATCTCCAAGAAAAGGCCGTTTCCGAAAAGTGTGGGTCATGGGGGGGTAGGTGACCATATTTTTTCGCCCCGGGTCACCGAACTGGGGCCTTTTGGCACCTGCTGGTAAACCTTGGTGTGCATTGCATGCAAGGTTTTCAAGGTGCTCGGCCCGGTGCTCCAACATGTTGTTCCAATGACGAAGAAGCGGGGCATGCTAATTTGTGCTCTTTGATGTGCTGAATTCAAAAATGCAACTATACATACACTAGAGAATTTCCTGATTTACTGCCCCAAGCCACTACCACACTGGTGACAGCCAGTTGGTTCATTCCACGAAGGAAATGTGACCTTTTGGACGCAAATTGGCGAATTGTCCAACAAATTGCCGTGTCGTCTTGTGGAGGTTGACCTCTTGCATTTTTGAATTCAGCACATCAAGATGCACAAATTTATATCCCCCCTTTTTTCGGCACCGAAATGATATGTTGGAGATGTAGGCACGCCCGGTTGTTGGTTGTGGCGTGCTATTGAGGGACACTACCATTTTTCCTAAAACCCAGCCATTTTGCCCGCTTTGGCATGGCCCCGCCACTGTTTCATTTGGACATGGGACCTTGATTTTTGGATTCTCTGTATCCAAAATAGGGGGGTACCATTTTTTCCACAAAATCCATACCTACCTTGGGGAGAAAATCAAAAAACGGCCAAAAAAAATCTGACTTTGCGTCAAAACAGCCTTTTTCACCCCCCCCCCCCCCGCCCCGGAAAAACGCCCAAAAAATACATATATATGGCGATATTTTGCTTTTCGCCCCTCCCCTCCCCCATTCGCACCCCCTCCCCCTATTTTGGCGGTGGGCAGTTCACAAAATTAGGTTTCGGAGTAGGTTTGGAAATTCGGAGACCTTTATGAGGGCAACAGTAGGAAAAAATGGGGCAGTCTATCATTGCTGACAGGATGGGCTCAAAATAGGCCGCAACACTTGTTTTGGCATCCCATGTGGTCTGTGATTATTTTTCAAAAACGTCGTTTTTTCACCCTGGGTGCACCCCATTTTGGCACCCACATGTTTGGGCTTGGGCTTGAGGGCAGGGGGTGACACGGGTCAAACAAGGTGTCATCGCCTCAAACAACCCTTTCTTGTGTAAAGCATGAATGGATCACGTTAGTTGTTTCGTTTGTTGTTTCATTTTTGTCCTTTTTTTTTCCAGCACCATTGCCCTAAGATTTGTGTTTTGCCAAGAAAGGGTGCTGCCATGACACTTTTGCACCCTGTGTACCACAAGAGGCAACAATGAGACCTCAAAAAGGAAACTGTGCTGGGTACTCTAGGTGGTGTAACATGTGGAAGGAGGAGGAGGCAGGAGTATGGAGAGAGGATGAGGAATACGGAGGAGGAAGCCATGGAGTTCAAGCATATCCAGGGCCCTGATGGCTTTGGATGAAACTACCTCCTCTAGGATTTATGCCTTGCTTTTCTCGGAACACGACTTTTTGGTTCCTGGGCCTCGCTGAGGCTGCTAAAGTTCGGAGACAACATCAATTTAGATGCTGGCATGAGAACAGCAGCCAGAGCAGGCACAATTTATGATGTTCTTTGATGAACCAAACTTAGTTGTGCCAACTCATCCCAGAGGAACATGCAGAATGTCATGATGTGGAAGCAGAACAGTGCAACCGCTGCTTAAAGTTGTGTTTGTGTCATGTATGTTTATCTTGTGTTGGAACTGATTATTGGTAAGTGAGAGGGTAGGCTTTGTATCAAGGGCTAATTGCTGGAATTCCGTTGTTGCCGACCAAAGTGTATGATTGTGCGCTTTGGTTTATTTTGTGTATGCGTAATGAAGCTGGCAGGGTCGATGCCCCACCTGTGCAGGGCACTCCGCTGTGGCAACAATGAAGGGTTTTTCCTGAAGCTGGGTGGCCTTGCAGCACCGTAGTTGAGCTGCCCTAAAAACTCCAGCACATGCCTTGTGCTGGGCGTTTAGTGTCTGACAGTCTGACTCTCACTGGCTGAAAAGCGCCCACACAAATGTCCATAATGTAGCGAGCTGCTGGCAACGTCTATGATCTAAGTGGCTGATCAAATTGCCAGGAGTGCTACAGAACAGGCCAAAGATCGCTGCGAGAGCGAGCGTGTGTTGGACGAGAGGAGAACGCCACTGGAGGGGGGGGTGTCTGATATGGAGTCCATATGGTACAAAGAACGGTGCGCTTTGGTTTGCTTACTTGGAGGCTTGCCAACAGCTGTTGGACAACCACAACAGATGTTGTACACCTGAAAATCTGAAACCAGAAATGAGGGAGAGGGTTGTGGGTCTGGTGAGCCAGAGCAACAAAAGGCCTACCAACGCAGCAGCAAATACCGTTGGGGTGACTGTTGTCAATCTGATCCTTGGATTGCAGGGGTGCAAAATACATTTTTCTTAATCACCCTGGTATCGAACCACAATCCCAAAACGTTCAGTGGGTGCAATGGACAATGCTCTCCGCCCAAGGGGTGGAGTTTCAAGTGACTGCGAAAGAGAGACATGCATATCTGTGTGTGGTGGGATCCAGCCCATTTCATCTGCTTCCCTCTTGTCTTGTCCCGTCTCCATTTCAATGCTCAGGCGGAGCTCAAATCTATGACCTACACCATTAGTGAGCAAGACTGTGGCCAATATATCATGGCAGAGTTCACACCTGATCCGACAGATTTTGTGCCAGATCCCAAAGTGGTTGTGGCTTCCATTGGCCCCGTGGAGAAAAGGCCCCCCGAGGTCTGCTTGCATATCTTAGAATCTCTCGAGTGATGTGACCCACGCCTGTGTGTGTGTGTGTGTGTGTGTGCGGCGCTGGCAGTGGTGCTGATCCTGGGCTGGTCCTGACCCTCATATCCGTACCTCTTGTACTACAGAAAGGCGCCTAGCGCAGCCGGACAATGGCCATGCTTTTGTGCTGACTGTGCCGAACGAGATTCTGTGCAAACAGGCCTTCTTGACTGCTGCCCGCATCTTGGCTGATGCCCTTTTGTTGCGCATACGTGTGTGTGTGTGTGTCTATGTGTGTGTACATCTGTTTGCTCATTGAACACGTTTTTCCTTTCAGACACACAAGAGACACTGCCCATGGCCATGGCGCATACTATCATTTTTGTGAATGCTGCATAGCCCTGTGTAGCACTCATCATGATTGCATGCGTTTTTAGTCTCACAGCCATACTATTTTGCAGGTGGACGGTCTCCAGATCTCAGGCGAGCTTCGAGTGAATTCCCATTTGTCACTCTCCTACAAATGGGTACGTGGGATCGAAGGAGGTACGCGGATCCACTGGTTCCGTGTGGACGAATACGGTACCCAGACGGAGATCAAGGGTGGTAGTATTAAGGACAATGTCAAGCAGCTGTTGTTGGTATGTCCATGGGCTGCCGTGTCGTTTGTGGTGCAGGGGGGAATAGAGGCTGTGTCTTCAACACACAGATTGTACCAACTGAGCCAGTCTGTCGGCACAAACACACAATTAACACACGATGCAGCAGCCTCTTGTATTGGTTGCTTAGAGGCTCACCGAGGCCAATTGAAGGCTGACCGAAGGCTCTTCTTGAGCTTGCCCATGCCATTAACATTGCTGGACTAGTTTGCTACTTATTGTGCTTCGAATACGACATCCACCACACCGCCCCCATGCATGAATGTGCGCCAGGTGCCATACACGGGGGGGGGGGGGGGGGCGGTCCCGGTCCTTGTATGTGACCCCCCCCAGCCCCCCCCCACCCGTGACCTGGCACCAGTCTAAAAACCGTCAGGATGGTAGCTAGCGGGACGGTTCCCGTATGCACTGCCAACGTGGGAGGACGAGGGTGAGGGCGGCGAACACGGAGCCAACCTCGTCCCACGATGCCCACAGCACAGCACATCGATTCCCGGAGCGTACCAAATCCTCGGAGGCGCGAATCGCAGCATGGGACGATTCCCATGGCTGGTAATTGCCAGGGAGAGAGGTAGCTCCGGGGGCCAGAAACTTCAAATAGAGCGCGAGATCCGGTGGACCGACGATCCGAGTCAGCGACCCTAGTGCCCGGGCGTAACGCCGGCACTGCGACACGGGGGTAGACTCGCGGCACCTGGGTGCATGGCCTGCCGCCAGCACTGCGACAAGAAGGCGATCCGTCGTTCAGAGTCCCGGACCTTGGTGCCTTGGCGGATAGCCGGCACTGCGACACGAGGGTAGACTCGAAGAGAAAGGGCGCAAGGCTAGCCGCCAAAAGCGCACTTAGCACGCAGACAGGACGAAACCAGAGACAGCGGAGCCCCATGAGCAGCAAAGCAAAGGGCAACACAACAGCCAAGGACAACAACACACACAGAAGGGCAGCCATCACGAGCGGCAGAGCCGAGGGCAGCGCAGCGCCCGCGAGCAGCCGCACAAGGGGCGCAGGAGCGCCCACGAGTCCGGGCGAAGGCGTCAGCGCGGCCCCGCAAGCGGCAGAGGACGAGGTAGCACAGCCACCCGGAAAGATAGCGGAGGCAACGAAGCGCCCACGAGCAGTCGCACAAAGGGCCGAGGAGCGCCCACAAGCCCAAGCATAGGAGACAACGGAGCGGCCAAGAGCGGCAGAGCGATAGGCAACGAAGCGCCCACGAGCCGTCGTACAAGGGGCGGAGGAGCGCCCCGGAGCCGAGGCGCAAGCGACGGCGGAGGCCACACATAGGCGAAGAAAGGCCAAGAAAGACATTGCAAGGAGAAGAGGAGGCATCAAGAGCAGCAACGCGATAGGCAACGAAGTGCCCACGAGCAGCCGCACCAAGGGAAGAGGAGCGCTCACGAGCCCGGGTACAAGTAACAGGCGGAAGAGCACCCACAAGTCAAGGAGCAAGCTATAGAGGGGCCCCATAGGCGGCAGAGCAAGAGGCAACACAACAATCAAGAAGGACAACGCACCGAGCACGGGAGCCAACGAGAGCGGCAGAGCGGTAGGGAGCGAAGCGCCCACGAGCAGTCGCACAAGGGGGGGGGGGGGGGGGGCCTACGAGCCCCGTTGGTGCTCCGCCCCACGAGCAGCAGAGCAGGAGGCAGCACAGCAACCAAGACAATCATCGCACGGGGCACGAGAGCGGCCGAGAGCAGCGGAGCAAAAGTCAGTCCCCCGCCCACGGGACGACATACCAGGGGCACGAGAACGCCCACAAGCCCAGGGGCAAGAGACAAAGGAGCCCCACGAGAAGCGGAGCAGGAGGGGGCGCCTCCAAAGACAACTCACATATCCGAGGAGCGGTGAACGACAACAGAGCAAAGGGCAGATAGGCGCCCACGAGCAGTCGCAGGAGGGGCGGGGGAGCGCCCACGAGCCTAGGAATCGGCCATAACGGAGGCCCGCAAGTGGTGGAGCAAGTGGCAACGCAACGAATGGGAAAGACGGCGCACGAAGCGGGAGAGCGACAGGCAGCGGCAACATAGTAGGCAGCAAAGCGCCCAGCGGTCACACAAGGAGCAGAGGAGCGCCCACGAGCCCGGGCATGGGCGAAAGCGGAGCCCAACGAGCAGCAAAGCAAGAGGCAGCACAACAACCTCGACAAACCTCACGCATAGCAGATGAGCAAGGAGGAGAGGCGGAGCACAAGGCAACACAACACCCGCGGGACGCCGCGCAAGGGGCACACGAGCGCCCGCAAGCCCACGAGCTCGTGGGCGCTCTGCTGCCTATTGCTATGCCGCTTTTGTTTGCTCCCGTGCTCCGTGTGTTGTCTCGTGAGGTTGCTATGCTACCTCTTGCTCGGTTTGTCTTGGGGCTCCCCTGTTGCTTACTAACGCATGAAGGGCTGAAGGGAGCCCACAAGCCGAGGAAAAAGCCACAACTACCGCGAAGCGCCCACGAGCCGGCACACACAAGGCGGAGGAGCGCCCACAAGCCCAAGCATAAGCGATACCGGAGCCGAAGGCGTGGCAGAGCACGTGGCACCGCAGCAACATCGGACAAAGGCACACAAAGCAGAGGAGCGACCGAGAGCAGCGAAGCTACAAGCAGCAAAGAGCCCACGAGCCGTTGCACAAAGGGCGGAGGAGCGCCCACGGGCCCAGACGTAGGCGACAACGGAGCCCCATGAGCAGCAGCAGCAAGAGAAGAGGCAGCACGGGGACCAAGAAACAAGGCACACGGAGCAAGGGAGCGACCGGGAGCGGCAGAGCGACAGGCAGCAAAGTTTCCATGAGCAATCGCACAGGGAACGGAAGGGCGCCCAACGGCCAAGGCGTACGCGACGTCGGAGCCCCATGCGTAGCAAAGCGGGAGGCGGCAAAGGAAACTCGGAAGACGGCACCCAAGGCGGGGTAGCGACCCCGAGCGGGGGGAGCAACAAGCAGCAAAGCCCCCATGAGCCGTCGCACTAAGCGCGGGGGAGCACGCGCGAGCTCACGCATAGGCGACAGTGGAGCCTAGGGAGCAATAGAGCCTGAGGCGGCACACTAACATCGCAACAGAGCACACAAAGCAGAGGAGCGACCGAGAGCAAAGGGGCACAAGGCAAAGAAGCGCCCACGAGCAGTCGCACAAAGGGCGGAGGAGGGCCCACGAGCCCAGACGGGGGCTTCAGCGGAGCCCCATGTGCACCAGAGCAAGAGGCAGCGCGGCAACCAAGAAGGACGGCGCAAAGAGCCGAGGAGGGACCGGGAGCGGCACAGCACAAGGCAACGCAGCACCAAGGAGCCGGCGCACAAGAGGTGGAGGAGCACCCACAATCCCACGGATAAGAGATAGCGCAGCCTCAGGCGCGGCAGAGCAAGCGGCACCGCGACAACGTTGAACGATGGCACACAGAGCAAAGGAGGGACCAAGAGCGGCGGAGTTACAGGCAGGAAAGTGCCCACGAGCAGAGGCGTAGGCGACATCGGAGCCCCACGAGCAGCAGGAGCAAGAGGCAGCACGGCGACCAAGGTAGAGCGCGCATAGTGCGCGAAAGCGACAGGGAGCGATAGAGTGATAGGTAGGGAAGCGCCCAAGAGCAGTCACACAAGGAACAGAGGGGCGCCCACGGGCCGAGATATACGTGACGTCAGAGCCCCACGGGAAGGAGAACAGGTGGCAGCAAAGGAAACGTGGAAAACAGCACCCCGAGCGTGGTATCGATGAGGAGCGGCGGAGCAATAAGCAGCAAAGCGCCAACAAGCCGTCGCACTAAGGGCGGGGGAGCACGTGCGAGCTCAGGCATAGGCGACAGCGGGGCCTAGGGAGCAATAGAGCCGGAGGCGGCAGAGTAACATCGAAAGACACCGCAGCGAGCGCAGGTGCGGCGGACAACATTGGGGCACAAGTGGCGAAGCGAGCACGCACAGTGGCACAAAGGGCAGGGGAGCGCCCACGGACCCAGGCAAGGGCCGCAGCAGAGCCCCACGAGCGGAGGAGCAGAAGACGGCAAAGCAATCTGGAAACACCACACACATCGAACAGGAGCAAGGGAGCGATCAAGTACGGTAGAACACAGGGCATTGAAGCGCCCGCGAGCGGTTGCACAAAGGGCGGAGGAGCACCCACGAGCCTAGGCATCAGCGACATCTGACCCCCACGAGCGGAGGAGCAAGAGGCGGCACAGCAACGGGCACAAGATAGCGCACGGAGCAGGGCAACGATCGGGAGGAGCAGACCAAACGGTGGCGCAGTGTCCACGAGCAGCCGCACGAAGGGCGGAGGGGCGCCCACAGGCCCAAGCATCGGCGACCGCAAAGATTAGCAAGCAGCAGAGTAAACGGCGGCACAACAACCCAAGAAAACGGCGCACAGAGCAGGAGAGCGAGCGGGAGCGGCAGAGCGATAGGTGGCAAAGTGTCCACGAGCAGTGTCACAAAGGGCAGAGGAGCGCCCACGAGCCGAGGCGGAAACGACGGCGGAGGGGCATGAGCAGCACAATAGGAGGCAACACAGCAACTTAGACGGGCGGCGTGCATAGCAGGTGAGCAAGGAGGAGAGGCGGGGTGATAGCCAACAAGACAGTCACGGGACGTTGCACAAGGGGCGCAAGGGTGCCCACGAGCCCAAGATTAAGAAATAGGGGAGTCCCAAGACAAGCGGTGCATGAGGTAGCACAGCAAGCTCACAAGACCATGCACGGAGCACGGGAGCAAACAAAAGCGGCACAGCGACAAACAGTGAAGCGCCCACGAGCAATAGCCCGAGGGGCGGAGCGCCGCCCACGGGCCCAAACAAAAGCCACAACAGAGCCCCACAAGAGGCGCAGCAAGAGGCATCACGGCCACCAAGAGAGATGGCGCATGGAGCAGCGGAGCGACATGGAGCGGCGTCACAATGGGCGGCGATGCGCCCAGCGGCAGCGGAGCACCAACGAGCCTAGGAACAAGCAGAAAGGGAGCCCCATGGACAACAAAGCATGAGGCGGCAAAGCCACCGAGGAAACCACCGCACGGAGCAAAGGGGCGACCGAGAAGGCGGAGCAATAGGCGGCGAAGCGCCCGCGAGTAGTCGCACAAAGGGCGGAGGAGCGCCCACGAGCCCAGGCATAGGTGTCGGCGGAGTGCCACGAGCAGGAGGTAGTGCGGCAACGAACAAGGACGCCGCACACAGCCCAAGAGCGACCGGGAGCGGCAGAGCACAAGGCAGTGCAGCACCAAGGAGCCGGTGCACAAGAGGTGGAGGAGCAGCCACGAGCCCAAGGACAAGCGATAGCGCAGCCTCAGGCGCGGACGAGCAGGAGGCACCAGAGCAACGCCGAAGGATAGCACAAAGAGCAGGGGAGCGTCCAAGAGCAGCGAGCTACAGGCAGGAAAGCGCCCACGAGCAGTGGCACAAAGGGCGGAGGAGCGCCCACAAGCCCAGGCATAGGGGTCGGCGGAGCCCCACAAGCACCGAAGCGAGAGGCAGTGCGGCAACCAAGAAGGACGGCGCATGGAGCCCAGGACCGACCGGGAGCGGCAGAGCACAAGGCAACACAATACCAAGGAGCCGGCGCACAAGAGGTGGAGGAGCACCCACGAGCCCAGGGATAAGTGATAGCGCAGCCTCACGCGCGGCAGAGCAGGCTGCACCGCATGCACGTCGAGAGGTAGCACACCGAGCAAAGGTGCGACCAAGAGCGGCGGAGATACAGGCAAGAAAGCGCCCACGAGCAGTCACACAAAGGGCGGAGGAGCGCCCACGGGCCCAGGCATAGGCGACAGCGGAGCTTCACGAGCAGCAGGAGTAAGAGGCAGCGGGGCGACCAAGAAAGAGGGCGCATGGAGCAGGAAAGGGACCGCGGGCAGCAGAGAGATAGCCATCATGGCACACGAGAGCAGTCGCACAAGGAACGGAGGGGCGCCCATGGGCCAAGACGTACACGACGTCAGAGCCGCACGGGCAGCGGAGGAGGTCGCAGCAAAGGAAACTCCGAAGAGAACACCCAAAGCAGGGTAGCAGCATAGCCCCCACGAGCCGTTGCACTAAAGGTTGGGGACCACCTGCGGGCTGGGGCATAGGCGACAGCGGAGCCTAGGGAGCAATAGAGCCGGAGGCGGCAGAGTAACATCACAACGCACCACACGGAACAGAACAGCGATCGATAGCAGAGGGGCGCCAGGCAGCGAAGTCCGCCACAAGCCGTCGCACAAAGGGCGGAAGAGCGCCCACATGCCCACATGGAGGCGTCGGCGGAGCCCCATGAGCAGCAGCAGCAAGAAGCAGCACGGGGACCAAGAAACAAGGCAAGCGGAGCAAGGGAGCGACCGGGAGCGGCAGAGCGACAGGCAGCAAAGTTTCCATGAGCAATCGCACAGGGAACGGAAGGGTGCCCAACGGCCAAGGCGTACGCGACGTTTGAGCCCCATGCGTAGCAAAGCGGGAGGCGGCAAAGGAAACTCCGAAGATGGCACCCAAAGCGGGGTAGCGACCCCGAGCGGGGGGAGCAACAAGCAGCAAAGCCCCCACGAGTCGTCGCACTAAGCGGGGGGGAGCACCCGCGAGCTCACGCATAGGCGACGGTGGAGCCTAGGGTGCAATAGAGCTGGAGGCGGCACACTATCATCGCAACACAGCACACAAAGCAGAGGAGCGACCGAGAGCAAAGGGGCACAAGGCAACGAAGCGCCCACGAGCAGTCGCACAAAGGGCGGAGGAGGGCCCACGAGCCCAGACGGGGGCTTCAGCGGAGCCCCATGAGCACCAGAGCAAGAGGCAGCGCGGCAACCAAGAAGGACGGCGCACAAAGCCGAGAAAGGAACGGGAGCGGCACAGCACAAGGCAACGCAGCACCAAGGAGCCGGCGCACAAGAGGTGGAGGAGCACCCACAATCCCACGGATAAGAGATAGCGCAGCCTGTGGCGCGGCAGAGCAAGCGGCACCGCAGCAACGTTGAAGGATGGCACACAGAGCAGAGGAGGGACCAAGAGCGGCGGAGCTACAGGCAGGAAAGTGCCCACGAGCAGTCGCAACCAGGGCAGAGGAGCGCCCACGGGCCGAGGCGTAGGCGACATCGGAGCCCCACGAGCAGCAGGAGCAAGAGGCAGCACGGCGACCAAGGTAGAGCGCGCATAGTGCGCGAAAGCGACAGGGAGCGATGGAGTGATAGGTAGGGAAGGGCCTAAGAGCAGTCACACAAGGAACAGAGGGGCGCCCACGGGCCGAGATATACGTGACGTCAGAGCCGCACGGGAAGCAAAACAGGTGGCAGCAAAGGAAACGTGCAAAACAACACCCTGAGCGGGGTAGCGATGAGGAGCGGCGGAGCAATAAGCAGCAGAGCGCCAACAAGCCGTCGCACTAAGGGCGGGGGAGCACGTGCGAGCTCAGGCATAGGCGACAGCGGAGCCTAGGGAGCAATAGAGCCGGAGGCGGCAGAGTAACATCGAAAGACACCGCAGCGAGCACAGGTGCGGCGGACAACATTGGGGCACAAGTGGCGAAGCGAGCACGCACATAGGCACAAAGGGCGGAGGAGCGCCCATGGACCCAGGCAAGGGCCGCAGCAGAGCCCCACGAGCGGAGGAGCAGAAGACGGCAAAGCAATCTGGAAACACCACACACATCGAACAGGAGCAAGGGAGCGATCAAGTACGGTAGAACACAGGGCATTGAAGCGCCCGCGAGCGGTCGCACAAAGGGCGGAGGAGTACCCAGGAGCCTAGGAATAAGCGACAACTGACGCCCACGAGCGGAGGAGCAGGAGGCGGCACAGCAACGGGCACAAGATAGCGCACGGAGCAGGGCAGCGATCGGGAGGAGCAGAGCAAACGGTGGCGCAGTGTCCACGAGCAGCCGCACGAAGGGCGGAGGGGCGCCCACAGGCCCAAGCATCGGCGACCGCAAAGATTAGCAAGCAGCAGAGTAAACGGCGGCACAACAACCTAGGAAAACGGCGCACAAAGCAGGAGAGCGAGCGGGAGCGGCAGAGCGATAGGTGGCAAAGTGTCCACGAGCAGTGTCACAAAGGGCAGAGGAGCGCCCACGAGCCGAGGCGTAAGAGACGGCGGAGGGGCATGAGCAGCACAATAGGAGACAACACAGCAACCTAGACGGGCAGCGTGCATAGTAGGTGAGCAAGGAGGAGAGGCGGAGTGATAGCGAACAAGACAGCCACGGGACGTCACACAAGGGGCACAGGTGTGCCCACAAGCCCAAGATTAAGAAAAAGGGGAGTACCAAGACAAGCGGTGCATGAGGTAGCACAGCAAGCTCACAAGACCATGCACGGAGCACGGGAGCAAACAAAAGCGGCACAACGACAAACAGTGAAGCGCCCACGAGCAATAGCCCGAGGGGCGGAGCGCCGCCCACGGGCCCAAGCAAAAGCCACAACAGAGCCTTACAAGCGGCGTAGCAAGAGGCATCATGGCCACCAAGAGAGATGGCGCACGGGGCAGCGGAGCGACCTGGAGCGGCGTCACAATAGGCGGCGATGCGCCCACGGGCAGCGGAGCACCAGCGAGCCTAGGAACAAGCAAAAAGGGAGCCCCACGGACAACAGAGCATAAGGCGGCAAAGCCACCGAGGAAACCACCGCACGGAGCAAAGGGGCGACGGAGAAGGCGGAGCAATAGGCGGCGAAGCGCCCGTGAGTAGTCGCACAAAGGGCGGAGGAGTGCCCACGAGCCCAGGCATAGGCGTCGGCGGAGCCGCACGAGCATTGAAGCAGGAGGTAGTGCGGCAACGAAGAAGGACGGCGCGCGGAGCACAAGCCAGTGCAGCACCAAGGAGCCGGTGCACAAGAGGTGGAGGAGCAGCCCCGAGCCCAAGGACAAGCGATAGCGGAGCCTCAGGCGCGGAAGAGCAGGAGGCACCAGAGCAACGTCGAATGATAGCACAGACAAAAGGGGAGCGTCCAAGAGCGGCAGAGCTATAGGCGGGAAAGCGCCCACGAGCAGTGGCACAAAGGGCGGAGGAGAGCCCAGGCATAGGCGTCGGTGGAGCCCCACAAGCACCGAAGCAAGAGGCAGTGCGGCAATCAAGAAGGATGGCGCACGGACCCCAGGACCGACCGGGAGCGGCAGAGCACAAGGCAACACAATACCAAGGAGCCGGCGCACAAGAGGTGGAGGAGCACCCACGAGCCCAGGGATAAGTGATAGCGCAGCCTCACGCGCGGCAGAGCAGGCTGCACCGCATGCACGTCGAGAGGTAGCACACCGAGCAGAGGTGCGACCAAGAGCGGCGAAGCTATAGGCAGGAAACCGCCCACGAGCAGTCACACAAAGGGCGGAGGAGCGCCCACGGGCCCAGGCATAGGCGACAGCGAAACCCCACGATCACCACGAGTAAGAGGCAGCGCGGCGACCAAGAAAGACGGCGCATGGAGCAGGAAAGCGACCACGAGCAGCAGAGAGATAGCCATCATGGCACACGAGAGCAGTCGCACAAGGAACGGAGGGGCGCCCATAGGCCAAGACGTACACGACGTCAGAGCCCCACGGGCAGCGGAGCAGGACGAGCAAAGGAAAATTGGAAGACAGCACCCAAAGCGGGGTAGCAGCATAGGCCCCACGAGCCGTTGCACTAAAGGTTGGGGAGCACCTGCGGGCTCGCGCATAGGTGACAACGGAGCCTAGGGAGCAATAGAGCCGGAGGCGGCACAGTAACATCGCAACACAGCGCACATAGCAGAGGAGAGATAGAGAGGTGAGCACCAAAAGGCAACACAACGCGCATGTGCGATCGCACAAAGGGCGGAGGAGCGCCCACGGGCCCACGCAAGGGCCGCAGGGTGGCCCACGAGCGGAGGAGCAGCGGGCGGTATAGCAACCTCGAAACACGGCGCACAAAGGAGCGACCCGGATCAGCACAGCAAAAGGCAGCGAAGCGCTTGCAAGCACTCGGCCCAAGGGGCGGAGGAGTACCCGCAGACCGGACATAGGCAACAACCGAGCCCCACGAGCAGCGGAGCAAGAGGCAACACAGTAGCCAAGAAAGAAGGCACGCGGGGCAAGGGAACGACCGAGAGCGGAAGAGCTATAAGCATTGAAGAGTACACGGGCAGCCGCACTAGGGACCACGAGCCTGGGTGTACGCGCCATCAGAACCCCACAAGCAGCGGAGCAGAAGGCAGCACACCAAGCTCGGAAGATGCCGAACAAAGCGGCGGAGCGATCAGGAGCGCATAGCGAAGGCCAACAAAGCGCCCACGAGCCGTCACACAGGGGGCGTGGCGAGTCAAGGCTCAAGAGACAAGGGGCCTCCACGCGCAGCAAAGCAGGAAGCAACATAACAACACTGAAAGACAGCTCACGGGGCAGAGGAGCCATTGAGAAGCGCGGAGCGCACACGAGCGGTCGCACAAGCGACAGAGGGGCGCCCAGGAGCCAAAGCGTACGAGCCTAAGGAGCTCCGTGAGTAGTAGAGCACGAGACAACACAACAACCAGGGGAGACAATGCACAGAGCACAGGACTGATAAGAAGCGGCAAAGCGATGAGCAGCGAAGCGCGAGCAAGCCGTCGCGTACATGGCGGGGGTGCACCCACATGCTTAGACAACGGCGAACGTGACAGCGCCCCCAACGGCTGCACAGCAGGAGGTAGCGCAACAACATGGAAAGACCATGCACGGGGCAGGGGAGCCATCAAGAGCGACAGAGCAACAGGCAGCGAAGCGTCCACAGGCCGTCGCACAAAGGGCGGGGGGGCGTTCACCACCTCAAGCATCACCGACAACAGGGCCCCACAAGCGGCGGAGCACGAGGCAACACAACAGCCAAGAGCGACAGTGCATGGAGCAGGGGCGCAGCCTAGAAAGGCAACCCGATACATAGCATACCGCTTGTGAGCAATAGCACAACGTGCAGAGGAGCGCCCACAAATCGTGGTCCGAGCACAGTAGGGGGCTGCACAACAACCTGGAAGGACAACACGTAAAGCAGGGGTGGGACCAAGAGCGGTAGAGCGGTAGGCGGCGAAGCACGCACGAGCTGTCGCACAAGGGGCAGAGGATATCCACAAGGTGAGGCGTAAGTGACCAAGGAGCTCCACAAGCAGCAAAGTAGGAGGAGCGCAGCAACAAAGAAGAACATCGCACTAGGCACAGCAGCGCCCAAGAGGGGCAAAGCCATAGGCCGCGATGCGCCCACAGGTAGTTACACAAGGGGCGGAGGAGCCCACGAGTCCACGAGGCGCACGGCAAGAGGCAACATAGCAGCTAACCGAGACAGAGCACGGAGGGGAGCGATCATGCAGCGGCAAAGCAACAAACAGCAAACCACGCACGAGCAGTCCCACAACAGGCGGAGGAGCGCCCAAGAGTCCAGGCATAGGGGTCAGCGGAGCCGAGAGAGCAGCAAAGTAGGAGACAGCCCGACGACCTCGAAAGATGGCGCTGGAAGCACCCAAGCGACCGAGAGCGGAAGAGCGATGGGCAGCGAAAACGACGCATGTCCAAGTCAGCCGCGGGAGGAGGGTGTCAAGTGCTTAGCGAAGGAGGTCCACGGAACGGCGCTCAGCTCCGGCGATCAGCGAAGCGCACAGTGCAGCTTGCAAGTAGGTACGAGAGAGTGATGGCGTTACGATGTGCATTACCATGCTTTAGGTCGGGCGTGCACAGTCAGAGAGGGGCAGAGACCACAGGCCGGGTGTTCGCCAATCCAAACCAAACCAAACTCAGCCCCCCCCCCCCCCTTGAAGGGTTTTGAGACATAGTGGGTTGGGTCTTTTTCTGGTGCCTTTGAGCGCCAGATTAGCAAGACGGGGTGCCACACAGATGTCGTTTGTTGTGAAGTGAAGATCCTGCATGCGGAGCAACACCCCGGCCCAAGTGCCGCCGCCCTTCCCCACAACAGCCCACACCCCCCCGTAAGTTTGGCCGGATAGCTGAGGGGTGTGTCACATCATGACCAATTGTAGTTACCTCCCGTTGGTGCCATATAAGGGCAGTGTACTTCGAGGCACGGATGGACATATGCTCCAAGTGTTGGTGGGCTTGGCCGGCAGCTAAAACATGTTCCACTTGTTCTCCAGCTGCCCCCCCCCCCTTTCTTCCCCGAGGCACCTGCCACGCTGAGTGTGGATGTAGAAAGAAGCCCATGTCGGGAGACCCTCCCTATTTGCCCAAGATACGAGAGTGTAATCGAATAGGCTAACTGAGGTGTTTGGCTCACCGCACACAACCGTGAGCAAAGGGACACACAACCACCAACCCGCACGACACAAAGCGGGCAAAGACTCGGGGGACACTAGCCTGGGGCCCCGCAGAGCATTACACAGTTAGCACAGTGGGACTAGTACCGGATGATGGGAACTCGAGTATGCCGCACACATGCGCCAATTGGATAACCCAGTCTTGCCTTGCATGCGCTTTCGGATGTGCTCATCTCTTCGTGCATGCTTGTGTTGCCTAGGGTACCTCAACCCATTGCATGCTCTATGACTATATTTGAAGACATGCGCGCATGGGTCTAGCCTCTTTCTCATTATCGTTTGTACGAGAGGTGCACCTTGTGTGGGGTCCCTACGCTTGCCATGCGGCGACCCTCCCTCGATTGAGTACACCTTGTCTACGGAAGGAGGCGCCCCTGCAGCATGATGGGCTACCCCTTCAAAGCCGGCTTAAGTTTTCCCTGCGGCACTCTCTGACCTGTCCCTCCCGTTGCAGTTTTTCTTTGGCGACATGGCCGAATCCTCTGCTCCATCTGTAGCGAAGCCCTCCCCCATAGTCAAAAGAAAGCGCTCAACGGTGGCCCTAGACACCAAATGCACACTGGAACACTAGTGGAAAGCCACTTTGGCTAAGCCCCAGTACTCCTTGGGGGATGCATGTGCGGGGTATCTCCAAGTGCACCCGCATCTCCCCGTGCTAGAGAAACATGCCGCCACAGCCTTTGAGCGGTTCTGCGGCTGGGTACTACATACCAAACGGATCGTAACCGCGATGGTGTTGTGCCCATCCAAGAAGCATGAAGAAAACCGCTAGTCTCATGACGTGTGGAGAGCTCGGTTTGCAAGACTTGAGCTCCGGGACCTTTCGTGAGTATCACAGCCACCAATTTTGAGTCTCCTTAGGAAGCCTTTGTCTTCCGCGGGATGCCTCATGTGATCCCTGACGTGTGGCAGCTTGTCTTCACGACCATGGAGGCTCTCATTTCTTCTGCGACTGTGCCTACAATCGTGGCTCCCCAGCCTCGGGCTGCTCCCTGCAATACTGCAAAGCCTTACACGCAGTCACGAGAAACCCTTGCTCTTTACGATGTGGTCATGGGTCTCCGACGAATCACAACCGGTTTTGTCGCAGTCGCTGCCCGTCCACCTTCGCCTTGCCGTGTACGCCCACTCACGTTCCTTCCCTAGTGTGTTGATCATGTGTTTCCCGCTTTCAAGGGCGTCCGGGCATACCGTTGCTAGCTGTTGACCCCGAGTTGTTTTTGCTTAATGACGTTAAAATATATGCCCTAGTGCTGTCACGGGTCACTCAACATTTCCGCGGTGCACGGTGGCAACGCCGTTGGCGGAGGCAACGCGGGAGTGACTTTTACTTGTCGATGTTGGACTAGGCACTGTCTCGGGCCCTTCGCCCCTTTACCTCTTTATCCGTCTGCTTTTCCGGCGGTATCCGTATGACAGCTCGTTGTTTTCACAATGTAGCCATGCCTCCGCTACCGGTGGCTCTCACTCACTTGCCCGGTAGATTGTGGCGTTTGTTTGAGCGCAGTACTACGCCGAGGCTACTGTGCCATTACACCGGCGACATCTCCCTATTAGCCCTACACGGGGCCGTTCATTTTTTGGGGGATATTTCCTCCCAGACTCGTGTGCAGGTTTGCAATACATGGTGGTGGTTGGCTCTAGAGGGAGAGTTGTACGCTGTTAGCAATCTGCAAACAACCCTCACCACGCATGGTGTACTGCTGACTGCCACCGCTGATACTAGCAGAGCAGCAGGGGTACAAATCATCACCCACTGCCTTGTAGGCGTTGCACAATGTCTTCCACTCTCGGTGTTTGTGTCAAACGGCCGACACCAATACTCGGGAACTACTCGTACAGTCGAGTCCTTTCTTCCAGCGGATCTATGGCATCTCGTTTAGAGCACGACTTCGTCAACTTTTGAACCTCGCAGAGCCTTCTCAGAGCCAGAATTCCAAGGGCCTCGGTATGCAAACTTACTCATCGACTCCGTATCGTAGCGGCTGCCACCCCAAGTGCGCCACCGGCCCAAGGTGAGTATCTGTGGCGCGCTTGCGGTCCACGGTCTACACTAGTTTGGCAAGCTGGGGCTGGAGTTCAATTACCCTTGTTTGCAGCGGTACCATCTTCGTTGGGTGCACACGCCGCTATTGCTCCGGAGGGTGCGCCGCAAGAATTTTATGCTGTCCAACAAACTTGCCAGTGTCCCTCCACTAGGCACTAGGGATGTTGCAGCTCAGCACATTGCGCAATGGCCATCGGAGGCGCAACCTCCCATTGGGACACAAGGTCTATCGCCACGAAATCGGTGTCGGCTGGCTTGTCTAACACCTCCTGTGAGGACCGGGTTGCAACTCCCACGGACGGGGTGGTAACGCCACCATCGAGGGGAAATCTTCTTAACCCCAATGCACGGCTCAGACGATCATAGGACATATCGTGGACGCCGGGCATGATCGAGACCGCCAAAGAGAGCTTGGGGACATGGGGGGTGCGAATGAAATCCTGTGGTGTGCACGGTGCTATGGGATCTCACAACCCGGATGCCAAATGGAGCGCCAAGACGGACGCCGATGCCTAGGGGGGAGCTACCATGTCAGGGATCCTTCCAGGAGGCCAAGCGGCTCTTTTCTCTTGCCCGCACATTGCCACAGCAAGGCGCTCGTGTTCTGGAGGTCGTACACTTAGACAACTTCATTTGAGTGCATTTGCAGTAGTGAAAACGTGGAAAGGGGGGGGGGTCAAAAAGTCTGCATTCACCCCCTTGTTTTCTTTATCTTCTTCATGGTCACATCATCACCTCGCACAAGTTGTTAGATGGAAGCCAGGCATGCGTATATAGGGGAAAACGCCACATCCCCCCCATTTTGGGCCTTTTCGGGCCTATTCACGTACCCTACCCCAAGGGATTGAATTGTTAGTCTGACCCCTTGTAAATCCATTATTTTGTCCAATCAGTGCATCCCCCAATGATTTTGTGGTCCGGACCCGCCCAGTCCCCCCCCACCCCCCCACTTTTGGAGGTTTTGAGGGAGGGGGGGGGCGGGAGGGGGGGTGGGGTGGTGAGTTTTTTATGGGGCAGAGTGGGACGAGCGCTAATGCAGTTTATGCACTTTTTGGCCTTTTTTGCTATGTTGGCTGTTTTTGGGACCTCGATGATCCCGTGGTACCCCCTCTGAGGGGTGTGAGTGGGGATGTTGTGCCTGTGTATGCCTACTAGGATACCGAAGGACGTTTGTTGAAGTCTCTAGCCTTGATGAGAGCCGGTCACAATCCGTGCCAAAGACGCGAAATGACTGTTTCCACCAATAATGGCCTAGTGAATGGGCCGGTACACAACCACCTTAAGCATTTTTTCACCCTGGGCAGCTCAAAAAACGAAGTTTTCGAAACTAGTTTTCATGATATTGTGATCACCTAAAATGACCATCCCAGGTATGTAAAGCATGTTTTAGGCCGTATTTACGTGTTTTTCACCGTATTTGGGTATGAGGTCCAGGGATGGGGGGGTCTCCTAAGGGATTGGTACACAACCTGCTCATGTAGTGTATCACCATGGACCGCTCAAAAATCGAAGTTTTCGAAACATGTTTTCATGATATTGTGATCACCTAAAATGACCATCCAAGGTATGTAAAGCATGTTTTGGGCCGTATTTACGTGTTTTTCACCCTATTTGGGTATAAGGTCCGTAGGGCGGGGCTGTCTCCCAAGGGATTGGTACACAACCTGCTCATGCAGCTTTTCACCCAGGCGCTTCAAAAATTAAACCTTTCAAAACTTGTTTTTATGATATTGTGATCACCTAAAATGACCATCCAAGGTATGTATCGCATTTTTTAGGCCGTATTTACGTGTTTTTCACCGTATTTGGGTATTAGGTCAAGGAGACGGGGGGTCTCCCAAGGGATGGGTACACAACCTGCTCATGTAGTTTATCACCATGGACAACTCAAAAATCGAAGTTCTCGAAGTAATTTTTATGATATTATGATCACCTAAAATGACCATCCAAGCTATGTAAAGGATATTTTAGGCCGTATTTACATGTTTTTGACCCCATTTGGGCATTAGGTGAAGGGGGGGGGTCTCCCAAGGGATTGGTACACAACGTGCTCATGCAGCTTTTCACCATGGGCAGCTCAAAAGTCGAAGTTTTTCGAAACTTTTTTTTTTGATGTTGTGACCAGCTAAAATTACCATCCAAGGTAGGTAGAGCATGTTTTGGGCCGTATTTACGTGTTTTTCACCCTATTTGGGGATTAGCCCGGGGGGGGGGGGGGGGGGCTCCCAAGGGATTGGTACACAACGTGCTTCTGCAATTTTTCGCCTCGGTCACTCAAAAAACGAACTTCTCAAGATTTATTCTTTTGATACCATGATCACCTAAAATGACCATCCAAGCTCTTTAAAGCATGTTTTAGGCCTAATGTACGTGTTTTTTTACCCTATTTGAGTATTGGGCGCAAGGGGAGGGAGGGGGCTGTCTCCCAAGGGATTGGTACGCAACCTGCTCATGCAGTTTTTCACCCTGGGCAGTTCAAAAATCGAAGCTTTTGAAACTTGTTTTTATGGTGTTGTGATCACCTAAAATGACCATCCAAGCTATGTAAAGGATATTTTAGGCCGTATTTACATGTTTTTGACCCCATTTAGACATTAGGTCAAAGGGGGGGGGGGGTCTCCCAAGGGATTGGTGCACAACGTGCTCATGCAGCTTTTCACCCTGGGCAGCTCAAAAATCGAAGTTTTTTGAAACTTTTTTTTTGATGTTGTGACTAGCTTAAATGACCATCCAAGGTATGTAGAGCATGTTTCGGGCCGTATTTACGTGTTCCTCACCCTATTTGGGGATTAGCTCGGCGGGGGGGGGGGGGGTTCTCCCAAGGGATTGGTACACCACCTACTTCTGCAGTTTTTCACTCTAGGCAGCTCAAAATCGAAGTTCTCGAAACTTATTCTTTTGATACCATGATCACCTAAAATGATCATCCAAGCTCTTTAAAACATGTTTTAGGCCGTATACACGTGTTCTTACCCTATTTGCGTATTGGGCGCAAGGGGAGGGCGGGGGTGTCTCCCAAGGGATTGGTACGCAACCTGCTCATGGAGCTTTTCACCCTGGGCAGTTCAAAAATCGAAGTTTTCGACACTTGTTTTTATGATATTGTGATAACCTAAAATGACCATCCAAGCCATGTAAAGCAGGTTTTAGGCCGTATTTACGTGTTTCTCACCCTATTTGGGTATCAGGTCCAGGGGGGGGGTCTCCCAGGGGATTGCTACGCAACCTCTTTCTGCAGTTTTTCACCCAGGACAGCTCAAAAATCGAAGTTTTCGAACTCGTTGTTATGACATTGTGATCACCTAAAATGACCATCCAAGCTATGTAAAGCATGTTTTAGGCCGTATTTACGTGTTTTTCACCATAGTTGGGTATTAGGTCGAGGGGGGGGTGGTCTCCCAAGGGATGGGTACACAACCTGCTTCTGCAGTTTTTCACCCTTGGCAGCTCAAAAATCGAAGTTTTCGCAATTCATTCTTTTGATACCAGGATCACCTAAAATGACCATCCAAGCTCTTTAAAGCATGTTTTAGGCCGTATTTACGTGTTTTTTTGGCCTATTTGAGTATTGGGGGCAAGGGGAGGGCGGGGCTGTCTCCCAAGGGATTGGTACGCAACCTGCTCATGCAGTTTTTCAGCCTGGGCAATTCAAAAATCGAAGTTTTTGAAACTTGTTTTTATGATACTGTGTGATCACCTAAAATGACCATCCAAGCTATGTAAAGCGGAGGCCTCTTGGGCAGCTGCAGTTCTTAGCTCAGCCGTGCCTGAGCTTTGGTTTTGCTCGTCGGGTGGTGTGTGTGTGCGCATGCGTGTGTGCAGTGAGCCTCTGTACTTGTAGAGCATTTTTGCTTGTTGCCAGCAGACCATAGGTGGTCACACGTAGAGCCTGCTCCGTGACACTTTGGAACGACCCGGTCTGTGAATATGTCAGTTGACGATTTTGCCGTCTTCGCGAAGGGAACAATTTGTTCCCAGTTCATTGATAGCGTTCCCATGCTGGAGATAGCCAGGGCTGCCTCGCAGGTGGAGATGAAGCTGTCGGTGCTGCTGGAACGCAGGTCAGAGTGGGAGGCTAGTTTCGTCGCCAAGTACGGAATCGAGTTGGGGGAGGTGGGGCTGGTGAAGATGATCGCCTCGTATTGCGTCATGGCCCAGTG
The DNA here is from genome assembly GCA_964036045.1 of Eutreptiella sp. 'Long Island Sound 2002'. Taxonomy (NCBI): domain Eukaryota; phylum Euglenozoa; class Euglenophyceae; order Eutreptiales; family Eutreptiaceae; genus Eutreptiella; species Eutreptiella sp. 'Long Island Sound 2002'. The sequence goes on from OZ038379.1 coordinate 128,507,092, forward strand.
CGACCTGGATGTGGCGTCGCTGGGCTTTGTCAAGGTGGAGGTACCACCCCAACAGCCGCAGACGGTGTCGCCAGAGCTTCTGGAGCTCAAGCAGTTGGTTCAGGGACAGGCCCTTGTGATGGAGGGCCTGCGCAAGCAGTTGGAGGCGGTCAGTGCCAAGGCCGAGGCGGAGTCCAAGAGGAAAATGGCGAAGGTCCCGCCGCTGTGTAAAGCGGAAATCGTGAAGGTGAGGGAGTTGGATTCTAAGCCCCAGTGGATCTTCGCCAGCCTTCTCGCGCTGTCCACCTTGTTGTGGCGCAGGGAGGTGCCCCAACAAGAATACGTCTCCAAGTACAAGGACAAGGAAAAGTTCACGGACGCCATCCTGGACGAGCTGGCGCCGGTGGTGGACGCGGACTCCGCGGACACGGAAGTGTGGCAGCTGGAGTCCATGGATGATGACGAACTTACGCGCCTTCGGAGTTTTGTCCAGGCGGTCTGGACGTTCACGGTGACTAGCCTGTCGGCATACAGGGGCAAGAAGGGCTTGGACCCCGGACCGGTCGGTGAGGGGTCGGACGCGGCCGAGGATGCGTCCGATGTGCCTGTGCTGTCCGCTGGTTGTACGGGAGCGGCGGAGGAGGAGGTGGTGGGGCGGCGGCTGCAAGCCATGAAGGGTAAGTTCCGCGTTGAGGGGGGCCGCCGCCTGTACACCGCCAAGCCGGGTGCCGAGCCGATGGACGTCACCAATGCCCCGGTGACAGCGTGTCGGGCATGCAAGAACGCTGGGAGGGGAGTGAAACGGCATTGGTTTCGCGAGTGCCCCGGCTTTGACTGATGGGGAAGCTGCCCCATCCGGCCCATCCCTCCCGAGCCCCGGGGGGCCTTGGTGGTTCTCGGACCGTCGGACTTCCGGGATGGCGAGGACGTGGTCTGGCGCCTGGTGTGGGCAGCGTGGAGACGGATATGGAAGGAGGATGAGATCACCTCCGTGGACGCCCTGCAGGCATCCTCCTGGGCAAAAAGCACCATGGGTACGTATTGTACCCACTTCCGCAAGATGGCCCTCTGGGTGGGCTACACGCCCACATCCGAGCTTGAACGAGCGGCGTGCCGCTACATTTTCCAGTTATGGGGACTGGGGTTCTCGGGAAGCTCCCTCAAGGTCGCAGTGTCGGCGTTCCGGGCGCTGGAGGACATGGGATGGCTGCCCGCGTTCGTCAGTCGCCGGGTCTGGCGCTGTGCCAAGTGGGCGCCCACGGAGCCGGCCCTACGGCCCTACGCAGGTTTGGACGACCTCCGCAACTTCGCGCTGGCTTGCACGGAGCGACCGCAGTGGACCGTCTATGGGATGGCAGTCCTGGCATTCACCTGCCTTCTGCGGGTGGGTGAGGCCGCGCCCCTCCGTCGGGGGGGATCCCGGTGTCGGGGATTGGCGTTCCGCACGGTCAAGGTGGCGCCGCGCATCGTGCGCAGGCGACTCGGGAAGTATGCCCAAGAGTGGCTGGGCTGGCTCGATGCCACGGGGGCCACGTCTGCTGTCGTCGGAGCGCAATTCTGTCCGCAGGGACCAGCTTTCATGCAGTCGGTCATGGCTGCCGCGTTGGGGGGCGGCGACAACCCCCACGCCAGGTGGCACGCATGGAGGCGAGGGGGCTCCGCGGCCCTGCGATGGTTGGGGCTGCCCATCAAGTGGCTGGCTTGGTGGGGGCGGTGGCTTTCGGAGACGGTGGCAGTCCACTACGCCGACGCGCCCGACGACTTCGTCGTCACGACCGAGGCGGTCCTCCCCTGGCCCCCTGACAACCATGCAGGAGAGTTCGTTTGGCGCGCCGTGTCCCTCCGGGACGTTTTCCCGAAGGAGCTCCTGGAGCTCTGTGCCCCTGATGCCGATGAGCCCCCACAATGGGGAGGTGGCGGGGATGGGTCGGCAGGAGGTCGGGGTGGATCGTGCCCTGGGGAGTCCGCGAGTCCTGCCGCTGCGGGAGCTGCCGGGAGGGAGGACCGGGCTGGCGCACGTGACCCGGGGGCCCCTCCGGCCCTTACGGCTGTTGAGGGGTCCTCAGGACGCGGGCGCCGGCCGCGGGGAGACGGGGGGGGGGAAGTCATTGATGTGGATGCAGACCCCCCACCTGCCTCCGCAGCAGGCTCCTCCATCAGGCGGCTGCGCGTCGCGGCCCGCAGGACGGGTGAGGTCGCGTCCGTCTTGGGCAAGCGGAAGGCCGCGGGCCCGGCCAGGATTGTGGGTGCGGCTGCCCGAACGGCAATTTCCCGTCGCGTCGGAGCTGGGTCAGTGGGTGCGGGAGCGCCTTCGGACCGGTGAGTGGGACGCCTGGTTGTGCTCCCTGCGGGCTTGTCTGCCCCGCGCACCGCCTGGTTTACTAGAGCGTCGCCTGTTGCAGTTTCTGGAGTGGGGCAGTGAAGCTGCCCGTGATCTCAGACAGCCGGAGTTTCTGCGAGTCTTGGCTGTGGCTTTGTCCTCATTTAGCCCTGAGGTTTGGGAGTCGCTCTTGCATGATTCGACGTCGCCCAAATTGCTTATGCAGCGTATCAGGGAGGAGGTATTGGCGCGGGGTTTGGGGCCGGTGGGGCGTGTGGATATCCCCCGCGAGGTCTGGGATAGTTGTGTGCCGGACGGCTTCGCAGAATTGGTAGGCAGGCAGTTTTCTGGGATAATTCCCCCGTCGGATGAGGCGGTGGTCATGATGAGGGCATTGCGGGACCAGGGTTTGCTTTTCCCCCTGCCGCCGGGGTCACCTGGGCCCAATGGGGGTGTTTTTGCGATACCCAAGACGGAGGAGAAGTGCAGTTTGATTGTCAATCTGGTGCCCCTTAATGAGGAGATGCGGTCTCGGCCGGAGAAGTTCTCCCTCCCCTCTGTGGAGGTGTTGGCCCTTTTGGCGCAGGTGGCACAGCAAGGGTCCTCCTTTTTCCTCCCCTCTTTTTATGCCCGAGCGCGTTGCATGAGGCCGGTGTGGGATATTCTGTCCCTGCCGGGGGGGGGGGGGGAAGAGCTGTGCATGTGCCACATCGACCTGAGTAATTGCTTTTGGTCACTTCAGCTGCCGCGCGAGTTCTGGGGGGCCTTTCGCGTCTCGGATGGAGAGGGGGGGGTGTTGGCTTTCCGGTGCTTGCCCTTTGGGTGGAAGTACAGCCCCCTCCTGTGCCAGCGAGTGTTAGAGGGTCTGGTGGCCGGCGCGGGGCTGTTGGGGGTGCTGGTTTTAATTTACTTGGATGATGTCCTGGTTGTGGGGCGCGGCCGCGCGCGTGTGCGAGAGCAGACGGCAAGGGCGGCGGAGGCGTTGCGCCGTGCAGGTGCTGTAGTCAGCCCAAAGAGTACGTTAGAGCCTGTGCAGCGGCTGGTGTGGCTGGGGAAGGATATTGATTTGCAGGGGGGGGAGGTGCGGACTGCTGGCAACGCGTGGGAAGCTCTGTTTGCGCATTGGTTGAGGTTGTCTGTGGGACCCTGTAGGGTAAAACGGCTGCAGCAGTTCTTGGGGCGGGCACAGTGGATATGTCGCCCGGGTTCTGGGCACAGTCCGCACCTGTCTGGTGTGTGGGCTCATGTGCTCTGGGCGCCCCCCCGGCTGCCGTTTACCCCAGTGCGTTTGCTTAAGTCTATGTGCGTGGCGTGCGTGCTTGCCAGGAGGCAATGGTCAGTGGTGTCCCTCCCCAGGGTGGTGAAGCGATCGCCGTTGGTTGTTTACGTCGACGCGGCGCTGGACGCGGGTGAATACCGGCTGGGCCTGTTTTCGATGGATGTGGGTTCTCGATCGGTTGTGCCCGCGGAGCAACCGCCCAACCAGCAGTGTGCGGAGGCTGCCGCGCTGCTCTGGGGCTTGAAGCTCATCCTCAATGTAGGCGTTCGGGAGGCCCATTTGTTTGGGGATAATGCGGCGGCGCTAGTGCAGTTCCTTCGGTGTAAAGCCAAGGTGGGGCGTAAATTCCAGCAGTCCATTCTGAAGCGTTTCCGCTACCTGTGGGCGTCGTGCCCAGGCTTCACGGTATATATGCACTGGGTGCGTGGTTCACATAATCCCGCTGATCCTATCAGTAGGTTGAGTGACAACTTCAATGGAGATCTGGGTTTGGCGCGCGAGGTGGCGGCGCGCAGGGTTGGGGATCTCTGGGCCTTTCCCGATAGGCGCACGGTTTTTTTGTGGACCCTGGGGGTGCCTATGGGGCCCTTTGTTCTGCCGCATTCGTGGAGAGCGGGCCTGTGGTCCCCGGGGGGTGGTGAAGGGGGGGCGGAGTTCCACGAGGTTTTTTTGCAGTACCGCTTGGAGGAGTCGGTGGGTGCAATGACTTGATGTCGTGAGGGGCTGGGGTGGGAGTGTGCGCTCACCCTTTGCTTTGCGTTCTGTGTCAGGTCTCTGAGTGCCACCCTGGGATGGCCGGGCTGCTTTGCGCCCGGGCATTGCTCGCGCATTTGTGGGCGTTTTTTGGCTTCCATGGCTGCGCCAATGTTCTGGTTGTTGTGTGTGGCTCGTATTCTCTCTGCGTTTTGGCAGGTTCAGTGTGCGCAGGCGGGAGCCCTCTGGGCGATTGTCTGTGAGGGTGTGGCGTGCGTTGCGCATGGGAGCCGCTGGGTCTCAGACCTGCGCCGGGGGGGGGGGGGGGGTTATGCGGCAGTTTGGCATGAACGAGACCCACGAGGAGGCGGCACACTGACGAGATGTGCCACAGGAGACGTGCGTGTTTTGCCTCGTGTTTGCGTGTTTGCTTGTGGTTTTAGCAAAATCTTAGCTCAGCCGTGCCTGAGCTTTGGTTTTGCTCGTCGGGTGGTGTGTGTGTGCGCATGCGTGTGTGCAGTGAGCCTCTGTACTTGTAGAGCATTTTTGCTTGTTGCCAGCAGCCCACCCGTCCCGCCCAATGACGCTATTTGCGACTTCTATTGCCCATACCGGGCTTTTGTGACTGCCCACGAGGAGGCGGCACACTGACGAGATGTGCCACAGGAGACGTGCGTGTTTTGCCTCGTGTTTGCGTGTTTGCTTGTGGTTTTAGCAAAACAGCGCGCTGCCAGCTAACCCCCTTGCCCTGACCCAACCACCTGGATTCCCTGGGGGGGGGGGGGTGGAGGAGGTCCTGATCAGCCCCCCCTCCCCCCCTAAGGGTGATTTCCCGCCTTTTTCACTGCCGGACCTCGTGTGGGCAGTGGTACAGGCGGAGGCGGAGGTCCGCTTTTTAATACAGCAGCACAAGGCTGCGTGGCTGGAGCTGGAGTCCTCGAAACTCCAGTGCTGCCTGGAGGCGACGCCCCAGGGTCCGCCGAAGCCGCGAAGGGCCCCTGCCGCCCCCCTGCAGCCACCAGCGCTGCCATTGCTGCACGGCACCGCACGTTCATTGCTGGCAGGCCCCGCCGCCTACCCGCAGGATGTGGCGCTCAACGGCGGGGCGCTGCCCGAAGGAGATGTGGGCCCTCCACAGAAGGGGCCCTCAGGCCTACCTCCTCACCCTACCCCTAACCTTATCTCAAGGCAGGGCAGGGTAGAGAGCTGGGAGGGGGCAGGGCTCGGGAACCCTTCCCCCTCCCCTCCCCTCAAGAAGACGGCGGGGGCTGGTTTTAACGGCCCCATGCCGGTTGCAGGGTGCCCCAATGGCGGGGCGTCCCGTTGGCTGCCCCCCCCCCCCCATGGCGGCGGTGGGGGAAGACCACAACTTCCCCGTGCCGAATGGGCAGGCGCGCGCAGCGGCGCAGTGCTGGGAGCCAGGGGCCTCCACAGGTCGAGGCGGGGCAGGGCTGGGGCCAGGGCACCGGGCGACAGCGGTGGGGGCCTGCGGGGCTTCCTGGGAAGCAGAGGCAATGGGCGGTCCTGTCCTAGACTCCCACTGACGGGAGCGCCCCTCGGGACGATGGGAACCCCACCCCACAGGTGGTCAGGGATCCAGCGGGTCGGGGCAGGGCAGGGCTCGGGTCAGGGCTCAGAAGGCAGGTGGAGGGGGCCCATGGGGCTGCCCAAGGAGCAGTGGAGGAGGGGTGTGGCAGCGACCCCCCACTGACGGGAGCGTCCTCCGGGGCGCAGGGTAACCCGTCCCGTAAGGGCCCAGCACCGCCCCGGCGGCAGCACGGACGGGCGAGTTGGGAAGTGACTTAGTCATGACCAGCTCGTCCCTCCGTGTCGCCGCGCTCCATAGGCGGGGGGCCCCCATACGGGGGGGGGGGGGCACTGAACTCAAGGATTGGCCCTTCCACCCAGCCCCACGACCTCTGTGCATAGCCACGCGGACAGTAAAAGCGCAATACCGTATTCACGTCTTTTTTACCCTATTTGAGTATTGGGCGCAAGGGGAGGGTGGGTCTGTCTCCCAAGGGATTGGTATGCAACCTGCTCATGCAGTTTTTCACCCTGGGCAGTTCAAAAATCGAAGTTTTCGAAACTTGTTGTTATGATATTGTGATCACCTAAAATGACCATCCAAGCTATGTAAAGGACATTTTAGGCCGTATTTACATGTTTTTGACCCCATTTAGACATTAGGTCAAGGGGGGGGGGGGTCTCCCAAGGCATTGGTACACAACCTGCTTCTGCAGTTTTTCACCTGGGGAAGCTCAAAAAATCGAAGTTGTCGAAACTCATTGTTTTGATACCATGATCACTTAAAATGACCATCCAAGCTCTTGAAAGCATGTTTTAGGCCGTATTTACGTGTTTTTTTTGGCCTATTTGAGTATTGGGGGCAAGGGGAGGGCGGGGCTGTCTCCCAAGGGATTGGTACGCAACCTGCTCATGCAGTTTTTCACCCTGGGCAGTTTGAAAATCGAAGTTTTCGAAAACTGTTTTTATGATACTGTGATCACCTAAAATGACCATCCAAGCTATGTATCTGTGTAAAGGATATTTTAGGCCTTATTTGCATGTTTTTGACCCCATTTGGACATTAGGTCAAGGGGGGGGGTCTCCCAAGGGATTGGCGCACAACGTGCTCATGCAGCTTTTCACCCTGGGTAAGCTCAAAAATCGAAGTTTTTCGAAACTTTTTTTTGGGATTTTGACCATCTAAAATGACCGTCCAAGGTATGTAGAGCATGTTTTGGGCCGTATTGACGTGTTTTTCACCCTCTTTGGGGATTAACTCGGCGGGGCGGGGGGGGGGGGGGTTCTCCCAAGGGATTGGTGCACAACCAGCGTTTGCAATTTTTCACCTGGGGCAGCTCAAAAAACGAACTTCTCGGAACTTACTCTTTTGATACCATCATCACCTAAAATGACCATCCAAGCTCTTTAAAGCATGTTTTAGGCCTACTGTACGTGTTTTTTACCCTATTTGAGTATTGGGCGCAAGGGGAGGGCGGGGCTGTCTCCCAAGGGATTGGTACGCAACCTGCTCATGCAGCTTTTCACCCAGGGCAGTTCCAAAATCGGAGTTTTGGAAACTTGTTTTTATGATATTGTGCTTACCTAAAATGACCATCCAAGGTATATAAAGCATGTTTTAGGCCGTATTTACGTGTTTTTCACCATAGTTGGGTATTAGGTCGAGGGGGGGGTGGTCTCTCAAGGGATGAGTACACAACCTGCTTCTGCAATTTTTCACCCTTGGCAGCTCAAAAATCGAAGTTTTTGAAATTTATTCTTTTGATACCATGATCACCTAAAATGACCATCCAAGCTCTTTAAAGCATGTTTCAGGCCGTATTTACGTGTTTTTTGCCCTATTTGGGTTCAGGTCCAAGGGGGGGCTGTCTCCCAAGGGAGGGGTACACAACCTGCTTGTGCAGTTTTTCACCCTAGGCAGTTGAAAAATTGAAGTTTTGGAAATATATTCTTTTGATACCATGATCACCTAAAATGACCATCCAACCTATGTAAAGCATGTTTTAGGCCATATTTACGTGTTTTTCACCCTATTTGGGTGTTAGCTCTGGGCCCGGGGGGGGGGGGGGGGGGTGTTTCCCAAGGGATGGGTACGCAACCTGCTTTTGCAGTTTTTCATCCTGGGTAGCTGAAAAAAGAAGTTTTCGAAACTTGTTTTTATGATACCGTGATCACCTAAATTGACCATCCAAGCTATGTAAAGCACGCTTTAGGCCGTATTTATGTTGTTTCTTTCCTATTTGTGTGTGCGTTGCTGCGAGTAGCTTCTTTGGGAGGTGGACTTACCGAAGGCAATAAAAATTTTTTGCAGGGCACCATTGGAACCGTTTTTCTTGGGCTTGGCCGATACAAATGTGACTGCATTGCTGCTCTGGGGGGTGTGTGAAATGATCTTGCAAGTGCATTACTATTACCGATGTTGTACCATTCAGATGCCTAAATTCTGGTTTACAGAGTCATTGTATACCCATTTTTAACAAAAGAGCACACCAAACATCGCTCCAAGGGTGGAATGCAATGAAAGAAGTACCATATAGAGAAATTTCCCCATGGACCAATCTTTGGCACGCTTTGGGGAAGTTTTACAATTTCAAGTGCGCATATGTGGATTATTGCAACTCGAGCGAGCTTTGGCACACTTTTCATCACACCAATGAATATGACTCCTTCCACATTCCCACCGTTATTTCGTACCCTCTTGTTTTGCATTGCGCTTGTACATGTGTTGCTTTTGCCCAATACTCGAGTGTATTGCAGTACAGAGTTCCTATCTGTTTCATACGATAGTTTTGTGGATTTGCTTTGTATAATTTTCGTCCCAAGAGCGATTTTTGGCACTCTTTTTTTTTACCTTCTGTTCATACTCATTACTTACTTTAACCTTGTTCCGCTTTGGTGATATCAAACACATTCCGCTTTTGAATTCCGGAGTGTTGCCGTCGACATCTGAAGGGATTTTGACATGCTTCACAGTATATCAACTCAGTGGTGCTTCTTTTTGTCCCTTTTGTAGCCTATCGACCACCAAGATGCAGCTACAAGTTTCATTGGTGAGTGGGTGGAGGATTTCAATTGGGTTGGATTGCTAGTTATAACTGGGTGCACTACATTGCAATTCTGGTGTCTGCCCTGATGATGGTCAAATTGTCACTTTTGTATTACGTAGTGTCACTTTCTTTGTGACGGTTTAATGGATCCAATTCTTTCTCCACACGTCCTCTGAATGGAAGCTATGATTGAAAAGAGGTCTTCTTTGATGAGAAAGATGCAAGTGGCGCCACACTTCAGTTTGTGCACTTTGTATTAGGTCTACGAGCAAACAAGGGGACACACAGGTGCGGGGGGGATTTCCGTCAGCAATGGGGTATTCTGAAAATCGGCCCCAAAACAAAGCAGTGGTTTACAATGTTCCTGGAAGAATGCTTCACTTTGTGGCGTTGCATGCATCAACTATGTTTACTGAGTGCTTCCGAACCGACTAAGGACACCGGTAGGATGAGTCGCTTTGTCCATCGCAAGTTGGCTCGTCGGGCTATTTGCAAGTTTAATTCCCCTGCCATATTAGCATGGGCTGCACCAGCTGCAGGTGCACTTTGGTCCAAAAGGCTCAAAAGCAATGGATGGCCTGGTTTGATAATTTCTACATACAATTGTTCATCCCCAATCCACATGAAGGAACCGGGAGTTTAAGCTGCATAGCAGTGGTTGTATTACCTCTGCCACATCGAATACGAGTGGTCACAAGTTGGCCAATGTTGGATACCCTTTTGTCTATGATACAAGAGTTAAGCAGAGCTTTGTGCACATCATTCAATGAGTTGATTACCGGGTTGACAAGATTCCCTATCTGACTTCGTTATGTACGATGTCCGCATAATGTGCGCCTGTAGGGTGTTCGTTGTAAGCCATGGCATCTTTTCATGATCAAAGAGGCACAGACAGGAAAGCACAATGATATGGTGTTGCTACTACAGCCAATGGGCGGCATCCAAAAGCACCCGGAGACCCCATTCTCCTTCGTTGTCAATGAAAACATTCATTAGCGAATCATGAATATGTGCTACCGCTCAAACTATGTGCCCTAGAATTTGCGGAACATCTTGACAAAGTTGCCGCCTGTGTTCGGGATGTGGCACCCCTACAAGTATTCTTTGACATTGACCTACGGCCTTTTCTGGTCACTCTTTGTTGTCAGTACTCACAGCAATCCAAAGTCTCGTTTCCAAGTACAGGCATTTCTGAAGTTGATGTACGTGGAACCTGTGGTGGCCTATTTGCTAGTTGCAGCATTTGACGCAAGGGGTCGACTTGATGTCTATGTTGACACTGTTGCATAATGGGGAAAGGACATTTTTGAAAGGGCTCACTGCATGAAGCCCAATGTTAATGGTATGACGACGTGGCTCCTTGAGTATGTGGTGGCATTGTTTTTCTTCGAAACGTTGATGCATGACTTCAAGTGGAGTGGTGGAGATAGCAGCCCAGCAAGGAAGGCACCACATTATTCGCTGCATATTGTGGTTTGACTCACAGTGGGCCGTGAACACCTAGTTGATTGTGTTGGAAGTGTACTAACTGCTATTTTGATGTGGTGTCCGTGGATATTAGGTTCACCTTCGCAATGCCACTCGGAGGAAATGTGCAAAGCAATGTTGTGCCATGTGATTTTGTCCCCCTAGACGAACAGACTTGATGCTTTTTGTGATGTTTACCTGCTTCTTAAGGCTGCCAATCAACATGAAAAGGACTTGCATGGTGAGTAGCAAAATTCCCGCGGGTCTAACCCCCACATTGCCTTGATCATGCAGCCCCCGGTACGTGGTTTGCTGAATGACAAGGTACTTGCCATCCAGTGGGAGACCTCAAAGACGGTCACTGTACAGGCTATGTGGGCGGGGTCACCAAAATATCTAGTGTCGTTGTCAACCCCTGTACCGCCAGATCATTGGCCAAAGCTGTGTCGCAAGACCTTGCACCTGAGTCCTAATGACACCGTGCCAGCAAATTGCAGAAGAGGGAGGTTGAAAGACAAATTGCACGTCTACGTAGTCGGGGAATGTACTCAGGGAGGTATCGTGGACACAGGCGAGTCCTACCTAGTGCCTTGCAGTGTGCAGCACGTAGAGCTGGTATGGGGTGTATGGCAACAAACCCACCCGTTGCTGCACGTGGAGCACCTAAGCCAGCACCAAAGCTGCTAGCAAAATCAAAACCACAAGACTGTGAAGTAGTAGAACCAAGGGTTTTGATTTGGCCTGCCATGAGTTCCGTCTGTGTGACATAGTGCGTACACGTTTTCGAAATTATCGGCAGTGATAGTGCAAGCACCTACGAAGTAGATGATGACACAAACTCACAAATTGGGATTTCAGTTCACACATCTTCAAGCACACTTAGACTCCCGCTAGTCCTTGAAGACGATGAGTTCAGTTTGTCTACCTCGTTGGATAATGTTTCTGAAAATTAATCATAGTGTACCTTCAGACAATTGCCCTCAGCCAAGAACTATTCCGTCCCGTACAGATGTGTTGTTGGTGCGGTTCCAGTCAATTGATGGACAAATGCATCGTCTATCATGGTGCAAATGGATGTCTAGAGAGTGCATTTTGTACTGATATGTCCGACAAGCAACCTTGCTACACTAGCAGTGCCCAAGAAGCAGTCCAATGCAAAGCCACTTTCAAAAAGTAAGATAACCGGATCATTTGAACGGGATCAATGGAGTGAGCCAAGTAAATCAAAACTTCCCATCAACGAGCTCTTCTGGGCCAAGCAGGCATAGTATGGGTAGGCCAACAAGCTTGATGACAAGGACTTGCACAAGTGTTTCAAAAGTCTGCAATTGTGTCCGTGTCGGGAGTTGGGGCTTGCCAATTTCGCACGGGACTTGAGCAGCCTGATGGCACAGTTTGATTGCCGTTAAATTTGTCCTTGGGACAAGTGGCCACCAACTATTCAGCGGGATGAACCCCTTTTTGTTGAAAATAGAGCAAATTCTGACTCGGATGACGAAGGTGACATTCGTGAGGATAATGAAACTCTACTTGCGTCCATTGCCAAGCCTGCAGAGCATCCAAGAAGTGTTAAAACTCCAAAGAAACGCCACAGAAGGGAAAGTGAAAGCGTGGCCGCAATTTCGAGGAGGCTAGCAGCGACGATGGCGTGCTTGCAAAGACTGTGGAGTTCCCAAAGTAGTGGGTTTTCATTAATACCGAGTCAAGACCATGGGAAGCAGTTTGGACACCTATTTGCCACTTGGGATATCTCAAATACAATTAGGGAATGATGCATCGCAATCACTCGCTCTAGCCACAGTTAAACGCATGTCCAAGTCACATTGAGTCTTGATAACTTTAGCAATCACAAACGAGCACAACTCCGGAGGGGTCTTGTGTAGCAAAATATACCTTTTGGGCTCATGGAAAGTAGCTGCAATCACATGTTGACAAGGCAGACCCACGTATGACCATCTTTGTGACACAAGTGTGTCAAAATAGGATTTGGAGGTCGAAGCCATCTTTGGTGCCCTTTTTCGAACAAGTGGGCTATAGAGGCATCACACATAGAAAATTGGACACATGAGGGAAAGTACCTTCATCAATCCTGATTTGACACTCTGGCTGCCCACGGAGCGTCATGACCTGGACAGGGGCTGACCCGCAACTTCCCCAAGCAACCAGCCAGCAAGGGTAATTTTAGTAATAGAATACACATGTAACATAGTTCGGAACCTTGCGACCCATGGGTTTAGGAACACCAATGGCAGCTCGATGCACTAAGAATGTGTACAATTTGGAAGTTGACGCAACATCATAAAGATTTGTGAATGTTCACTGCCAGCCAGCACAAGGATGATTGTCCCGACAATCTAACACCAAGTTGTTTAGCGTTGTAGACAATCCACATGTACAAATAGCAGCATTTTGTTTCAACCCGGGGAAAATCCAAGGATGCAACTTCCACCAGCATGACACAAGGTGCATACCACTTCATATGGCCGCCGTGCAAATTCCACGGCAGCATACTTTCAAGAAAATGGGGCAACCATGTACTTTGGTCCCGTAACATCCTGAACATCGGGACCAAGCTCTTGTCCAGTGTACCGTAGTGTGGTGACCTTCAATAGCAAAACAGTCGGTGTGGCTCAAAAGAATACCATTTGTGTCCGAATATGTAGATAGAAAGAATCCCACACCTTCTCATCACATGTGGTCACATTGGGTGCCACAAGGGGACGCAACAATGCCTGGCAAAAAATCTCCCAGTATGGTGACGTCCACAGAGCACATTTGTACTGCATCCCTAGGAGGCTAACTGTCCTCTTGTTTGGTGGTCCACTTTCCAAGATTGACAATCGCCATTGAAGTTGACTTCACAAGTTGTTGCACACGATGCCATTGGCCATCGGTACCTGCCAAATGCGATGCATGAAGCATGTTATTGCAACACCATTAGAACACCAAGCTCAAAACGATGTGTCGGCACATTTCTTGTAGAATGACCAAAGGTATTCTTCGGATGCAAAAATGCATGCCTGCAAGCTACTTCTTTTTCGCTACCTGTGACGAGGCGACCCAGCCCTTCCACTGGAGATTGTTTTCAATATCGGCATAATGTGTCCATCACAGCTCCAGTGTCATCTTCCGACTCGTGATGGCCAAATGTGTTAAACGGCCACGCAGTTAGGAACCGGGAACTAAGAGAAGTACGTTCGGATTGGGCACTTTCTTGCGACACACCTGTTCCACTATCACATGTATCCTACGGGCACAGCATAGAATGCTGAGAACCGGTGCATGTTTGTCAGCGTTGCCTAACACGTGCCCTCCGATCTTTACAGGTTAATTGTCAGCGCTGCTTGGAATATTCCTCCCAACAACGCTTCCGATATTTTTCCTTCCCTAGGGATTTCGGAAGCCAGGCTGCCACGATTGGTCGGGGTGATCACTTCCGACGTCGGAAGCAATGCTTCCGACGATCGGTCGGAGTTCACCCAAGCACATACTAGGAGCATTGCTTCCAAAATGCTCTGGCACATTGCTTGCAATTGTCATGAGCTTTGCATCCCCAATTGCTTGCTAAATCCCAAGGAAATTCCAAGGGTTTTTGTAAAAGAGTCACCATCCGACCTATTATACACATTGAACATTTCATACACATCTTATAAATCGTTCAATCCATTTCACAAATTTTGAATCAGAGTGTGTCATTGAATTGAGTTCCATGAATTGGAGTTCAAGAATTTATCAAAGGTTATTACAAGGTCCTCCTTTCCCCAATCCTTTCTTTTCTCTTTGGTCAGCACGGTTGGGTTCTCAAGTTACCTTCGGATGTGTGGGAGAGAGGCCCCAAGGGTGGCACCCACACATCCGGGGAATATTGTGATTGAACTCAAAGGGAGCCGGACAACCCGTTTGGTAACCGGCATGAGCGACTTCATCTTGGTCTACATGAGTTTATTGAGCAATTTTTCAAGTTTATTTTCAATTATTGCAGCAACTTTGAATTGAATGAGATTGTAACATGTGTCATATTTGTGCCATATTTGTGTCAGTTTGTGTCGAGTATGTGTGTGTACTCGCACGCGAGTGTTTGTATGAGCGGGCGGGCTTGGGTGCTCGTGTATGGCACGCGTTCTGTGTGCGGCGGTTGCTGACCTGACGGGCAAGCCTGCTGTAGTGTAGTTGTCAGAACGGTTAGACGCGCGTTTCATAGCGTGAGTTCGAACCCCGGCGCCGGTACTCCTTTGGCGCCGGCGCCGATCTGTTTTTTAGTCCTGTGTGCGCTGTGTGTGTTCGCTCGCCTCGCCGAGTGTGTGTTTGTATGGGGTATTGCACGCTTGTACACTCGGCGTGTGTCCGTGAGTACGTAGCCCGTGTAGGTTAGTTAGAATACTGTGTTCAGAGAGTATGGCGCGCGTTGGTTGTGCGGCGAGTACCACCGAATTGGAAAGGTGGACAGTATTCTGGCGGTTAGAGGACTAGCCCCCAATCCAATTACCTGGATTCGATTCCCGGAGGTTGCAATGTTTTCCAGCCGCCGGCGATCATTTTCCTTCTGTTTGCGCGCGCTGTGTGTGCTCGCTCGCGTGCCCGAGTGTGCCGTTGTGTAGTGTATGGCGTACTTGTACACTCGGCATGTGTCCGTATGCGCGCGTCGAGTGTAGGCGAGCCGTAGGAGTGTGTGTAGTGTATAGGCCGCGTGCTATATGTGTGGCGATAGCCGGCAGGCCGAGCAGGCCTGCTGTGCCTTAATGGTTAGAGGGTTCGATCCCATTTTTTGGGAGTGGGTTCGAACCCAGTTTAGGGTAAATTTTTTTATGTTCGGTGCCATTGTTTTTTACTTCTGCGCGCACTCCGTATGTGTTTTTTTGCACGCCGAGTGTGTGTTTCGAGTGTGTAGGGTGTGTCAATTGGGCGCACGCGTGTCAGGTGCGTAGCGGTGACAGCCGCCACAAGTTATGAGGTGGTTGAGTGTGTGTACTCGTGATCACACTCAACAGGTGCGGAGTGATTCAAATCATCGTATGTTGCTGGCACTGCGCCTTACCTGGACTGTGCAGCCCTGGGTTCAACACCGGGCCAGCCAGGTGGCCAGCTGCCAGTCATGAGGTTCATTTCAACAGTTATTCTCAAATCTTCTCAAGTCTCAAGTCATCCTCAAGACTTGATTTATTAATCGTCCAAACAATGGCCGTTGGGTGAGGGAGGCACGCGGATGCACATGTCCTCACTATATATGGGTCAAATTGCCCAAAAATGCCCAAATACGTGTGTGGGGGGGCGGGGTCGATTGTTTCTTCATCCTTGGCGTTTTGGTCGGAAATCGCCCCCGAAAACGCTTCCGATGTTTTTTCATCCCTAGGGATCTCGGCAGGCTCCCTCCCGGCTTCGGCCGGGGTTTCGGTCGGGGTTTCGGTTGGGGTTTCGGTCGGGGTTTCAGTCCGAAAAACGCTTCCGATATTTTCGCATCCCTAGGGATTCCAGGAGGGATTGCGTGGCATGTCGGCTGGAAAATTTGTAGGTCGATCGTCAGCAACGCTGGGAATCATGCCAAGATTTTTGGCTCCAAAATAAAAATTCTCCGCTTTGCGTTTGAGCGACATGTGACTGTCGAAATACTTTGCTAGTGCATCAGATGTGCCGTTGTTAGTGCCTGCCACCAAGTAGTACACAAGGTTCCACAATTTCCTGCAGTATAAAATGGTAAATACCAATTTCCTCATGAGAAGGAAACTCGTAGTTCCAACGGACTGTCAATCACATACCACATTGCTGCTCCCTTTCACTAGCCCCGCCTTTTTGATTGCCATGTAAACAACTGTTCCGTGTACTTGCCTGCCTGCAAGTCAAAATGAATCTTGGACATGCATAGGGAATGAATACCTTCAATCGGAGCAATCTTTGGCACGGTCAAATGAATAAACACATTGACACAATGGTCGTATGCCGATTTCAATTGGTAAGAGAGAGAAATTGGACGAATCATGAGCAGCAAATGCAAGCTGAACTTAGGTCATGCTGAGAACAGGGTGTGTAGCGTAACATGCCATGGGGAGCGTGACAAGGGATCGGGCCATGGAAAAGTAAGGAGGATGGCTGGGGGCGAGGAGGGGAGGGAAGCAAGGGAAGCAACGCAAGGGAAGCAAGGGTACTGCGGGCGGGGGTGAGGGAACAGGATGGTGCAGGCACGTTCTTTGTGTGTGCTCGTGACTTGTGCTGCGGAGACGTGCTTCGGCGGGGGATGTCGATCCCATGTTAAGCGGTGGACTCGTTGTATGACCCAAGAAGATGTGGGGAAACGCAGGGGATAGGCGCCAGTGTCGCCATGTGATGGGCTCATGACTTAATGGCCGAGAAAGATGTGGAGACACGGAGGAGACACACACTAGTGATGCCACCCGCTAGGCCCCCTATGTCCGTCGCCGTCTGTGGTTGGAGTGTTTGCGCGCAGATGGGATGGGCACCAGCGGCGCCATCCGCTAGGCCCTCTGCGCCGAAATAACGACTATGAAGACCACCTGCGGGCTGTGATATGGCCAGGGGATGCCTTGTAGCCCCATTCGCTTTGCCGTCGCTGTCGTGTGCCTGCTTGTGCTTCATATTTACTGCTATGTCTAATTGCACCGCAAAATTATTGCGACTAATGGTATTTAGTACACTTTATTTGTATTCCGTTGTTGCAGGCCCTTTTGTCCCTTTTTGCCACATAGGCCTGCAAGAAATTACCTTGCACCTGTGACCTAGCCTGCAAGACGTATGCAGCAAGGTTAATGGTTGAGCGCTGAGGGTTGCCCAAAACGGACGGACGGGGTATTTTTTTTTCTGACCAAATATCATGATTTTTATACTTACCAAAGGGGGCGGGTGTGGGCCCGACCCCCCCCCCCCTACCATTTGTATCCATTGCTGGTGCCCACGTATGTGGGCTCAAGCTTGCAACGTGCGGCAGCCGAGTGGCCCTAGGTGCGGGGGTCGCAAGGGGCTGTTTGTGCCTGTTGTGTGGGATTGTCTGTTGTACTGTTGTGCCGTCAGGAGCTGTGTTGCGTGGGTCGTATGCTGTTTCCACCCTCCTCCGTGGTTTTGGAATCCCCCCCCCCCGTTTGCAATGGTACCTAGCTTGTTCGTTCGTTGGCTGTTTGTTCTCGGGTTGCTTGGTTGGTCGTTGGTTGATTGGTTTCCGGGCTCCCGAATTCGGTTGGCAGGCTGGTTGGTTGGTGTGTTGGTTGGTTGCTGTGTTGGTTGGTTGATTGGTTTTTGGCTCATTGGTTGGTTGGTTGGTTGATTGGTTGATTGGTTGTTGGCTCGTTGTTGGGGTGTACGTGTGTGCACACGTGCTGTAGCATGCTATGTGCCGAAGGCGCCGTTACCAGAATGCAATGGCAGGGATGTCTACCCACGGTCTACCATGCTGTACCATGCCGGGATGTCTACCATGTTGTAGCATGCTATGTGGTGTTGGGTGGGGTGTATGTGTGTGTGTTGCTTGGACACATGCTACGTGGTGTTGTTGCATGGTGTGTCGGTGTGTAAGCATGTATGTGCAACCATTGCAAAGGTCCGAGGGGGGTTCTGCGCGTTTCTTTTTTGCGGTCTAGCGGCCTTCTAGTGAGGTATTCCGGTGGCGTTCTAGCAGCATTGTAGCGCCGCCGCTTCGCTCGCTACAACGCTGCTAGAACACCTCGCTAGAACATCGCTAGAACGCCAAAATGAAATGTGCACAAACCCTCCAAATATTCTGCAATGGTTGCACATGCATGTCTACACACAGACACACTATGCAACAACACCACACAGCAGGTGTCCAGGGAACACATGCACATACACCCCAGCATCTAGCCAACAACCAACCAACCACCCACCCACCCACCCAACCAACAAACCAGCCTGCCAGACCCAACTCAACACCCAACCAACCAACTCCAAAACCAACGGCCAACAAACGAACAGTGCAGGTGCAATGCAAATACGGGAAGCGGGGATTATGCATAACTTCGAGGCGAGGGGACAAAGCATACCATAGCTGCACGCACACAGCCCGGTAAGGGACACACTGCATAACCCAGGTATGAGGGGGGGGGGGGGGCAAGGGGGGCAAGGGGGGCAAGGGAGGACGTATGGTGGCAAGCGGAGACGTGTACGCTAGACAATCCCACACCACAAGCACACACAGGACGGAGGAGGGAAGGAGTAACAGACCTACCTCTTGGTGTCAATGTGTACGCATTACTTGAATTCAACAAGTTAAAGAGACAAAAGCACGCCTCCAAAAGAAATGGATACCCTCCCTAACCTTAAGTACTACAAGCAGGGTAGCCCGACAACGCAGGCCACAACATGGACAGGAGGGGGGGGGTGTGTTAGCTTGACACTGAGGGGGTGTTTGTGCGGTGCTTGTGTTTGGGCTCTTACCACTTCCTCCCCACCCTTGACATCTTTTGTTGTGTATTGTGTTGTGTGTATGCCTATGCCAAAATGTGTGTGGGGGGGGGGGGCGCAAATGCCTATGCATGCGTCAAGTCTATAGAGTTTATGAGTGTATGTGAACTACCCCTTGCCACTCCACCCCTACTTTGGTGTCCCTTAGATATGACACATGCATGAATGCTTTTGTTGTAGTTTTGTTCTAGGCTCGAACGTTCTAGAGACGTTCTAGCGAACACGGTGCATCGACGCTCGAACATCGGTTGAACCCTTTTTTTTGGTTTTCGAATCTGGCTCAAAAATGTGTTTTTTTCAATATGTAATTTGGACACCGTATTATGCTCCCGGGGGCCCACGTTTTACATCGATATTTCGAAACCTCCACACCCACGGGTCGGGGAAACCCCCGCTTTTCTCGTTGTACCCTTCTAGCGCCATCTAGGCTAGAATGAAATTGGGTCTCGTAGTATGTTCCTAGGGTGGTGGCTCAATGCACCAATAGTTCACAATGTGATAGCTACATGCAAAGGTGTTCATCAAGCATGGGATCAAGGGGGCTAGAGCGCTCTTTGAAGGTTACCCCTCTGGCACGTCCACGTGGTGTTCGTGGACCATAGAAAGCACATTATCGCCGCCTCCTTCGCAAGTCCTTTACCTCGCGCATCAAATTAGCCCATGTGAGCAGTCATTTAGTACCTCCCCAAGACCAAGCGGATGTGGGCCTGGACTAGTTTAGGGCCCAACATCTTCCTCTTGCCCTTCACTGCACTGTGCTAGACCTTCGTCCAATCATCTCTTGGAATGTACTAGTGATGCACCCGTTTTTGGTTACCGTGGACTCTTCACGGCGCGTCTTGCAAAAAGCCATGTGATCCACGCCTCATCAGGACTGGCTTGATTATTGCATGTTGGCATGGTTGCATGATGCACAATTGCAATGGGTTGTGGACTTCATCCGCAACGTGGCGGATGGGGTGCCACTTGATGTGCTCGTCCATGGCGACTTCTATGTTTTGCCCAGCAAGGTGCCGCATGGCCCTATTGTGAATACTCGCCCACTCCTGAATTTCATGACACTGTGGAAGCTCGTCGGGGTACACATAGTTGATCACTGTGTTCCGCTCCTCGCACACTAAGACAATCTGGGTTCTGCTTACCACCATCTTGCGCTACATGGTTCTTCTTGCGTGGCGGACCTACTCTTGGTCCTACATGACTTTAAGTAGTTACGGTGCCACAGCTGGCAGCGTATCTCAATGGTGGGGGATGATGCTCACGGGTTGGTCGTGCATGGTGTCATGCGGCTTTTGCCGTGGAAGGCCGGTTTTCTGGATGAGGTTACAGATCTCCTATAGGCTACCAGGGCCACCCTGCACATGGGTGGTCATGTCGGTTGGTTGGGGTTCCTCGGTGTCGGGGGCCGGGGGACCCTTTCAACACCTTGGGATACATGGATGACACCACGTGGTGCATTGATTCCGAGGATGATTGGCCCGTTTTTGCTGCCAATTTTTAGTGGACAGGTCTGTTGACTAATCTGTTTTCGTCGGGTCCCAAACAGTTATTGGTAAGGCTACCTAGGAAGGTTTCCAGTTTAACTTTCACCCCTAGGTTGCATACATGGCACAGTCTTGAATGCTTGCCCGAGAGGCCCAAGTTAAATGCATTATTTTTCATTGTTGGCAAAAAGATTAATTGATGAAACCAAAGTTTCTGCTTTTTGCGGGGGTTAGGGGCGTTTTCACCCCCATGGGGTGGCTTGTGTGTTCGTCCACCATTTTACCACATGTTTTGGGGGGGGGGTCCATCCGTGTTGATGTATAAAACTATTAAAACGGACCGTGGCTTTAAAATTCCAGATTTATTTTCGGTTTAAAGTTTGCAATTTTTAAATGTTATGCGTCGCCAGGATCACAAATTGAACCCAGAAAGTTTAACCAACTTTCTAAAAATGAAACTTCCCCACAAAGGCACAAAAACACATACGATATGACCGGAAGCCTTCGCAGCTCATATCTTTGCATATCCGGGCCATTGTTAACGTGTTAAACCTCTCGGGAGCCCGTTGCCGGGGTACCTTTGGTTGCGTTTGGGGGGTTAGGTGGGTTAGTGGGGGTATTTTGGTTGGGTTGAGGGTTTTCTTGGGGGTTAGTTGTGGGATTAGTGGGCTTCGTTGGGGGGGGGGGGGGGACAGGGGGGGGTCTTGCCTTTGCGCACTTTTTGGAGGTGCGCCTCCGCGGCTTCGGCCGTGCCGAAGATGACGTGGTGCTCCACCTCATACAGCTTGGCGTTGCTTGGGTATCTCACCCAAACAACCCTGCTCTCGCGGGTGTGGGCATCGGTGACGGTGTCTACCTCTACCCCGCCCCCGTATGGGACGTGGGCGGTGGTCGCCACAAGGGGATCGTTCGCCCCCCCCCCCCCAAATCCTCCTTCTTCTCCCCCCCCCCCGCTTCTTTCCCACCCCCATCCTCCTTCTACTCCCCTCCCCCTTCTCTTGCGGGGCGGGGACGGGCCTTGTCTGTTGGGGTGGGGGTTTCTTTTTTTGGGGGCGGGAGTCCTCGCCGGAGGAGGACCAAGAGGAAGACGCGGGGTGTCGGGACTCAGCGTCCGAGTCCGACTTAAACCGCTTCCTCTTCTTCCCGGTGGTCCCGGTGGTGGCTTTGCCACCCTTCCCTTTCTGGGGGGGGGGGGGGGGCTTGGGCTTGGAGGGGCGGGGGGTTGGGGGTGGTGGTGGTGCTTGTGCCCCCCCTTTCCTCCTTCACCTCCTTTGCCTCCACACCTCCCATCTCTCGCCAAATCCTCCCATCCTCACATCCCAACTACCACACCTCCGCCAAGTGTGCCCATTGACTGGGCTTGTAGGGCCGCGATGGGCCCCAAAAATCGGAGCACATGCGGCCGTGCTCCCACTCCTTCAAGCCGCGGAGCACGGCCAACCCAAGCACGGGGTCTTGGGCGAGGAGCTTCTGCAAGCCCCACAACCCCACGCTCCTCTCCCCATCCTTGTCACTCCACACGACCCGGATGGGGCGAACATCATCCCTGCACACCACGACATCGTTGACGTGCAACAAAATAGGTCGGGGCCGTGGTGTGGGGGAGAAAGTAAATTTTTGGGACCATTTTTTTAGAAACTTTTTCGTTTACTTCTTAACGTTAATTTTTAAATTTTGGGCAGCACCAATCGAAACTTTAAAAATAAAACCAACAGTGTTAAACGAAGCATCCGAAAAATTAAGCACACAGAAGCACACACACGTACGCACATACCTTCTGAAATTCTGCACAACCTTGGGCATGAAGGACCCCCATCGCTAACCGGAAGTTGGAGGCCGCGGTGGGGGCCTCCACGGGGTCGGTGGCGGCGGCAGCGGTGGGGGCTTCGGCCGCAGGGGTATCTTGTTGTGGGTCATGCGCCGGTTTTTTCGGTGCCTCATTAGGGAAAATGGGGAGGGCAAGGGGGAGTGGCGTAAAGATCCCGCCAAAGGGGTCGCCTAGCAATGGAAACCGGTGCCACGCGGTCCCATGTGCCCGTTGGGGGAGAGGATCAGCTCGGGGGCCTTGGGGGCCCTCAACGTGCTGAGCGACCCCAAGGAGGTAAGGTTTGGCACCGGCCACTACTTGGGTGGCCTGCAGCACTGGGTAGCCCTTGGTTGGTACCAACAGTGGCGGCAGCCAAATCGGTGCAATTTGCACCGGTTTGGCCTGCCCTGTTGGCCCTGCCCACACCCTCCTATGATGCCGGTGCGCAGTATTGCTACGAGGGGCTAGTGCCTAGGTCCCGGACCACCCGCGGGCTGGCGGCTGTCACTCGATGATGGAAAAAAGACCGATGAAGTGGTATGTGCTTGCGTGTGTGTATTTTTGCTTGCCTCTCGACCGCATTTTTTGCCGGTGTTTTTCGTTCAAATTTTAATCGGGGCGTCGCTGCTTTTGTTTTACTTTTAACGCTGGCGGTCGTTTAACATTTAAAATTTAAACTAAGAATGAAGCATTCAAAATTAAACGAAAGATTTTAACCCCAAGTTAATTTTTCCATCTGTTTTTGTTCACACATGGCCAAAGTGGAGGACCCCCTACAGCAGGCTAGAGTACGCCCTGTGTGAGCTGTTCCAGCTCCTCCAGCTCAACCTCGAGCTCCAGCAGCTGCAACTGCCAGCGTTTCCCCATCCCCAGAGGGGGACGGAGGGGGCGCACCCTCCGCCGCCGCCTTCTTTGAGAATCGCCGCAAAGAAAAGGAGGACCGGCGGCGTGAAAAGGAGGAGCGGCGCAAGGAGAGGGAGGACAGGAGGAGGGCAAAGGAGGAGAGGAGGGCCAGCCAAGGAAGGGGGGGGGGTAGAGGTGAGGGGGGAGGAGGGGGAGGTGGTGGTGCCAGAGGGTAAGGACAGGGATGGGGATGAGGATGGGGATGCGGTCTTGCAACAACCCCCCCCCCCGAACCCTATGTTCGACCCCTCCCCAAGTGGCTACAAAAAGGCCCTCGGGAAAGATTCATCGGTCTGCCGCAAGGCAGCTGCTGCCCCCTGGTGTGCCCAATTCCTTGAACACGGTGGTGGGCCAGATTAGCCAATTTTTTCTGACCCCAACTACTCCATCGTGGCCGGGTCCATGGATAGGGGATACAAGAGCTGGGGGTGCAAGGGAAAGGGCCATGGCTCAGTGGGTGGGGGGCTGTGGGTGGACATGAGCGTGGCCATTCTACATGGGGGAACATGGGGGGTTCCTAGGGTCCTAAGGGGGATATCAAGTTTCAAAAACCACCACTCCCATACTTGCAAAGCAACCTGCGCCTCCCTTTCTAGTGATGCGCCCCCCCCCCCTCCCCCCGGGCCGTGTGATCGTTGTAGGCCCGTTTCAAGATGGCGTTAGACTTTCTACCACAACTGCACACACCGCCCCCAACCCCACCCCCAAACGTGCCGCATTGGCCACCGCCATGGTCACATCCTCCTCCACGTAGAGGAGGTGGTTGGACTGGCAGGCGGCCTTGCAGCAATGTGCGCAGTCTTCCCGCGCGACAGCAGGCGCCCCAAGGTCCATGAGAGGGGGCGTGTCGCTATACAAGTCCCGAAGTAGATCCCTCATGGCAACAATCGCTTGCCACTCGGGGTCCTCCGGTACATAGTCCAATAGTGGGCCCATCTCCTCCCACGCAAGGAAGAGCCCCTGCCCCCTGCCCGTCGGGTGCAGCGGAGGCACCCAATTTTACCCCTGTGCTGCCCGGTACAACAAGTGTTGCACGGCCTCGACATTCTCCTTGGGGAGTGTCCCGATAAAAGCGACTTGAGGGCGGCCGATGGCCATGCAACAATGGAGGATGCATAGGAACACCCAACACCGGTCAACCACGATATGAGGTTCCGCTATGCAGCCCGACACGTCACCTGATATTGGCAACGGGCGGCCGCCTCGTTGTCCAAAGTATGGCGCACGTCCACCCGCAACCACGTTGCCACGGCCTTGTCTAACACCCCCATATTGGAAATAGACCCCTCTTGGGGCAACGTGGACACGTCAATGAGGAGGCGAACAAACGGCTGGTCACCCGCAAGGACCAGCGCAGGTGGCACCCAACGGGTTGCCCCACAGAAACTCTTGCATTCGCGAATTGACTGCAACACCTACAAAAGAGTGTGTGCATTGATATGTGGGCAGAACGATTTTTCGTTTAAATTTTAGCTTCAAATTTCGTTCGGTGTACATTTTAAATAATTTTTTCGTTTTTAACCGAGGAACTTTGAAACGAAATGAGCCCCAATTCAATGCAACACAAAAGCGCCAAGTACCCGAAGGTTCTCAGCCCAAATAGTGGCCAAAGCAGCCATGTCTTTGTCGCCGCACACGGCCATCCCAATGCCCCAGAAATAGCCGGGGGTGCGGCCCTGTTTGCCGTGGTTGAGGAGCCCAATGGACATTCGGGTCCAGCTCCCACCGGCACATTGGTACGCATCCCCGCGCACAATAGAGGTAAGAGGCCGGCCCCAATCAATGGTGTCCACTAGTGGTGGACGCGATTGAATTTAACGGGCCCATGAGTGCACGGGCCAACTGCGGCCACTAGTGGGTGGGTCGTCCACGGTCACGGGGGGCCGCAGCTGTAGCGGCTTAGCCATATCCTTCCACTTGTCCAAGAAGGTTTGCCGCGCTGGGATGGGTCGCAGGAAAGTGTGGCCCGTAGCGGCCATATAGTCAATCCCTCGCCGGGTCATGAACTCGGAGAGGTGGCGGAATCCCGTCTTTGTGACATTGAGGTCCATGATTAGCCCGCGAAAAAGGAAGGAGCTGTATTGCTTCACCGCCTCCACTTCCTTAGTACGAATAAGGGAGGTAGCCAACGTCCGTGACCTCCGCCCATCGGCCCTTGGCCAAGGGAGATGAAGCCACCCACTCACCAAGGATTTGGGAGACCAAAGGGTCCCGCAAACTCTTGGCTCCACTCAAATGCACAAGCGTCATACTAAGCTCGAGAATGGTGTCCCGAGAGAAAGGCACAACAAGTGCTGCACAACAGAAAAGGGGGTATGGAGTGGGGTTGGAGGTAGAGCCAAAAAAAAGGACTAGGGGTTGGACCCCCAACCCTTGGGCAATCCAACATCTCTACAAACCCATTGTGCAATATTCTACCACATGAAACCCCCTCAAGACCCTAGCATACGCATGCAATTGACATTGCAAATAGTTTAAAATCTAGAAAACTCCAAGTATTCGTGTTTAACGTGTTAAAATTTACCGGTTTAACATTTAACGCCCTTCAAAAGTTAAAATTGAAAATTTAACATGTTGGATTAAACATAGGTCACTAGGGTGTACACCAAGGATTAAGCTACATTCGAGTGGTCGGTCGACACCTTTTTCCGCATGTCTACCACAAGGTGGACAAGACGAAGTTGTTTTGTGCTAGCCGGCGGGCTTTGCGAGCGTTAGCTATGACTCATCTCCCGGCCAACTACCCTTACCATATGTATGCCGCGGTGGCGGGTGGGCAACAACATTGGCAGGCGGGGGTTTGGCCCCCCATGTGTGGAGCCATGTTCGCCGATTAGGTAGTAGCCTCACATCTGCACACCATTATGGGGTGGCATACCCTCATACCCTCCCTTCTGCAAAGCTTTTTCAGCCGCTACTCTCCGGGTGGATAGGAGTGAATCCAGCCATGGTTGTGGTGATACATAAGTTCCTGCAAGGTTGTCACCGTGAATTGAGACATGTGAATGTCATGGTGCGCCACAACACCCACCTTGGGTTGTATGAAGCAAGTTCCCCTCACATCGTTGTGCTGGGGCTTTTGTTGTGGTCTACTTGGAACCCTCACTTGGACCATTTACCTTGTGCCCATTTTGTGTCACTTGGACCACTATTACATTGTGGAGGTGTGCAGGTCTTGGGCTTTGTTTCATGCCAAGATCGCTGTTTGGGAGTCACCCTATGCCGTGTGCTGTGGTTTGTGGTGGAGGGCGGGATGCATTGGACATCGTAACACCGCTTTCCAAAAAGATGGCGCGAACTTGCTTGGTGGTCGCCCCATGGCAGATTAGGACGTGTTCCGATGCCGGGAGTACCTCGCCGCTTAAGGGCATGGTGACCCATGACACTTCCCGTGCGGGACAATCCGGCGCCGCACCAAATGTGAGGCCCAGATAGGTGCCTCCCCATTGCCCCCAACAGGTGGGGAGAGACACGCTCCACTCCAGAATTATGTGACACACTTCCCCCGACAATTTAGTGTATAGTATTGCCGTCCAGAGAACTCTGTGTTGGCATTCATCCCGGAAATTCGTGATTGTAACCCGTTGACCGCAAAATTCACATATAAATCGGCTGGGCGTGTCTAATCCGTGCCACAAGGAAACCATGCGAAGGTGCTCACTCCATGCCAAGGCACCCGAGGCCACACATGACGCATAATAGGCGTAAGATGCCACCGACGGGGCGGCGTCCACTTCCTGTGCAGCCGCATAATGCTGGCGTAGCAGCGGATCTTGTATAGTGGCAGGGTCATGCCATTGTATTCTCTCTCTCTCTCTCTCTCTCTCTCTCTCTCTCTAGAAACTAGGCTTCCGGGGTTGCAAGCCCTACAGGTGACCGACCGGCATAGGGTGCAGCTGCCGTAAGGCCTGTGTTTTCGCTCGGCATCCAAGAAGGTACCTTCTTGGTGGGAGTACAAATGTTGCGGGGGCGGGAACCGCTCTAACAGACGAACACACTCGGCTAGCAACAAATCCACCTGGTTTGTGCCCAAATTATCTCAGCAACAAGATGGTAGAGTTGTGATGTAAGATTTTGAGTCTATCGAAATTCCCCCCTTCCCGTAGGCGGTTGCATGACAATGGCAACTAAACCATGCCAGGTCATGAGCAGACAACATGTCATACCTTGTACCCGTCTCGGGGCTTCATTGGGGCATGACACTGGCAAGTAGTGCCACACGACATGTTCACAGGGCCTACCGCGATACAACTTCACTTTTGGCACTACCCGGATGACACCGCTGTGTACGTGCCCTAGCAAGGTCGCATCACGGTTCAGGAGACACTCTGTACTCATTCCATCAAATTGTCTCCCTGCCGGAGGGGACAAGGTTGCCGGCTTTCGTGAAACGTCATGATGCGACTTTGTGTGTCATAGATCTTCCTACGCCGACAGCTGCCAGGGAGCTACAGGGATGTCATTATCGGTTTGTCTTGAGGTACGGCACAGGTGCACAACGGTATCTAGGCGGATGCATGAAGCACGTGCCTATTCCGAATGTGCATTGGGTTCGATATTGGTGGCGCAAGTGGCGTTTCTACCTCCAAAGTTGTGGGCATATGGTACACTCGCACTACATTGACATGTGTTTACACATGCTAAGCGCCTACTGATGAAGTGCTAGGCCTTTATGTTTGCTTTGTCGTGTTGATTTGGGTGTCGGCATGCTTGCTTACATGAGGGGATGGAGTGAAGACAGACCTCGGGTATAGTGCGGTCGGGGCGCCGGCGTGCACACACGACCCCACACGAAAGGGACCTGGCACGTGACACACAGAGGGGCACCAGGCACCAGTTGAGGGGGGTGAGGTGCACTCCTTGAGAATGCAACTGCAGACAGAGCTAAGACCTCCAGAGCACGTACATAAAGCGGAGCGACGCCCTCCCGCCCGGACCGTCCGGTAGCCGAAAACCACAGATGCACCTAACGGGGGCACCCATGCCCGTTTTCACTCCCCGCAAAGGCATGGTGGTCCAGAGTAGGGGGGCTGGGCCAAGCTCCAGTCCATACCAGCGCAGGTGCGAGTCCTGCAAGCCCACCACCACCACCACCACCCTCCCCATACTTCACTGGGAACAGGTATCACAAAAGATCAAAACCGTCTAGCGCTGCGGAAAAAGTCCCCACACCGTTACACCAGGGTTGCAGAATGCTGCAAATGTGACCTCTGGTGTCGCGCTTCCTCCCTCACAACTCATTACTTTTCACCACGGTCCAAGACCCTGGCAATGCACTCAATGTGTGCACAGAGTGGACATGCTGCACCGCAAAATCAGGGAATTGCCCACCATGGAACCCATCTCAATGTTTTCGCCCACACCTCTCAACTTTGCCGTGTTGATATCTATTTTTGTATGCTGTTTTCGTCCCAATGTCTCCGAGTTAGTTCTTGTTTCGCCCCCTCTCACATACTGAAAATGCGGTGTAGGGTCGGGAACAAACATTTCGCCCATGAGGGCCCCGAGCGATCGATCCAGGGCCAGGTCCTTGACCAATTCTTCGAATTGCAAGTTGTACTTCAACGTCCCCGTTGAGCTCTCCTCTGTATACCTACAACAGGGGCTAGGCCGTTTTTTTCATTTGTGCAAGGGTATGGAATGTGGAGATGGAAGCGTTGTGATGATGGTCTTGCTCGAGGCATGTGTAGTAGAGGTATGGGCATGGCGTAATAGTCTCATCAAAGGTCAACAGCACACTCCCATTGTTTGACCGAGACCGCGCGCCTCGTTTAACGAGGCGCAGGGGGGGGGTTTGGCGCTAACGAGGCGCACGGGGGGGGGGGGGGAGATTGGCGCTAACGAGGCGCACGGGGGGGGGAGTTTGGCGCTAATGAGGCGCGCGGGGGGGGGGGGGGGGGAGGGTTGGCGCTAACGAGGCGCGGGGGGGGGGGGGGTTTGGCGCGCTAACGAGGCACGCGGGGGGGGGTTTGGTGCACTAACGAGGCGCACGGGGGGGGGGGGGTTGGCACTGACGAGGCGCGTAGTCCACATACAAGTCCATGCATACACAAGGCGGTGCACATACAAACTGGTGCATACACAAGGCGGTGCACACAAAGGGCGGTCTGTAGCCACCATAGGAGTCTTGTTATTTGAGGGGCCACAAGCAAGGCAGTGCACACAGAAGGCGGTGCACACACAAGGCGGTGCACACAAAAGGCGGTCTGTAGCCACCGTAGGAGTCTTGTTATTTGAGGGGCCACAGGCAAGGCAGTGCACACAGAAGGCGGTGCACACACAAGGCGGTGCACACAAAAGGCGGCCTGTAGCCACCGCAGGAGTCTTGTTATTTAAGGGGCCACAGGCAAGGCGGTACACACAGAAGGCGGTATACACACAAGGCGGAACACACAAAAGGCGGTCTGTAGCCACCGTAGGAGTCTTGTTATTTAAGGGGCCACAGGCAAGGCGGTACACACAGAAGGCGGTATACACACAAGGCGGTGCACACAAAAGGCGGTCTGTAGCCACTGCAGGAGTCTTGTTATTTAAGGGGCCACAGGCAAGGCGGTACACACAGAAGGCGGTGCACACAAAAGGTGGCACACACAAAAGGCGGTCTGTAGCCACCGCAAGAGTCTTGTTATTTCAGGGGCCACAAGCAAGGCGGTACACACACAAGGCGGTGCAGATTCAAGGCGGTGCATACACAAGGTGGTGCACACAAAAGGCGGTCTGTAGCCACCGCAGGAGGCTTGTTATTTAAGGGGGGTGCGGGGGTTTCCCCCGCATTGAGCGAAGCGAGCCGAAGTTGAGGGAGGTCCACATACAAGGCGGTGCATAGGGGGGGGGGGGGGGTTGGCGCGCTAACGAGGCGCACGGGGGGGGGGGGTTTGGCGCTAATGAGGCGCACAGGGGGGGGGGGGGGGGGGTTGGCGCGCTAGCGAGGTGCACGGGGGGCGGTTTGGCGCTAGCGAGGCGCACGGGGGGGGGGGGGGGGTTGGCGCTAACGAGGCGCACGGGGGGGGTTTGGAGCTAACGAGGCGCACGGGGGGGTGTTTGGCGCTAACAAGGCGCACGGCGGGGGGAGGTTTGGCGCTAACGAGGCGCACGGGGGGGGGGGGGGGTTTTGGCGCTAACGAGGCGCAACGGGGGGGGGGGGTTTGGCGCTAACGAGGCGCGTGCCGAGCCCGATTTGCACCTCGTATAACGAGGCGCGCAGTTTCAGCCAAACACTCCACACTCCTGTGTATCAGACGGAGGACGAAGTTGATTGTCAGATCCAAGTCCAAGTAACTCCTGTTGATATTTCTGGAAATGAGGGGTTGACTTGTCTGGGGATGTCTCCAGGACGAGTGGACCACATAGCTCCCATGGTATGCCCTGCTGTGCCTTCTGACGTCACAAGTAGCTGCCGCAACAGCTGCATTGGCATTGTGCACATGAGGCAGGGAGTTAAAGATGCCATTGCATTTGATTCGCGGATGCGGCATTCATGTCTGCAGGCACGGCATCCACATGCACGTACACGGTCCCTGACGGTCTGGCCCTTCGCATTTTATATGGACCACGCCAACTAGAGGACATCCTCCTTCATGCAATGCCACAGCAGCCCAAGTTGTCACAGGGGGCGTTCGGGGGGGGCTGTATTACAGATGACAGTTCTGGTATGTGACACGGATCAGACGTCTGTGCTTTTCAAAAAGAGAGTTGCTGCAGTTTCAAGACAATGATTTCAGATCGGCGCATGTTCTCTTGTTTCACACCCCCCTAAAAAGAGGGCCAAAGCGCTGAAGGCGAACGGACGTCATTTGGTTCCAGCCGAGCCTGCGACCCGTCATCCTTCCCTTCTCCTTCAGCTGCAACGTGGCCTCCACTCCGAATCTTCAGTGAACCCAGATTGCGTGCTGTGATCCTGCATTTCTGTCGACCCTCTATATTCTGCAGGCAAATGCTTCTTGTGGCTGTAGTTGTGGCTACGGCTGCCTGGTGTGTTGGGCGAGAGAGTGTTCACAGCGATGCTTTTTTCTTTTTTGATGCAGTGAAAGCATTGGACCCTCCGGCATCAGGCTCTCAGGACGTGTTTTGCTTCGTCCTCCCAACATGACCTCAATGCATCCCAGATGTTCGGCACAGAGTTAGCTGTCAGTTCGGGAGTTAAGGGCGGACCCATTTCCACCTCCTGACCCACCCCGAACCACCATCATCCATTGGGCTGATTTTTGTTGGGCGCTTTTGTTGGAGGCAAAGTTTGGATTGGGCCAGCGGCGAAGGTGAGTGAAGGCCAAAGCTGTGTTCGGCGCTGATCAACCTACTTGTGACTCACCACCCGACAGCACTTACCTCAGGTGGCCTTGTCATGTGGGTGCTCAAACATATATCCCGCAGATGTGACGGTCTTTAGGGCAGGATCACCATCATCTCTTTCACAATCCTGTTCAGGTTGACAGCATTACTCTCAGGGGACCAGCTCGCGAAGGCTCTGAGCTGCGGGTGGAGGTCAATATTCGGGGGTCTCATGACATGACGCATGATAAAATTACTTGGTATCGCGATGACGGCACTGGTAAGAAGCTGATTCCAGGGCAGATGGCGAGCAGATACACACCACAGGCTGATGACGTTGGCAAGGTACGTGTTCATGGACTGGGGGGCGACCAGCACCACCACACAATCATGCTCCTATCCCGAGTACTGCCAAAGGCTCCAGGAGCCACAGGGTGAGTGAGTTATGGGAAAGGAGGATTCGGATTTAGTCTGGGAACCTGCCTCATGGTGCGAGGTGCTGGAACATCTGTTCCTTCAGAAATGCCGTGGGGAATTGTCTGCAAGCTTCAGAAACGCAGCTTGACATAGCAGAATGAGACCATGGAATATCGGCTAAGGTAACATGAGTTCGGTCCTCCAGGTGCCTCTCCATGGGTCTCTCACCTATGGTGTAGAATTCCATCGAGCTGCATTAAGCTTTATCTCTTGTTTGATGCACAGGTGGTCAGCGTCCAGTACATCACTGTTTCTCCAGAAGGGCAAGGCGGCGACCCAGTGTACGCTGAGACTATGGGTCTGATTCAGCCCGCACCTCCCACTGTCAGCAAAGCCCGATTTCTGAGGGTGTTTTGCGGCCAGAAGGTGGAGGTCAAATACCTGTACTCCGGTGGATTCAAGGGGGAATCTACATTTGAATGGATGCGGTCGGTCACCGGCACACAGGTGTGTCCTGGTGCAGGAGCAGCATCCAGGGATGGTGAGCCGCAGCACAAGCATTGCTCATGCTGATTGATACCAGGGGCGGGGGGGGGGGGGGTTTGGCAGGTGCGAAATTCGGAACGGCGAAATGTGGCACAGCAAAATTGTACCACATTTTGCCGTGGTATTTAAGGACTGAAGCCACGTTTTTCCCTATACCAAATCTATGCACATTTTCTCTCCATTACAATCCAGGGCACTGAAAACCAGTTTTGGCGAAAAATGATTTTACTTTGAACCCCGTTTCACACATGCTTCATAACGTAAGCAGTTAGCTGAGTTGTTAAATTACTGCATTGTGGAACTACAAGTCCTGGGTTCAATTCCCAGTGTGCCCACTTTATGGAAAAATTTTACCACATTTTTCCATGGTACCAAAATTTCCCCTCACCGAATTTTGCCTAACCAAAATGTGCCCGCCCCCCCCCCCCCCCGCAGTGTTGGCAGCCTGGACAAAGGAGCTAGGGCTCACCCGGTTTGCACACCCAGCTGCTTCCTGCACGTGCCCAGGTCTCTAATAAGACTGAATAAAAAAACTTCTGAAATTTTTTTGAACTAAGTTCTGTTACTGAATGAAGGATTAGCTTTTTGATTGGTTTACTCAATTTTTATCCGGTGCAAGGGGGGCGGCCTGTTCGAATCCACGACCCCCCCCCTCCCACCCCTCCAGACCCCCCAAAGTTTTCGAACCCGTCTCTCTCCAATTTGAGATTTTGGGGGAAAGTGCTTGCGCCAAAGGCACCGAATTTTTTTTTGGCCTCCTGAGGGTATTTTTTTTACCCTATGTATCTATGCTCAAAATACTCAGAATTTTGTAGAGAATTCAAAACTGGGTAAAAAACACACAAAAAAATATGACCCCCGGCCTGACCTTGGCTGATGGGAGCCTGAGCTGATGGGCAAATTTTTCTGATAATTTTTTGGACCCCAGTTGTGTATGTTTAAAATGATCAGCACGTCATGGGGATCATTTTGAGGTATGTATGTTGGGGTACCCACCGACCCCCCCCCTCCCCTCCCGGGCCCGGCGGCTGACCGACCGACCCACCTACCCCCCTCAAGACCCCCAAAAGTTTTCGCACCCGGTTGGGGTCCTGGGTTTGAACATGCCGCCCCCCCGATCCAGTGGCTGAATGAATTATCATTCGCCCCCCTCTACTCATTTTCTCTCGTGAGTGAAAAAGTTTTTCACTCAGAACAAGCCAGAATTTTAAATACTCATACAACATAACGCTTGAATCAAGCCAGAAATCCGTCAGAAAAGATTTCAAGATCTCAAAAAGCTGTGAGCTGAGCTGGCAATTTGTGTGTGTGATGTGTTTTTAGGAGGTGCATTGCGCCGATTAGTGCATTTAGGGCCAGAGTTTTTGGACCCCTGCCAGCTGGCAAAACGAGGACATGGGCAGCAAAGGGGCCCTTATCTTTGCCCTACCCTGATCAGTCCCCAGACACTATTTAAGTATCCTGGAAAAATCACCAGGTCTCCCCAACCCAGGCTCACTATCTACCACCAAGCCCGTCTGGATACCAACAAGAGATGTAGGTAATAAAAAAAAATTCAAAATGACAAGTACAAATGTAGTTGTGCCTTGGCTTTCCCTGCAGTGTTTGTTTCAAATCAAAAGCTTGCGGTTTCACCCCATGGGGAAAACACACAGTTTGCAAAAGAAATCAAAAGCACTGACAAGCATGCACAGATGGAGCACAGGCACAGATGGGGCACAGCAAGATAAATGTACGTGGCCAATCACCTGTGCAGGTCGATGTGAACCCTTTTTTGCAAAAAGAGGGGCTACATGCAACAGGGTGGGGAATCTCATGCTTCCACTTAGATGTGGAGGAGGAGGCGGAGCCATTGCTAGGAAGCAGCAGAGCCCCGGTACCACTTCTAACTCTATATTCCTATGCCGATGTTTCATTCACCCCAGATCCGACCCATGTTGTGCAAAACTGGCCTTTGAGTCATTGATAACAAAGGCCATGTCTTGATCTAGGTGGATCTAGGTCGATAAGTCTCCCATCTATAGCACCCTTTTTTGTGCCACACACCCTTATTTGGCAGTCGGCGTCCACGTCCACCTGGTGTTGTGACAACTAGTTATCCAATCTCTCGTCTAGCCATGATCACGTCCCGACAGAGTCCCCCAATCTCGCCACCCAAAATGAAGAAGCCTGAAAGAAATCACCTCGAAGAGGGTTGTTAGATCAACCGCAGGTGCGGGCACCATTTACCCCCCCTTTTAGGGGGTCATTCTCGTAGCATACCCGAAGGTATGGTATTGGATGTCTATCCCCTTGTAAAATCATCATTTGGGAGACAGAATGATCCCCCAATGAATTTTCGATTTTGATCCTCCCGGGGTACCCCTTTTTGCATGTTGCAGCCACTGTGCGTCGATTTGGACCCAGGTCCTGAACAATTTTTTTCCTTGTACATGGACCCCCTCACCAATGGCGGGGGGCCCGGGTCCAACATCTAGGTACCCCCGCTCCCCCATGGGCCCTTGGCAGTGAGGACTTAGCCTCACCATATTAGAGCTGCCTTGCGGAAGGCAATACAATTGTACAACAATTTTGATTGCCAGGACAGAGACAACCGAGACAATGTCCCACAGCTTGTCAGGTTGGGTGAAAATTAGCGTTGAACAAGAATTGTCTAGAATTGCGACCCACGTTCACACACAGGGTCATACGGCACATGTATGGCTTGTGTGTAAGCAGTATGCTGCCCGACTCACAGAACCCATGGATTTCAGTCTCCCTGCCTGAGCTCTGCCTCCAAATTTCGACAGCGTTGCTGAGGTATTCGTAGCTGATTGTTCATTGTACCCCAGCCCCCCATCTACTTCTCCATGGGCTCAGGACTGGCAGGAATTGGATTGCAAGGGTGATTCTTATCTTGCCACTGCGGATGATTTGAACCATTGGTTACGCTGCATGGTGACTCCAGCAAATGACAAAGGCGTAAAAGGTATCCTCTGTGGGGAGGGTGGCAGGTACAGGTGGGGTGGATTTCGAGATCAGTCAACTTTGTGTGGGAAACTTCCCGTTTCAAATTGGCCGCAAAATTGCCCACGTGAAATCCAGGGGCTTCTGCAAAATTTCCCAGACACTAGCGGCAGATACTGTGGACTCCGGTGGGGAGGGTCTGTTTGCTGCATGTTCACTGCATGTTTACAAGCCACACCGTGTTGTCAAATTGGGGTTCCCCCTTCGTTGGGGAGGCCTAATCTTCATAGAAGGTGAACAGCCTCTTTAATTACCCCCCTCTCCTTGCTCTTGACTCCTTCCCCACCCCCTGTTAAACAAAGAATTCGGTGCCTGAGACAGTGTCACTTCCAAAATTTTTGTTTTTTTTGCCTTGTCAGTACAACGATACTGTCCACAGGCTGGGTGCCTTTCTGTGAGTGTCCGCGAAATTTACCACACGAAATCCAGGGGTCTTGGCGAAATTTCCCACAGCGAAATTTACCACCACGAATTTGATTTGGCGCAAAATCCCCCCGCCCCCCTGTAGGGCAGCTCCTGTGTGCAACATGTGACAACGATCCCGTGCAATGCAACCGCTATGAGGACGATGACGCATTCCAGTCACACTTCTGCTGCAGTAGTGTTGGAGATATGGCAATCTAAGGGATGTGCGCCCACAGATGATCGGCCACGGGGCCCCTGCGAGTGGGGTGGTGTTTTGTCAAGGTGCAGACGTTTGCGCAGGTGCCTCAAGAACTGCCTCCCATTTTGGGTTTGCCCTGGTCAATGTACGTTCAGGTTGGGGAAAGGAGTAGTGGGTGCAGATGCTCCCATGACTGGGGTCAGTGTTATGTGTTTGTGTGTTTGTGTCCTCTAGGGGAGGGGTGAAATTGGCCTGGTACATATGATCCGCCCATATGGCACAGTAATTGGTTAATTGTAGAGAAATTTGCAGGATGGAGGTGAGACCTGCCAAAATGACCACTTGCTGCATCCGCACACAGCCTATGTGCTGTGCAGTGTTGCTTCAAGAGCTGTTGGGGACACCGTGTGCAAACAATATACTGTCCAAAAACCCCACACTAGGGGATGTCAACGGACACCCCATCCTCCGCTGAGGCAGGAAGAGTACAGAGTACAGAAAGTGAATTATGGGCAAAACAACATCGCGGGCCCACCATTTGAGGTCTTTCATCCCTTTCAGCTGAAGCAGTTCCAGCATTCCAACTGTGTGCAACTGCACAGAGGGCAACATGACATGCATTGGAAGCACACCTCTGATAGGTAAGACCTGTCATCCGGACCCCCTTATTAGATGTGGGGGGTCACTGGTAAAACTGAATGCAAGGATATTAACAACATAAATAAGAATATGAATAATATCCGTGCACTCACCAACCTGTAAAACTAAGTGCCAGGCTTGTAAAACAGCGATAAGAACAGTGGTATGTTAAAACTGAGTGCACTCAGTTTTACCATATTAATATTATTATTAGCAAAATCAGTATGGGTGCACTCAGTTTTACAAGTCTCGCACTCAGTTTTACAAGTTGGATATTTTAGACTACTACTGTTTATCATCGTCAGTAGCAGCAGTAGCAGCAGCAGCAGCATTTATTGCCATTAGGATTGTGACTATTATTGGCATAATCGTTACTATTGCCATTGTTGTTCTTGTTGTTGCTGCTGTTTCTGCTGCTGCTGCTGCCGTTGTGGTTGTTGTTGTTGTTATTGTTGCTGTTGTTGTTGTTGTTGTTGTTGTTGTTGTTGTTGTTGTTGTTGTTGTTGTTGTTGTTGTTGTTGTTGTTGTTGTTGTTGTTGTTGTTGTTGTTGTTGTTGTTGTAGTTGTTGTTGTTGTTGTTGTTGTTGTTGTTGTTGTGATTATTATCATACTAGACATGGACACCATGTAAAGTCCTCCTGTCCTGCTCCTCTTCCTCCACCACCTCCTTCACCACCTCCTCCTCACCGCAGGATGAAACACTGCTCATTGAACACCCATTTGCAATCATTTCATGATGTGGACATACACCCATCAACTGCTCAAAGTGTGATGGGGCTGAATGCAGGCAGTACCCTGGGCTCAAGGTCTCATCAGCTCACATTAGACCTTCTTGTTTCGGTTGAAACAAGAGAACCCACCCTGGGACCCCCTTCTCCCAAATCGAAGATTACCCCTGTGTGTGTGTGGGAGCACATGCTTTAGAGAAGTACGTCTTTGAGCCTCTGGAAGATTGAGCCTCAAGGGTGCGGTCAGGGGGGCATGCAAACGAGTGATGCATACCAAGGTGTTGCATGTAAGCAATCTCACACAAATAGCAACCTCTGAGACAATGTTCAACCCCCTATTTCTTTGTCAGCGTGAATGATCTTGCATAACCCCCAGGTTTATACCTAGCATTCTTTCAACTCCTTCAATATGCCTTCACCCTCAATCTTGTTGGCAAGGGAGAGTACCCTACATTAGCAAGTACAACCATCCGTGACAATGAGCGTGAGGTTGTGGCCAATTAACCTGGGTAACTCCATTGCGTCCATGTTTTGCATGGAATTAGCCTGGGTCATATGGGCACATGCTCACTCCAGCAGTTGCCACACCATTAACCTATGCATGATGTTCTTGAAGCATTGGCACCAAATCTTCCGTTTCTTCAAGTCTTGGCCCCACTAAAAAACTAATAGCATCAAGAAATGATGTTGCTTCTGACCATCCTTGCATGTGATTGGTATATATGGACACATGAATACCAAAGTCTGGCACAGGAGATTCCTACCTTTTGGCCCACTTTTGAATGCCCAGGGCTGGGCTCAAAGCTATGATTGCTGAGGCCAAGTATTTTCATACGACTCACAAACAGACATATGTGCACATCTGTGGTCAGAGAGCATGGCTGATGTTGGTGTGTCGGCTATGTCTTTTGTGAGAATGTTGTCTAGGCTGTGCAAGATACTTCAATACCGTACCTGGCTGGTAACTCTGACCTCGGACCAACAACACATGCTGTGGGCCTTACAAGCAAGTAAGTCTGCTTTTGATTTTCGCATGCAGGGGAGCCTGTGGTTGTTGCCAATGAACAAGTTGTCTTATCGGCAAAATGGAAGAATGAGCTTTGGAAGGTAACACCCCAATGCCAACACAGCATCCATTTCTATCTTCTTGCCCCAATGACAGTTCCCTTTCATCTCCGAATTCTGACCTCAGCCCCCAGCAAGTTTCGATTGGGTCGGTGGCTTCATTCCCCTCGCTGGGCTTGAATCTGTCCTGTGCATGTAGGAAATTTGGGGGTCCCGTCAATTGAGCCCCTTTTGGGGGGGAGGGGGGAGCCAGGGGGCTCTATCGACCCCCCCCCTCCAATTGAAAGCCCGCCTTCCCCTGCGGTGTTAGGCTGTGCGGGGGGCAGCGCGTTTTGGGAGCCCAGCAGTAGAGGTAACACTGACAGGGTCCAGGTTGTCCGTCATTGCTGCTGCCGTCATAGTTGTCAGGGTCGTTGAGGTTTTGTTGATCGTCAAGTCCAGGCAATCTTCGTATGTCGGATTTTGATGCCAAGCCCTCACCCCCACGAAAAAGTGCAAAGTATCCACCATACCGCCGTCCTCCTGCACCTGCCCTGCACCGTACTTGTGCTGCCATGTGCCCAGCCCCTTACCCTGCTCGGTTTCTTGCAGTTTCTAATCGAAGGCCAAAAAGCTTTCAATGTTCTGGATTTAAGCGGTGAAGCGCATCTTCTGTCGCTTCTACCTCAGACTTTGCGCCTTGTGAACCAAAAGACAGTATGTCCCAGTCCCACCAGAGCCAAGCTGAGAAGACCCCAAATCCAATCCCTCTGCTACGATATGTTGTGTGCAACCTGCATACCTCCATTGCTGGTGCATACTGTTTTGTGGTATGCCTTTCTTGAAATAAGTTACAGAGGCCTGTAAGGGTAAACCAAAGGCACCACAGGTGAGCATCCAATTGCACGCTGTTGGCCACCCTGCAAGCATCGTGGTGTTTGGCCTCCAGGTTCAATGCTGCACGACTGCTGTCTGTTGGGCCTCAAAGGTATCGCAGTAAATCAGCCATCAACCAGTGAAGTAGCTTCCAACGCTGCGGTCTAGCCTTCAGCATATTCAAGTTGATGAAACGTCTACCACTGACAAATGCTGGCATTCAACAGCCGTTGATCAGCCTTCAATTACCATGGGTAGAGTTCAATGTGCCTTTTCGGCTTTCTTTGCCTTCGCCCTTGGTCCACTTCTCCCGCCAGGGGGTCATGTCTAAAATCCCAACCCCCCCCCCATCCCCAAGCATTGCTGGTATTAGGTTTGATATTGAGTTGATCTGATGATGATTTTCTGACGCACGTCCACCTAAGACATACCTTATGCCCCTGTTAGCGGTGCTATCAAGGTGCTATCATCCTGTGACAGCTGGCCATCACCTGGCAAATGTACTGAGCCAATATTCTCAAAGAGGGAGAAACAAATGCGCAGGGCACGCGGTGCTACGTGTGGTGCACACGGTATCTCGTGCTTTTTGAATGCACTATTTTTCATTCAGTCACTGCGGGCTGAACACCACTCTCCCACAAGCATAAGTAGAGCTTGTGGGAGGGCAGTGGGACCGAAAATTTGCCATCACCCACCTCCTTTGGCCAGGGGAGGCATACCCGAGCCTGTCGCCCCTGTCGCCCCTGTCGCCCCTGATGATGATGGGTGTGGAGTTGTGAGCCCAGCACTGCGGAACCCAAGGTGCTGAATGGGAATGCTAATCTTGCGGCACACAATTGGGGTAGTTATCCCAGAATACAGGCGGAATAGTGGTGCATACATACATGTACTTTTTACATACTATATATCCCCATACACCACTTTTTCTCCTATTTCATTGCTGC
Source organism: Eutreptiella sp. 'Long Island Sound 2002' (assembly GCA_964036045.1). NCBI lineage: Eukaryota > Euglenozoa > Euglenophyceae > Eutreptiales > Eutreptiaceae > Eutreptiella > Eutreptiella sp. 'Long Island Sound 2002'. The sequence continues at coordinate 128,547,094 of OZ038379.1, forward strand.
ATTCTCTTTTTTGGGCCTCTTTTCTTAACAAATGGTGCACCTATTACCCAATACGCTATGGGCCCTGAGACAGCAGTGGTCCAGTAGCCACTTCTGATTTTGTCCCCGCGCTTGGTGTTGGGGACCCCAGGACGGCAAGGGTTATGTAGCCATCTTGCCTGCATGTGGGCTCCCGAGACGGAAGGGGTTAAGTGGCCTTTTTTTATTTCATCCCGCGCTTGGCGTTGGGGACCCCCAAGACGGCAAGGATTATGTAGCCATTTTTGATTTCGTCTTGCACTTGGCGTTGGGGACCCCCAAGACGGCAAGGGTTATGTAGCCATTTTGCCCACTTGTGGCCCCCATGAGACGGCAGGGGTTAAGTAGCCACTTTCCATTTTGTCCCGCGCTTGGCGTTGGGGACCCCCAAGACGGTATGGGTTATGTGGCCATTTTGCCCATTTGTGGGCCCCTGGAACGGCAATGGTCACGTAGCCTATTCTTATTTTCTCCCCCTCCCCATGCTTGGTGTTGGGGACCCCTGAGACGGCAGGGGTTAAGTAGCCCTTTCTGATTTGTCCCTTGAGTTGGGGTTAGCAAGCACAAAAACAATAGTAACAATGCCTGTTCACATTTTTGATATGTGAAACATGAGCAAGCATGGCAAAATGGGATATGGACTCATGCAATCCACAAATGTAGGCAGTTATGATACATTTTTTGCTATAGTGTGCAATGCCTTTTTCTTTTCTTTTTTTTTTAAGATAAGTGGCGCACGGGGCGGTTCCCCTTGATTACAAAAGATCTACACTCTACACAATGCCCAAACCCATACCCGTGTGTGCCCAAACGTAAACCACACCCGAAGCAACGCCGTAGAGCGATGGGAGTAGGCACCCGGGAAAGCATTCACGTTGGATCGACAGGAGTAGGCACCATGTTGGTGTGTGCAATTGAGGAGTCACATTTTGCCCCTCCTGTTCAATTACTGTTTTCCCATTCCGGCACTGCTCGGCTAGCATGAGTAACAATTTGGTGCCTATGTACTCCTCAAACGAAAGGGAGCCCAATAGCACATCCAACAATTCATTAACAAGCGCAATGTCAACAATTGTCGTATGGTCCATGGGGCCGTTTCACAACGGGAATGTTGGGGATGAAATCCTGCGCCGTTAACAACGACTTGCCCACATCAGACTTTGACTCCGACGCTTATGCCTACTCCATTCTCCGGCTCCAACTCCAACTCCAACCTAGGGTTGAGCTTGACCTCATGCTATGCGGATGCTTTGTTGTCCAAACCCGACCACTCACCTAATGATGGGTGGTCTTACGCACAAGCAAAACGCGAAACAAATCAAAACAAATGTCATAGGGGTGGGGACCCTTTGACCGACCTTCAAAATGCGAAATGATTCAAAATGCCCACATCATAGGGTTGGGCATCCTATGATGTAGGGGATCAGGCAACAAAGTATGATAGTTGGATTGACATAGTGCTATGGTGGGGGGATTGGGCATGCATTGTGCGACACATTGTGCATCCCGGAGTGCACGCCACGATTCTTTTGGCGGGGAAATTGCAATAAAGTGTGTTGTGCTACTTCATGCTTATTCTCAATGACTCCAAACATTGCAAAAATAGGTACTCTTTGTTGTTTTTGATGTGTACGCAAGACAACCACGTAGTGCCGCGAGACACACCCATACACAGCGGAACTATGGCATAGCAAAGGGCTCACATACAATCATATAGGCAGGCTTTAATTAACTTCTATTCTAGTCGCTAGTCAAATGAAAAATAAACACATTTATACGTTTATTTTCTAAAAAAAACGCCCGTTTTTGGGAGAGAATCGCTGTTATTGATGTTTACTGATGTTTATCTGTGTTTTCACATATTGTTGCATGGATTGGGGAAGGTTTTGGGTTGCCTTGTTGTGCCATTCGCTTGATGGTCGTCATTTCGGGTATGTGTCACTTACACAGGGTTCCGTAAAGCAACAATCATACTCGACATGTGGTGCCCACGGACACATGACCGCTTAGAACAAAGAGGTTATGGAAACGTGCCTCTTGGCACTTCGTGACACCTTGCATTTGTAGGTCCACATTTGAACAAAAAGCTTCAACCGAAATGAACAAAGTTCTCGCTTGTAGTTCGTTTCATGTCCATGCACATTAGCATAAACGAATAGACAAAACCTGAATTTCGTTGGTTCCTATGTTTCTCCGTTCTCCCAGAAGAATTATCATCTCTCGTTTTCTTGTTTGTTCACCCTCCAGACCCTCTTTTCCTGTCTCGCGTCTCGGGATGGGTGGTGATGTATGGATGCGCCGCCTACGTCCGGTTGCACCCGAGGGTGCCGATTGGATGCACTTCAACAATGCCTCCACTGCTCTCCGGTACCTGCACTCCCCAGACGGTGGGGCGTTGACGAAGTTGGCCCACACCCAAGTCATCCGAGCCGCCAAGACGGATGGCAGGCGGGATGGCGCTTCTGCCTCGGGTAGGAGCACGACAGCACGACAGCAGGGCGGTCAGGGAGCTGGAGGGGAGTGAGTGGCCACCGGACTACTGAAGCAACTGCAGTGGGGTAGTGGAGCCCGCGCACATAAAAACGTAGAAGCATTCGAATACAAAGATGTTCCCATTGCTTATGCTGTGCCGTTGTTTCATGTGCAGGGTATGGATTACAGGAAGGGCTTAATCAAGACCACCAAGAAGTATTAGCATGCAAACACAAACAGCGGGGAAAAAAAAACAACGCACAGAGGAAAAATCACTTTCAGTTGAATGAAGGTCCCAAAAATATACAGTGATTGGCAACATCCAAGAATAATCAACATGGGATTAGATTTGTACCAAAATTGAAGAATGACATTCTGTAAGGAACCATGAATAAACCACACCCAGGAAACATGTTCAATAAACATACAAACATATCTGAACATGTACTAGAGAATTATACAGAGCTCAATGGTACCAGCCACATGGAACAAAGTTGTGTCTTATGAACCTGCAATGGAAGGATCAGGTAAAAGGAGGCAAGCATCAGCAGAATGGCCATTTTTGTAAACAATTTGTTTAAAAAAAGGTTAAAAAAACAAAAAAATTTCACCAAACAAGTTGCTAGTCACTAGTCAAATGGCCTTTGGATAGTGTTTAATTAGAGTCTGCATACAGGTTGCCTGATTCAAGGGGTATGGGGGAAGGAGTAGCATTGGGGCTCTGCCACTCTGCTTTGCTCTGACCAAGGGGTTGACCTCCAGCCTCCTTAACCATGGCAGAAGGGTGGGATTCCCTATCAAGGTGCAAAGCCGGGGCTGTAGTTTCTCCTCTATATAGAGCAATGGTGTCAATAGATCAACGTGCACGGAATTTTTTTGTTCCGCTGTATTTTTCCTGGACAGTTACACTAAAGCTAATTACCCTTACCCTAGGGCTCCTACACGCCGCAGCAAGCATTCTCAATGCTTTTATTCAATTGGTTACCTTCACTCTTTTGCTCATTTGCGCTACAGCCCACATTTGTTTTCTTGCTATTCTTGTGCAATGCCTCAACATCATGCACGTCAAAAGGCTCAGCGGGAATTTTGTCTTGACCTTGGATCAAGAAGCCGAAGAGGACTCCCACTGAGTGACGTGAACATCTGGAAACACGTTGTGATTGCCTCATAGGCCGCAACACCATGTGGCACCACTAGTTGAACCTCGTTTCAATTTTTGTTTGTATGCCCTCTTTCTTAGGCAGTTTTTTTGGGGGGCAGTTGTCTTCTTGCGCCTTCGCAAATTTACAGGGATGAGCACCCCGTGAGGTTCGAACCGCGAAATGTGTCAAAACCACTGCTCCACAGGCTTGGGCACCCTAGGGGGCACCCTCTTCAGTTCGGGCCGTGCTGACGAGGTCTCTGTGTGCTCCATTCCCCCCCCCTTTTTGGCAGGGAGCTGTGCGCAGTTACAACACCATGACATTGGTGAGGAGCTAGAGTGGAGGCCTCCGTTGTTGTCTGCCAACCCCTTGGACCGCCGCGTTGTTGCCACCCTGGAAGTCTGCCAAAAGTGTGTAAAATAGAAATGAAGAAGCGCACGGTGTGCGCACGGTGTTAGTCAAACTGCGCACGGTGCGTTCGTTTCTCACAGAAGAATGGGTCCACAAGACAACACCAGCATGAATGAATCTAGCTCGCAAAAAATCTGGTGGAGGACACATGGACTCCAACAGGGATGGAACAGCTGTCTCAGGACACCACCATGCCTTGCTTCTCCACTGGCACAACAAGAGCAGCAAAGCAGTGGGTTATGATGAGGTTACTCAGGTCTATTGCTCCCAGTGATGAGCAGTAATCCTTGATTTACTTGACACTGAAGGCAATGTCACACCTGGGGCATGTGTGCACGTTGGTCATTTTGTGCCATGCACCATGTGTGTTCGCCTGGACAGAATTCAAACACGTTGCCTTTTTTCTTCAGTCGTTTTCTTGCGTAGTAGAATTCTTTTCAGCACACAGTGCACTGTGGTGCTTTGTGGGGTGTGCACAGGGTACCCGTAGCATCTGAGGTGGTGGGATTGTCAGATACTTGACATTTGCTCTGCACTGCATTCTTTTTGGTGCAACTGCAGTGAGTAGGCATACATTCCTGTGAACCTTCCTTCTATGTGCATCAAAGTTTTGTCCCAGATCACAAAATGTGTGTTTTCTAAGTGGAGGACAAAAAGCTCTTCCATGAGAGTAGGGATGGGCGGGTGGGGTGACATGATGCAACAGCATGGGCAATATATTGCAACGTGTTGCAACAGCCCACGCAACACGTGCAACAGCCCGTGCAGTGTAATTTACACAGACACTGAGTGTCCAGGTGCTGTGGTGATGATCCTGTTTGCACATGGGGTCATCTTTCTCAGCCGTTTTTCTGACCCTCCCTTCTTTTTGCATCTAAAGGCGAAGAAAACTGTGGCATGTGGCCCTGTACTGTATTTTTCCAGTGAGGTTCAAACCAGGATTTCCACCACTCATTTCTGTACTTCCATATCACAGGGCAAGGCAGTGGCTGCGCGCATCAAATGGACCGAGCATGTGGCCATAGAATTGGACACTCATTCAAAGTCAGGTGCTTTTGCTTGATCCACCGAGGGGGACGCTGGACAAGAAAGGGTGAGGGTTTCGGGATAGCAGAAGTCACCTTGAAGAGGTTTGTTAGACCAAGCACAAGTTACATACCGACTTGGTGCCCCTGCCCTGGGCCGCCACCAGTGATTTTTGGGCTCAAAAAATTGGATTTGGCAAGGGCACAACCGAGCGTCTAGGATGGCTGGATTAGCAAAGGGCCCAAAGCTTTCGGATAGAGTGATGGTCAAAATGGAATGATGACGTGCTTGTTGCTTGCTAGCTTTTAAGGGGAGGGATATAGTAGTATGAATATATACATATATGGGTTAAGAGAGCTCTGCCCCCCCCCCCCCTTCCCTGTGTCTGCCCCCCCCCCCCCCTTGGGGTCCGGAACCCGGTCTGGCGCCTTTTGCGCTGGCCCGGGGGCACTTTGTGCGTCCAAATGCCTTATTTTAGCACGGGTAACCGCCCTTAGCATCCCGTTTTCTGGCCGGGCCCTTCGGCCCTCGTCCCGAATATTCGCACTTTTGTATGCACCGCCTTGTGTGTGCACCGCCAATCTTTACCACGCTATGGCTCACTGCGCTCGACGTGCCTTGTGCGTGCACCGCCTTGTGTATGTGCCGCCTTGTGTGTGCACCGCCTTCTACAACATGCCAATAGTGTCTACAATTGGGAGACAGTGTGTACATGGGGCAGGCAGTGTCTACAGACTACACGCCACAATTCCTTTGATCCACGGGTAAACGGGTGGGGTACCCGGGTAAACCGGGTGGCATATGGTGGTAAGGGATCCTATTCTTGCATATTAGGGGCCTTTGGCCCCACATGGGGCGCTATGCGCCCCGCCTAGGGGGTCCTCTGGAGGGGGGCAGAGCTCTCACAATACCACATATATTACTACACCCCTCTCCCCTTAAATCTAGCGAACAACAAGCAACAAGCAACAACAACAAGCACGTCTCCATACCGTTTTGGCCATTGCTACATATATTACTACACCCCTCTCCCCTTAAATTTAGCTAACAACAAGCAACAAGCAACAACAAGCAACAACAAGCAAGCACGTCACCATTCCGCTTTGGCCACTGCACCTTCCCAACGCCTCGGGCTTGACTCTACTTTAGCCATCCTAGAGCCTAGGTGGTGGCCTTGCCAAATCCAAGTTTTGAGCCAAAAACTCACCGGTGGCGGCCCGGGGCGGTGGCGCCAAGTCGGGAGGTGCCCTCCCAAATCTGCGCAGTTTTGGGCCAAAAGCAGCCATTTTTCGCCCAAAACAGCCCTAGTAAGGGTTCAAAACAGCCAAACGAAGGCAAAGGGCTGCTACACTCCACGTGCGGCTTGACTTTCTCGTGACCAAGGGACCTTTGGTGCCCTGCAACTCCACGATCTGTCCGAGAAACGGCCCAAAAAGGCGCCAAAAAGCCCCAAAAACTGCGCAATGTGCACCAGCACCCCGAAACCAAGAACGGGCCGTATCTTGGGTTACGTGGCTCAAAACCGAATTCCGAGGGCACCTAGTCCACCCGCAACCCCCCACTTTTTGTGGTTTCCAAGCCTCAGACTCGCCCAACGAGACACGTAGACCCCCGTACCAGTGGTCACTTGGTGCAGCCGGAGGGCCGGCCAGCCCACGCACAGTGGGGGCCAAAGGTGGGTCCACCAGGGTCCCCGGGGCGAAAAAAAAGATTTTTTTCAAAGTTGTTCCTAGACCACTTGGGATGCTCAAACTAGTGTTTTTAGGCCGTTTTGAGCCCGTGGTGGCGCGTTTGGGGCCATGGAAAATCCCAAAATGCCTTGAAAATGGGCCGTTTTGGGACCAACAATGGGTCAAGAATGGGTCAAAAACGCGTTTTTCCAAAAATGATCTTGGACCATTTATGATGCTCAAACAAGTGTTTTTAGCCCATTTTGAGCCCGTGGGCGTTTTCACGGGGGGGGGGGGGGTTAAACCATCCACTAACTGGGGTTTTTGCATTGTCGGCTCATTTCTCGGAATATGGTGTTCCGTTGGTAGGGGTATGTTATACCTTTTCGGAAAGCCACCGAAAAGGGCTTTTCGGAGATGTATGGGTTGGGGGGGGGGGGTAGGGAACCATATTTTGGAGAATTTTGGCCGTTACTGTGGACGATTTTGGTTTTTTGGCCCTGTTCTGGTCTGGTAGCAGACTGGCTGCACGGCATTGTAGGTGTGCTGGCCGCAATGCTTTGCTGGGTCAATTGGTGTCAATTTTCTGGGGTTTTTATGGGTTTTTCATGCACACATGGCGCACATGCATCAATGTTAGGGCACCAACACTCATGTTGAACCATTTTATTTGGCCTTCACGGCCACTTCCTCCCACTTGCCGCTCCACGAGGCATTGGGGCATTCGTCGAACTAGCAAGAATTTTTCGGTCCGGGAGATTTTCGGGAAAATGATGTTCTGTAGGGGGGGGTATGTTATACGTTTTCGAAATCTCCAAGAAATGGGCTTTTCGGATATGTATGGGTTGGGGGGGGGGGGGGTAGGACACCATATTTTTTCGGATCAACTACCAAAACTACGGCTACGAAAACGAGACCACCAAAGAGGGCGGCGTTTTTTGAAAAACCGTCCTCACCCAAGAATCCCTACCCCTCAACATTTTTTTCACACACATAAACGAAAGACTCCCGGAGATCCTCACACACCACTTCTACAGGAAGTGGCTCAAGGCCCAACTCCCACACCTAGAGGCAAACGTTCCATCCGGGGTAGCCGTCCTTCGGATGGACTTCCCGGAGCGAGTCGAGCTCTTCTCCAAAACAAACATCGCACAAGAGGAGTGTTTCAAAGTTAAAGTAGTCCTTTTCCTCGTCGCTAGCGCGATGCGCTTCGGCCCGGACCAACCGGTGCAGCACGACTTGTGCATTTATATGTGTCCCAACTCCGTCCACAAGAATGCAGCCTTGGTGCAACACTGTGTCAAGGACACGGTGAAGTGGCTCCGCTCTCGTGCAGGGCTGAGCTCTGTGTTCTATATCTCTGACCGCGCTCGGCAAGAGTTTTCCAATTGTACCACATTGCATGCTTTGTCCTAGCATGACAAGAGACATGGGACGCGCGCCCATCACGTGTTCGAGGTCGAGGGAGAGGGCAAAGGGCCGGTCGACGGGCTCGGGGCAGCCATCAAGAGGCTAATTCGCAACATATGTAGCCGTTATCCTCATACCCCAACCCTTTTTGAGCTCTACACGGAGCTCACGCGCATCACCAAGTCCGCTCCCATAAGGGGCCCTAAGTATAGGAAGTACCAACAGTACCGGTTCGTACTCGTCCTGCTAGACGAGATTTCCACCCTCACTCCAGGAGACACCATTCCAGCGACGAAGAAGTTCTGCCGGTACGCAAGTACCGGCACGCCCGGAGAGCTCTCCCGGCGTCGCATGCCTTGTTTCTGTGATGTTTGTATGCGAGGGGCATATCACCGGTGCCCAAATGCCGCATTTTGCGGTCCTTGGGAGAAGGTGAGGTCCAAGAAGCAATAGACAATCACGCATCGTTATCGAAACGTGTCAGTACAAGTCCACCCGTGCCTTTCGTGTTTCATGCATTGCTTCGTCATATTGTGGAGTTACAAGGAAACACCTAGATTTTCGAAATCGGCACATCGAGACGCATCAATTTACCCACCGCATTTTACCCCAACGAAAATATAGTTTGAGAAATTAAGGGCACAAGGTAAGTACACAGCAAACCAGCAAGCAGCCGGGCAGCCAGATTTACAGATTTCAGGCAGAAGCGTCCACTTTCCCAAGCCGTACAGCCTCGCCACCGTTTCAACAAGCAAAGGGACCTCTTTTTTTTGGATTTCCCCACGTTCAAAATAGGGGGGGGGGTACGTGTACCACCCAAAATGGTACCACACACGGGGCGTCCGAACCGGATTTCTAGAAAATCGGCTGCTAGTTCGACAAACAGGGGGGTTCATATCCCCCCCCCCCCCTGTCGAACCCTCATATATATATGGCATATCTTGGGCAGTATATCCACCAGGGGGTAGGGGTACCGGATGGGGTTTGGGAGGGAAGTAGGGAGCCCCCCCCACTATTTTGAGCCCTGGGGAACACAAAAAAAAATGTTTTAGAGGTGATTTGGATGGTTATTGGTTGGTGTGTGCCCCGCCAAGGGCTCACCGTGGCTAAAAATAGGCTATGACATCACTGTTTCTAGAATCCTACCAGAATCATAGAGAATGATACTTTTCCTAAGAAATAGCCATTCCCACCCCTAAAACACCCCACCATGCAATATGGGATTGCTTTCTACATTGCCCTTCACTATGTTTTGGGAAATGTCGGATTGACGATGGAATAGACTCTCTTTTATGATTTTGTGCCAATTTGGGTCATTTTTGCTAATCTTGCTAGATCCTAGAAACAGTGATGTCATACCCTATTTTTATCCACGGTGAGCCCTTTGTGGGGGGGAATACCAACCAATACCATCAGATTCACCTCTAAAACATGTGTTCTTGTGTTCCCGAGGCTCAAAATAGGGGGGGGGGCGTCCCTACTTCCCTATGGGGGGGAATACCAACCAATAACCATCAGATGCACCTCTAAAACATGTGTTCTTGTGTTCCCGAGGCTCAAAATAAGGGGGGGGGGGC